>CM076584.1:944704111-945068119 GCA_034641835.2 Pinus albicaulis | reverse complement strand
TGGTATCAAAGCCTGTTACAAGGCTGGGACCCTATTGGGTCAACTAACGTTCAAACTGTGTGTTAATTCTGCACAGTCCAACAAGTAATAGAAAGACAAGTGAGACGGACCCCTTCACAACAGTCACAGCGAAATGCTGGGGACATGCAGCCTCCGCCAGGGGGCAACCCTGAGATGTGGGTTCAGTTGGGGATAGAACAGCACCAGCGGTCAAACCGGCTGATGGAAGAACAGCAACAACAGACCCGCATCTTATTGCAGACAGTACAACAGTTGCAGGAGGAGATGGAGAGGGTACGACAGGAGAACGCCAGAATGATGCAGGAACAGGAAAGAATCTTAAAAAGCCTGTCTGATAAACAAAACCACAGGAATGAAAATCCCAGTGCTGATAGAGAACATCAAGAGGGGAATGAACAGCAAACTGAAGAGCAAGATGTGAGTCAAAAAGAAAAAAGTCCGTCCCAGCGCAATACCTTGAACAGAAACCTTAATGAAGCAGAATCTGAAAATGGTACAGAACGGAAAGCAGGAAAAAGACAGAAGGTGGAATTACATGGAGAATTTAGAAAGATAAAACCACCCACCTTCGATGGAGAAAAAGAAGAGGTAGCTGAAGCCTGGTTGATAAATATGAACAAGTACTTCCAAGTGTATGATTATGACAGTGGTCTCAAGGCACGATTGGCAATTTATCAGCTAAAGGACAAAGCCACCCTATGGGGGAAGAAGTGAAAAACGTGAAGGGAATAGAAGATCAAGACGTAACATGGGATAAGTTCCAACAGTATTTTAAGGACAAATATTTGACAGAGCGATTCTACGATGAAAAAGCTCGGGAATTTCATGACTTAAGGCTAGGCCAGATGACTATAGACGAGTTCATCACCAAGTTTACTTCGTTACTGCGGTATGTACCGTATCTAAGAGATGAAAAGGCCAAGGTTCAGAGATTTCTGAGTAGTTTACCCACCTACATGAAGGAGCGTATTGAATTTTTCAATCCTAGAACGATGGATGAAGCTATCAGAAAGGCAAGGCTGTGCTACCAGCAAGCAAAAAATAAGGTAGATCAAGGAAAAGGATGGCCAGCAAAGAAGGAAAATAGGAACAGTGCTGGATTCAAAAAGGGCAAAACCAGTAACTTCAGGAATTCAGTCAAGAATTCAATTAATAAGCAATTCGGCAGAAACCATCAAAGGATTAGATGGCCAGGTGAAGATAAAACTGTGGAAGCTTCAAATAGACCAGAGCAAACTCCAAACCAGAGACCACCACTGCAATGTTGGGGCTGTGGGGCAGCGCATTACTACCGAGATTGCCCACAACGTGGAAAAGCTGAAACAGTGAATAATTTGCAGGAATCCTCTACGGTGGGGGACGTTGCCAGAAGCATACCAAGGATTCACGCGGCATTGGAGGATCGGCAGGCTGATTTCCAACCCACCATGATAGAACTGGAAGGTAAATTGTTTTCTCAAACTGTTTCTATTTTAGTGGACCCAGGCGCAAGTCTGAGTTATATAAGTCCTAAACTTGTTGAAATCTGTAAATTACCAAGTCAGAAGTTTAAGAAGAGCTGGTTGGTTCAGTTAGCTACAGGAGCTAAAAGAAAAGTTAGTGCTAAAATAACAAATTGTGCTCTGCAAGTCGGTGGACAACAGTTGACAGTGGATTTGAATATTCTGCCCTTGGGTTCTTATGATGTGCTGCTGGGAATGGATTGGCTGGAAAAGCACTGGACACTCCTAGATTGTAAAGAAAAGAAAATTTATTACAGAGATCAGGAGGGAAATCGCCAAGAGATTCAGGGCATAAGGAAGCCTATACAACTACTTCCAATTACAGCTTCTCAAATGGGAAAATGTATTAGGAAGGGATGCCAACTGTATGCCATACAAGTTGGACTATCAGGGGCTAAGGGTAAGACTGCTCTGCTGGAAAACATACCTGTGATACAGGAATTTAAGGATGTGTTTCCGGAAGAGATTCCCGGATTACCACCAAAAAGAGAGGTTGATTTTACAATAGAGCTGCTACCAGGAGCTTCACCAGTATCCCGGACTCCCTACCGAATGAGTGTACCGGAGTTGACAGAATTAAAAATGCAGCTCCAAGAATTACTGGATAAGGGGTATATACGACCCAGTGTATCTCCTTGGGGGGCACCAGTACTGTTTGTTAAAAAGAAGGATGGAACCATGCGCATGTGCATGGATTACAGGCAGCTGAATAAGCTGACTGTTAAGAACAGGTATCCTCTACCCCGTATAGATGACCTGTTCGATCAGGTAAAGGTAGCTACTGTGTTCTCGAAGATTGATTTGCGGTCTGGCTATCATCAGATTAGAATTAAGGATGAGGATATACACAAAACTGCCTTCCGCACAAGGTACGGCCACTATGAATTCGTGGTATTGCCTTTCGGTTTAACTAATGCTCCAGCCACTTTCATGAGACTGATGCATAGTGTTTTCCATCCTTACCTGGACAATTTCGTGTTAATCTTCATTGATGATATACTGATTTATTCCAAGAATGCAGAGGAACACCGGAAGCATTTGCGCATGGTGCTGGAGTTATTAAGGAAGCACCAGCTATATGCAAAATTCAGTAAATGCGACTTCTTCAAAGAAGAAATACAGTATCTTGGACATGTGATATCTAAGGAAGGTATAGCGGTGGACCCAGAGAAAATTAAGACCATAATGGAGTGGAAGGTGCCACAAAACGTAGCAGACATACGATCGTTTATGGGTCTCGCTGGGTACTACCGGCGATTTATAAAAGGGTTTTCCAAGATAGCTTTTCCCATTACTTCCCTACAGAGGAAAGGAAAGATTTTTAAATGGACAAAGGAATGTCAGGACAGTTTTGAAAGGTTGAAGCAGTTACTGACAACTGCACCTGTATTGAGTGTGGCAGACCCGGATAAGGAGTTTGAGGTTTGTACAGATTCCTGCAAGGAGGGAGTGGGAGCTGTATTATCACAAGAGGGAAATGTGATAGCGTATGAATCTCGCAAGCTGAAGGATTATGAGCAGAAATACTCAGCTTACGATTTGGAGCTGACAGCGGTGGTGCACGCTCTCCGAGTATGGAGACACTATCTACTTGGAAAGAGATTTGTATTAAGGACTGACCATAGTAGTCTAACCAACTATTTCAAACAAGCTGATTTAAATTCTCGACAAGCGAGATGGAATGCTTTTTTGAGCGAGTTTGATATCGATCTGCAACATGTAAAAGGAAAAGAGAACCGGGTTGCGGATGCATTGAGCAGAAGAGTGCACAGCATTTGTGAGTTTTATGTTAATCAAATTGAAACCAGATTTCTGGATCAAATCAGAATGGAGGCTGACAAGGATCCTGAGTATAAGTACCTGTGGCAGCAAGCGCAAGCACTTGAAGGCCAAGGTGAGCATGGGGATTATGAGATTAACCAAGATGGGTTGCTAGTTTTCAAGAGGAGGATAGTTATTCCAAACATGGTGGAATTAAAAACCATGATACTAGATGAATATCACAGAAGCAATTATGCTGGACACCCTGGATATCAAAAGATGCTGACTGCTATTCGAAAGGATTACTGTTGGTCCGGTATGAGAAAGGATATAGCGAATTATCTGAATAAGTGTTTAGAGTGCCAGCAAGTGAAGGTGGAACATAGGCATCCTGCTGGATTGTTGCAGCCCATACCCATCCCTGAATGGAAATGGGAGGTAATCTCATTAGATTTCATTACTGGACTACCAAAAACAAAACGAGGTAATGACTCCATAATGGTAGTTGTGGATCGACTAAGTAAGTCGGCACATTTTATACCTGTCCACTCTACTTTTAAAACAGTACAAATAGCGGATTTGTTTATGCGTGAAATCTTCAGATTGCACGGCATCCCTAAGACTGTTATCTCAGATAGAGATGTAAAATTTACATCAGCTTTCTGGAAGACTCTGTTTTCAGGATTGGGAACGCAAGTACATTTTAGTACAGCTTATCACCCGCAAACAGATGGTCAAACAGAGCGAGTAAACCAGGTACTGGAGGACATGCTGCGAATGTATGTCATGCAGCAACCAGTTAAGTGGGAGGAGTATCTTCATTTGATAGAGTTTTCCTATAACAATGGATACCAAGAATCATTAAAGATGAGCCCGTTCGAGGCACTATATGGGCGACAATGTAGAACTCCCATCAATTGGAGCAGTCCCGAGAATAGACTCATGCTGGGACCAGACATGTTAGCAGAGATGGAGGCAGAAGTGAGGAAAATTCGTCAGAACTTGAAAGCCGCACAGGACAGGCAGAAAGTGTACGCGGATAAAAGGAGATCATATCGTGAATATGAGATCGGGGATCATGTTTATGTCCGGATTAAACCAAAGAAAATCACTTTGAGATGGGCGTCTTGTGCAAAGTTAGCACCTCGATTCTGCGGTCCTTTCCAGATACTGGAGAGAATAGGACCGGTAGCATACCGTTTGGCTCTACCTAGTCACATTCGGGTGCATAATGTTTTTCATGTGTCATTACTAAAGCGATATGTTCATGATCCAAGACACATAATACATTGGCAGAACATACAGGTAGTAGGCGAACCTGGTTATTAATGTTTTTATAATATTAAAGACTTATTGAAGTAACATAGGTTTGCTTTGTGCAGGTAGAACCAGACGGGGAATTTCTGGTCGAACCACACAGTATAATCGACTGGAGGGAGGTCATGCTCCGGAGACGAGTCATCGCCCAGGTTAAAGTGCAATGGAAGCACTTTGGACCCGAGGAAGCTACCTGGGAAGACGAGAGCTTTGTTCAGGAAGCTTATCCTGAGCTGTTTGCAGGACTAGAGTGATAACACCGAGGACGGTGTTCTCTTCAAGAGGGGGAAAAATGTAACCACCCTCTTAGCCATTAACAAATGGTTAAGCTTTTGTTAATTATAAACTAATTAAGACTGTTGTTATTTGGTTCTAATTGGAATATTGGGATAAAAGGAATTTTGATATTTAATAAAAGAAAAGATTTTATTGTGGAATTGGTTTCTGAATAAAAACTGATGGTAAAAGTAAATCAAGATTCTGAAGGCAGTTGAACAGAAAAGCAGTTCCACAGCTAACCAAGAAAACCCCGGGGAATAAGTAAAGGATCCCAAGGAGGGTTAGGGGTTCTGTGGAAAATATAATACAGTTATAGAGGAAGGGTTTTCTCCTCTAGGAATAAGACTGTAGCTGGAGTCGGAGAACTGGACCGGATTGTCCCGAGTACTCCTCCAGAATATACTGCTGACAGAGCTGGGGAAAGTGGACCGTAATGTCCTAGTTTTTCCTCCTACGGAACTCTGCGTTCAACAGGAAGCCAGGACTTGAAGCTAGGGGGGAACTGAGGGACGTAATAGCCCTGGTTCATGGTTGGGAGGAAAAGCACACCATCAGACGATTGGATCACAGATGAGTAAAAGTTTCTGAAGCATTTAATAGGTCTAAAATTAGGTTATTACTGTGCAAGTTTTTCTGGAAAGTAAACTATGTTAAGAATTAATGAGTTACTGAATAGTATAACAGTATTCTTTAAAGTTAATATGCTCAAGAAAATACAGTATAGTAGCAGAGGAAGACTCTGGAGTTTGCTTGATAGTAAATCCAGTTTTACTGATTAGTATAATAGTATCCTTTTACAGTTAATATGCTTTAGAAAAAAGAAGAATACATTACAGTAGTAGAGGAAAAATCTGGAACTTGCTTGATAGTAAGTCCTGTTTTTTTATACCATGATATTCTAAAGTAGTTGGTTCTAGAATTGATGGTTCCAATAGCAGTAAGCTGGAAACTGAAACTTCAAGCAACGAAGAGAAAGCAAGTGCATTAACTCTAGCATACAAGACTATAGAGATTTTAATGCCGTAAACAGAAGAACCCTGATTAAATTGCTAGAAGATAAACAACACCAGAATAAGTTAAAACTTCCTCAGAATGGCGGAACACCTTGTCAGCTAACTGCCGAGATTGAAACCCTCTGGAAATTTAGTAGGAAATAATTAAGCAAAACACAGGCAAGAAGATAGTAACGGAAACCAGTAGATAATCATACGATATTTACGAGTTGAGCAAAATAGGAGAACACGCAGTATAACAAGCCATATTACACCCTTGAACGAACATGTAAATACACCGACAATCTCTGAGGCAAGGTTATATGTGAAACCAAATTAACCACAACTCGTCACATAGTTAAAACAGAGTATGTATTTGCAATTAAACGGATGGAACCAGTTCGCAAAACCACGGAAGACATCGTATCAATGCAGCTAAGATAAATATGGTGCACGGGAAAACAGCCCGGCGATGTTCTGAAACAAATTACACATATCAATAATTTAAACAGATTGAAATCGACCATGGAACCTATTGGTCCAACGGCAGCGCCGTAACCATTAACCGAATCTTAAACAAGTTCGGAACCCTCCAGCCTAACCCAAAACAGTATTACGCCGACGGTGAGGCACAAGGCCACAGGTTCGAAACCTGGGCAAAACAAAAGAAAACCAAGATAGGTATCCTGATCTTACACCAGAACCCTCAGGGTTAATGCTGAAACCGTGCGCTGGGGGTAAATACCTGTGGAACGGCTGCCATGGCCAGGAGAGGGTTTGAGCCGACAAGTTCCCGTGGACAACGTGCATTCGGCAGTATGGCTAATAGAGGATACTCCTGCCAACAAGAATTCATCACGCCGAAGTAACACAACCCTGGTGTGCATCGCACGCATGAAAAAAATAAACACAACGTAAAACCAACCCAAACCGCTTCGTACCGTGAAACAAGATGGTGAAAACCGTTTCATGATAACCGTGAACTCAAAATGATGATTAAAGTGCAACTGTCAGTGCAGCGAAATCAAACGATGCTGTGGTTAGAGATCCCTTAATCGTGGTATTAATTTTCTTTCGTAACTCCAATCTTAAACAAAAAGAAAAACCAATTTCAAACCTCGTGAGAGAATGAGTTTGTACCGAGGGATAAACATTTGTTTCTTCCGATGCAAGACCGAGAGGTTAAACAACGCAAGGACAGAACAAAAGCCCAAGAAAACTACAGAAACCACCTCCTGCACTCTCACGGAGCGTAACAATGAACAAGGAAAGCAGTTACAAACCCCAAGTCATCAAAACCCTAAAGGATCTCCACCGTATGATCATCGAGAAAATCGACGGTGCGATGTGGGACACTTGTCAAGTAGCGGCAGTGGGCTAGTGACCGGATAAATGAACTTAATGAATCTCGTATATCAAAGTTAGTATAAGGGTAGAGTTGCTGTACGTGAATTAAAAACCAAATCACATGAAAACCAGACCATCGACCGAACAAACTTAGCGTAAGTACATTCTAGGGTAAGTAATTCCTTGTGTAAATAGTTAACTCGGCCTTGCCGCCAATTACAACAGTTCTACGGAACACATATTTAAACTCTGCCATAATATCACTGTGCCGCATTGTAGAGCGGTGTAAATAATAACCCTATCCATATTCCAATCAATTAATTATTGTCATGATTATACAGGATTTGATATGGTAAGTAAATTTTTTTTTTTTACTATGGTAAGTATTGTTACAATAGCAACTTAAAAGAAAAACATATATATATATAGATATATATATATATATATATATATATATATATATATATATATATATATATATATATATAAACCACAATAAAATATTTAAATGTGCAAAGACAAGAAGTAATGGGAAGTAAGATTGAAATATATTTAAAAAAAAACACTTTAAAGTGAATAATATAATCCATAATAAAAGATGTCAATGTTCATGTCTGTCAAGAATTTACATATTATATATGATTTGACATAACAACAACAATAGTAATAATAATAAAATTTATATTATATATAAAGTAGTTGAATTTTTTATTTATTTTTAATAACATTTCAAGTATCGTTATTTTACATTGAAAATTATTTTTTATAATTGTGTATTTAAGTTATTTTATTTCATGGATTTTCAACCAATTAAATCTATTTATGCATTAAAAAATGTAGGCATATATATAGAGATCTTAACCATCATCTATCAAGTCTCTAAAGATACAATCTTTGGAGGAGCAAATTTTTAAGTTTTACACTATAAATAAGATTTGAATCTCAAAAAAAATTATCTTTCTCAATTGTGATTAAAATAGATCTATACTATATTAATAATTTACTTAGTAAATTGATAATTATATTAAATAGATATAAAAAAATTAAACATAAATTTATAAAACAAATTTATTAATATTTAACATCAAAATAATTAATTTTATTATAAAAATATCTATTTACTATATTAAAAATTATATATTAAATATTAAATAATTATTATTATATTTTATTATTAAACAAAAACCCCAACCTAAACCCTCCGCCTCATTTGGGAAAAACAAATACTACTCCTTTTGAAAGTAAAGAAAAGAACAGAAGAAGAAGAAAAATAATTTGAAAGGAAAGAAACCAGAGGGTCTTCCAAAATGTAGAACAACCAATGATTAATATATGGCAGCGATCCATAGAAAACATCCGGGAAACCATCTTAACGAAAAAATGGACGGATGAAGATTGGAAAGCAGTTGGGATTGAAGTCCTCATATTGGAAAAGCTGAATCTAAAACCGCAGATGCTCAGCCAAGGGCTTTGGAAATTCCGACCTCCTAGTCACTCAATAGAAGAGCAATGGCGGCCTCCCCAACCCGGCTTTTTGAAACTTAACTATGATGGGGCTTCCAAAGGGAATCCAGGCCAAGCAGGATCAGGTGGGATCTTCAAAAACTCACAAGGGAATGTCTGCAGATTCTATGCTCTAGATCTAGGCCATGCAACCAATAATGAAGCAGAATTAACGGCGGTCAAGCAAGGCTTGCAGATAGAAATCCGAGAACAGTATCAGAGGATCATTGTTGAAGGGGACTCAGCTATGGTCACAGGGATCCTACAAAAACTCCAACAGGGAACTCACTGGGAGAAAATCTCCCAAAGCTGGAGAACAGCAGCTCTTATAGAGGAATTGAGTCAATTGGTGAAATGCATACAATACCTGATCCCTCACCATGTTAGAAGGAAAGGAAATGCAGCAGCAGACTACTTGGCAAACTGGGGATGTGAGAATGTTGAGAGCCGCATAGAGGGACGCCCAAATGACCTCATATGGAATGTGGAACTACAATCGCTCCAGTTGATAGTGGCAAAAGACCTCCAACCCCCCGATCGGGGTGTACACATGTCATCATGAAGTGGGGAGGCGGAAACTTGGCAAGCGCTCCCATAAATGTTAATTAAGACCACTTCATATGAACTGTTAGACCAGCGGAGTGGAGTGTGCGAGCGCCGGCAAAGAAATGATGGTGCATGATGGACAGGGTGTTTGGCAGGCTAGCGGAAAAGCATGTGTAAACTTGGTAAGTCATTTAACCTCGCCCCTTCAATCCTGCATGCATTCTCCATTGCATGCGAGAGACTGGAGGTGGCAGCGAAGGCGAACTACAGCTCTGCACCCAGGATATAGCTTGACTCTATCTGGGTATGTTTTTACGATAATCTCAGCTCTAATGATGATATATGCAGAAGATATGGTCTATAGTCATGATGGTAGTTTAGATTGCATGTCGTTTGTAAAGTGTCTGGAACCAGAATTGAATCCGGTCCCTCCTTGTTTCCGTGACCCCTGTTACTCCTATGCACCTGATACAAGCTCTGTTAGAATGTATAGGAGTAAAACCCCCAATTATATGTGTGATCAGCGCGACAGCCAGGTTTTGATAGGGAGTCATTTCCCAAACAGCAATTCCCCTGTTTCGAATTCTGGTAGTATCTATGGTAATATGAGGAGTCATACCATTAACAGTAGCCTAGAATTCCTCAACCAGAGTCATGGCCCCATCTATTTACCAGTAGAGAATCCCTGCCATACAATGTTATTTTTGTGTCTGGGCGTAGCAAATCCAAATTGCAAGGTTGTTAATGTTTATAATATGAAGGGGAAGACAGAGCGGTTATGGTCAGTAGGTAGTCGTCCTGAGCAGTGTTTGCGCTTGTCTGTGTCGAGAACCCAAAACTTGTTTTATCCTGAGGAAAATGTGCAGAGTCAAACCAATTCCCGTGATAGGAACTCTCCCAGTTATCACAGGAAGCGTAAGAATAAAAAGCTGGCCGAATCTCGACCTCATCTCCTGTGTCAGTGGTATAATAATGATAAGAGAAAGAGGCGTTTACTCAGATCAGACATTCAAACTCTCAGGGGCACCGTAAGGTGCATGCTTTGTTTTAATACTCTTTCTTACTTTGTTCACTTCTGTATGCCAGTGTTTGTTCAAAAACCCCACCCAGCAATGGGGAAGCGACATAACAGGGCAGCCACTGATAAATGCAAGCAGCCTGCTCAGTCTGAACCAACTCCTAAGAAAAGGGGTCGGAAAACGTATTTGGAACATCTGGAAACGCTGACAGTTAACTATGTCATTGGCAATCCCTCTGTAGTCAGAAATGATATTCGTGGATGGGAGAAAGAAATTCAGCAGGAACCAGAAGATAATGAGACAGAGGCAGAGATCCTCGATTTCATTACTGATCCAGGTCATACACGAGGCAGGCTTACATTGTTTAATCAGACAGTCCATACTTATTGGATTGTCAAATGTTTGATAGCAAAAGCAATACAGAGTAATCATCCAGTTCAAGCAAAGACTGAAGCAGTGCAACCAGACCTTCGCACCCAGGCCCAACTCATATAAAGATCACTCAATACCAGACTGCAGATAGAGTTAGCAGACTAGATGACAAAGTGGGGCGCATGGAGAAAATCCTCTAGAAGATTCTTCAGCAACTCAATCAAGCAGAAATGCCAGGGTCTAATGTCAAAGACCCTGCCCCAGTCTCCTCATCTGAGGGTTAGAAGATTGTCTTGTTAGATTTGATGGGTTTTGTTTTTTGTTAGTTTTGAACTTTTAAAAGATTGTTATGTTTGTATATATTAAAGTAGTGAAACAGGTAGTGCAAGAAAATTATAGACGTAAGAGACAATTCCAGTATTGGGATGCAAATAATGTTTTCAGAAGGCCAACAAACCTGGTTTCCCTCTCGGGCAGGTTGAGGCCAAAGAATGACTTATATTTTATGTAACCTGTCTTTAAATATAAATAGAAATGGCAAGGTCCCACCGAATTCACAAAAAAAAAAAAAAAAAAAATTGAAAAAAAATAAAAAAATGATAAACCTGCATACATAAGCATCTCACAAATATATTGCATCAACTATTATATTAATATTTCATTGCTTTGGTTCGACGTTCTTCGCAGTTTTTGCTAGGAGTTGTCTATCCAGGCAACGGAATAGTCCGGACGGCAGTTTTTATTCAGAATCCGGGCAACTAAAATTTAAGAAATCGGGAAGTTGGAGTATTTGGAATCCATTTTTTATAGTGGAAATGGATTCAGCACTATCAAGAACTCTTAAAGCACTCAAAATACTAAAGTTTAACAACTATAAACAAGATTCTGATAAAATCTTTCTCTCATTTTGAGCCCACACATTGTCTTGTTTTTGCCATGTGAGGGGCGGTCAGATAGATAAGATTCCAATTGTGTGGTGAGGACCTTCGAGTCTCCGTCTTGAATAGACGTTATTAAATATAATAATATGTAGGTAAACATATTGTATGGTCGTACCATTAAAATTTATACGAGTGAGTACCATTATACCATTCAAATATGGAACCATTATACCATTCAAATATGGACGATAATTGTTTCACACAAAAGTCATGACATTGGATAGGACTACCCTTTATCCTCTTCACCATTCCATTTAATAAGGTTTTGGTTGAAAATCACTCCAATCATTACAAAATGACAAATCTTATTCCTTTCAAATTTTAATTTATGATGAAATCTAAATTAATGCATCACAACAACGATAACGGTATAAAAGAAATATATAATTTCAATTATATATGAAATTATTTAATTTTATAAAAAGGGAATATAAAATAATTTTAAACCTTTTTAACAATTTAATGTTATATTATTAATAATTATATTAAATTTAGTTTAATAAGTTTAATTAAATTTAAGATTTTAATTTATAAAAATATAAAAATAAATATTTGTATTCATTATATTAATATTGTGTGCTTTTTAAATTTTTAATTTAATTATTAAAAATTATCAAATAAATTACAAAGATTTAATTTTTATGAAAAATTTTAAAATATTTTTAATATTTATTATATTTGAAAAATTGAAATTTATTTTAAAATAATGATGCTTTTTTAAGGTTTTTTTAATTAAAGGATATTTTTTTGTGTAAAAATTTTTTCGGTGAAAATCATATAGGAGAAAATTTGTGTCTGCGTTTCGAACCACACAAATTTTCTCCTATGTGATTTTCATCGAAAAAAATTTTACACATATTTTATGGATCACAGAAGCCAAATTCCTGATATTTTTTTGTTTTTTAATTAATTGATTAATTAAAAACATGTGAATAGCTAACATAGAAAAAGAATTAAAGATTTTTGGATATGTGATTTTGATAAATTCGATTTTTGGACATGTAATCTTGATATAAAAAAATAATATTAATTTATAATATTACAACAAAATATATTTATAAATTAAAAAAAATTCTGGAAAAATATAAGATATTGATTTATGATATTATAATAAAACATATTTTTAAATAAATTAGATTTTTATATAGTTTTGATAAATTATAATATTGATTTATGATATTATAACAAAAATATATTTATAAATTAAAAATATTTATGAAAAATATATATTTATTTAAATATTGATATTAATTTAAATAAATATTGATTTATTGATTTAAGTATACTTATCAATTTAAAATATTTATAAAAAATATAAAAATAAATAAATAAAAATATTTTTATATATTTTAAATTTGTATATTAATTATTAATAATATTATTATAATTATCTACAATGTGAAATATATTATAAAATATGTAAGCATAATGATATTATTACGATAAGAATATTAATATAAATATTATATTTTTTCCTCTTTAATTATAATATTTAATAATCATAATTTATTCGACCTGACTTTGATATCAGCATTGCCCTTGCCTGTAACTTCAACGTCCGTAGCTTTTATATTTTACGAGATAAACCTCTAAGCTTATGTTGATTGCTTTTCTATTTTGGGAGATGGTTATTGCCAAAAATAATAATAAAATGGTTTAGAATTTAGTAAAGATGTTGAAAAATTTTGACAAAATTTTGTTTTTAGTTGTTAAATTTAAGTATTTTGGATACTCTAAGAATTTTTGATAGTATTAAATCTATTTCTATTATAAAAATAGATTCCAAACATTACAACTACCCAATTTTTAAAATTTTATTTTACAAAATTCTGAAAAAAAAAACCTGTTTTCGAACTATTCTCTATCCTGAATAGACAACTTCTGTCTATCGCTGATTTCCCAAATATTCAGCAATAAATTAGACATAGACGTACTAACCACAGCCATGTGCATATGATTGCCAATTATTTGACCGGCCCTATGGCCATCCAATTGCCGGCCCTATGTCCATCCAATTGCCGGCCGAGATAAACAGACCTTCGAAAAACTTGACCAAGGCTTTAAATAGACTGAGCGTATTACTTCTCTTTGAAGAGGTCCTTTCGACATGGGTTTTGATAAGTTGCTTCAGGTTTTGCCTCTGCCTCCAATATTAATAGAGAGTAGAGGAGGCGCTGCCACTGCGGCCATTGGATTAATAGCGTCTCTCATTTTCTGGTTCTTCTTCCGTTGGAGTCAGCGGAATGAAAGATTGCCTCCAGGACCCTCTCCGTGGCCAATCATCGGCAATCTCCACCAATTGAGACTTCCTGTTCACCGGGCTCTTAAACGACTCGCGGACAAATATGGCCCCATTTTGTATCTGCGCTTCGGCTCTGTGCCTACTGTGGTCGTTTCTTCATCTGAGATGGCCAAACAATTTCTTAAAACTCATGATTTGATATTTTCCAGCCGACCTCCATCATCAGCAAGCAAATATTTCTTCTTCAACGAAGATATTGCCTTCGCTCCTTATGGAGATCACTGGAGGAAAATGAGAAAAATATGCGTGTTAGAACTTCTCACTGTCAAAAGAATCGAGTCCTTCAAGCACGTGCGAGAAGAAGAAGTGTCTGAGATGATTAGTTCCATTTGGGAGAACAGTGAGAGAGGCAGAACTCCTGTGAATGTGAGCAAGGCCATATATGCTACCCTTTCGAATATAGTATGGCGAATACTTGCGAGAAAGAAATTTTCTGACGACGAATTGGACGCCGATGGCAAAGGATTCACGGATCTGGTCCTAAAGGTGTCCACCGCTGTCGGAACTTTCAACATCGGAGACTTCATTCCTTGTTTGGATTGCCTAGATTTGCAAGGTATCAAACGTTCCCTCAAGAAGTCCAACAAAAGATTCGATGTATTCGCTGAGAAAGTGATAAACGAACATATTCATCATCGCGTGGCCATGGCTTCGAATGGCGGCCAGGAAGACACAGAGCCTCATCATGTTAAAGATATAGTCGATGTACTCCTTGATGTCGCTGAGAGCAATGCCACGGATGCAAAAATCACAAGGGAAACCATCAAATCCCTTTTATTTGTATGTCCTTCACATCACTTTTACCCAATGCGCCCATTCTATTCCAATATTCATCAAACTTGAAATATTTGAACACCCTAACTTTTTGCATACTCATGATGTCTTTGAATTTCTGCAGGAATTGTTCTCAGCCGGCATGGAGACATCGGCAAACGCGTTAGAATGGGCAATGAGTGAGCTGCTCAGACATCCTCATGCAATGAAGAGATTGCAGCAAGAAATCGAGTCGGTGGTTGGCCAAAATGGTAAAGTAATGGAGTCAGATCTGGCAAGCATGAAATACCTCCACTGTGTGGTGAAAGAGACGCTCCGGCTATACCCATCGTTGCCGTTAGCGATTCCCCATGCGTCTATGGAGGACGTGAAGGTTGGTGAGTACTATATACCTAAGAAAACAATGGTAATCATGAACTTGTGGGCTATAGGAAGGGATCCCACTGTGTGGGGGGCAGATGCGTCGGAATTCAAGCCCGAGAGATTCATGGCGCAGATGGAAGAACATGGTATGGATTTATCAGGAGGTCAATCAGACTTCAGAATGCTTCCGTTCGGCGCAGGAAGGAGAGGATGCCCAGGATCCGCCATGGCTATTGTTTCGGTTGAGTTTTCATTGGCTCACTTGGTGCATACTTTCGATTGGAGAGTAGAAGGCGATCCATCACAGTTGGATATGACGGAAGCATGTGCAACTACCATGCCAAGGCAAGCTCCGCTGTTTGCTTATCCAACGTTGAGGTTGCCTCCTTGACTCTAGAAATCCCTAAACTATCTCTCTCTCTACTGACGGGTGGGGAAGTTTCTCTTAAACTATATTTGTAGAATCGTTATAGCGAGTGAGAGGAGAGTTGGAATTATTAACCTTGATCTCAGATAATATGGTGTTACTATGAAATAGGGTTTGTCTACTTTGTAGAAAGAGTTGGTTGAAGTAGGGTTTGTCTACTTTGTAGAAAGAGTTGGTTTTTATTTAGTTCACGAGTTGTAGTAGAGAGGTTAATTTTATATTGTAAGAAGTTTGTTAATCCAATTGGATGTTTGAGGTTCTTTTAATTAACTGACTTTTAAACTTAATGTTTACATTTCTAGGCATTATTATTTGTAGAATAATGTACTCAATAGAGTTTTGGTTTGTGAATAATTTTTCTCTTTCTTCACATGTGAAGAAAATCTAAATTAATAGTTATAGCTGCAAATCTTTAATAATTTCATAATATTAGATAGTTTCCAGGAGTTGAGGTGCTCTAGTCTTGTCTTCATTATAAGATTTATAGCGCTTTGGACCGTCAAAGCCTTTCGATGGAACAACTCTGGCGAGCGCTTGCAAGAACCTAGTTTTATGCACAATTGAATTGTTTAAACAATTATTTATTTAATTTTTGAGACGAATGTCGAAGCACAGTTAACAATGATCCACGAGTTACCACATGCATTTAATTTACCTAAATATAATTGTATCTTTACAGATGGCCATAAACCCCAAACCATTTGTTGAAAGTGCTGCAGCGTGCCCAATAACCATAGACATATATAATATTGACGACCAGAGATCCCTAGAACATTACAATTTATTTAACTGTGCTATTTCACATTGTGTATGCAGATTTATGTTAAAAAATAATGTTAGTTCAATTTTAATAATAAATAATATATTTTTGGATTCTAGTGTGCAATTTAAAAGGTGATGATTGAGTTGCGAGTTGAGGATTAGTAATCACTTAGTTACAGATTAATGATTGTCTAATTATAAATTTTTCTGTTAAAAATTATATTTAATAATAATAAATTTTTGAAAATAAATTTTACATCAAACATTCAAATTTAAATAAATAAATAATTATATAAATTTTAAATATAATATAAAAGACCAATAAATGTTTTGATGCTTAATTATTTTTATCAATTATTTAATTTATATAGTTACATTAATTTTTTATTAATTATAAAAATATAAATTATTAAAAATAAAATATATTAAATATTTAATGATTTAGTTAAGGTAATTACTGTATAAAAAATATAACCATAAAAAACAGAGAAACAATGGGTTACTATTATTATTAATTAGTCAAAATTTGGTTACTATTGTTATATTGTTCAAATCATAGTTTCCAAATTTGGCAGAATTAGGAGGAAAAATCAGAATATTCAACAATTTGTTATATATAGGGAGACATCAAGGGGATGAGGAAATAAAAATTGGTATTTCTTCTTTTTAAATCATAAAAAAATTATATATATCTATATATATATATATATATATATGTGAAGAAAAAAACATTGCTTTGTATATTGCACGAGTACATATGTCCATTAAACACTATAGTCCATGAGCCAAGATTGTTTGAATAAAACCCTCATACAGAAACTTTTGCAAAGAATAAAAACTGACTATAACTTAATAATCTTGACACTGTCATTAGAAAGATCTAATGGAAAGGATCTGTCTAAAAAATACCCAGATACCAGGTGTTCCAGAGAAAACAAACGAGACTGGAACATGAAACATATAAGTAACAAAAATGTAAAAGTGTACCTATTAACCCAAAGCCGAAAACTGAGAAGGCAGCGGGGAGGAAAACCAGAAAGGGACCAGAATTATCAACCCAATACAATTCCCACAGGTAAACAAAAAAGGAGATTAATAGAAATGAACTATTCCAGCAGCTTCTTCCCCATCCTCGTTCAGTAGCTTGTAATGCATTTGACCAAAACCCCTTTTAACCCTTGTTTTGAAAGCCCTGTATATTCTTCTCACGGAATGTGATTAAATAAAACAGAGTTGAAATAGTCCTTTAAAACATCTATGCGCTCCAGCCAGGTCCCCAAGTGTCCCAGTGAGAGCTTAGAATTGCCATTAAGATAGTCAATGAGAACTTTGGAATCCCCGAACACGCAGATATCCTCAATGCATAGATGGGACGCAAACCATAACAACCCCCATAATGCCAGTGTCACAGCTCGCATATTAGAACCAATACCCCCATACCAATGCATCTTGTAATGATAGTATGGTGAAAGCATCAGCCAGGCACCACAGCCACACTGTGACTGCTCTGAGGCGCCGTCGAAAAAACCCGCGGGGTAATTCATTTCAAACGGTCTCATTCTCCTTGACAGGTCAACTCGAGGATCCTTCTATAAATTTTACTTTTTTGGTGCCACCAAGTAATATATATATATATATATATATATATATATATATATATATATATTAATGGATTGCAGCTTAAGTTCAGGATAAGCTCAACAATTAGATTCTAAGTAAATTCTGTAAATTTTGAAACATATAATTGAATTTTTTTCCAACTGAAATTTTTTAAATCAAATTATTTCCATATCGTATTCAAATTCGAATTCAAACTTGATAACTATGATTCAAATTGAAAAAAAAATTAAAATACTTATTATAAATAATAAATATTTAAAACTAATAAAAAAAACTCACATATTTCAATCATTTTCGTTGATTCCATCACAGGATTTCCTTATCTTTTACTATGCCCGACTCCATAGAACATTGAATATCTTAGACCTTCATACTCTCGGGTCCATCCATCCATTTGCATAAATTATATATATATATACACGAGATTTTTTCTTTAAAAAACTATATGTTATTAGAAATATTTTATGAATACTACCAATAAAACTAATTTTTTGGAAATATTTTTTCAGATGAAAGGACAAAAAATAATATCACAAATAAAACTAATTGTTTGAAAATTTTATAGAACAAAAAGAAATAATTCCTTTGCTACTTCTCAAAAACTAAGCTATGATTGATATTGCTCCATTAAAATAAATTAAAATTAAAAAACTTGTGAAACATTGTTGCTTGATGCTCGTAAAACCATGGTTGCTAAGATGTTTTGATAGAAAACTGAAGTTGATTCATACAATATGTGGTCAATAACATAGGCTCAACCATCAATATTACCACTGCAACATTTTCAATATTGATGGTCATCTTGCCCACTAGAGATAAGGTCTCATCATAACCTACTACCTTTGCTTGAAAGAATTATTCTGCCATCAAATGAGCTATAATGCTCCAAATAACTCTTTGCATTATAATTTCTCTTAAATTTCCAATTTCCTTTCTTCATTTAGGCAAGTCATGTTATGGTGATGCTCCAAAGCCTTCATTTTTCCTCCATCATTTTATTCATATGAAGGGGGCCATTACCATTAAAAGCATCTTTAACCTTGTTTGGCTCATCAAACATGAAAGATAAGTTAATTTAACTAGAATATGTTGTCTTATAGTAATATATGTCAATGTTCTTTTGTTCATGGTCTCGGAAAATCAAGCACACTCTCATTTTTAATGAGTTGTGGAGAGGAATTTAAGAAGGAGAAGGAGACAATCCACCGACAAAGCCCACCTCAAACAATGAGATTACCATTTGGGAAAACAAGAATTGCAAGGCTTATGCGTTGATTGTAGATTCTGTAAATGAACAGGTGAGTCACCATATTACCCATTTTCAAATGCCTACGAAGCCTTGAGAAAAATAAAAGAACTCTATGAATCACATTCAGAACTTGAAATTGTTCAATTAATGATTAAGATGTTCGGTCTTGAATTGAAAAATGATGAACCTCTTGCTTTAGCATCAGAAATAAGATCTATCATGCATGACATTAAGAATACTGGTGTAGAAGTTGACATACGTCCCATAGCTTATGTTAAGGCATTGTATCCCACTTACTCACATTACCTTGATTCATTGCGAGCAAGTGGAAACCTCATGAAAATCACCTTTGATTTCATTGAGAAAAATTTTTCAGAAAGAGAGAAGGCTTTTGGAAAGATGACAGTCCCTTTGTCTTTTGAATAGGTTGTATGTTTCCCACATAGAGAGAGGAGACATGCTCAAGATTCTTCCATAGGAAGAGGTGGATGAAGAGGAAGAGGCAGAAGGAATTTCAAAGGAAGGGGGGGAAGACAAACTCAAACTGGATCTGATCTTCATTACATATGCTACAATAAATATTCACATGATGCATCTACATGTAAGTTGCCTTGGGATAAAATTGAGCAGCAAAGAAATCAAGAAAAAGGTAAAACTCATGATAGAGACAAAGGTAAAGCACCTAAATCCTCTCATTATGTTGTAGCACATTGTAACAATGGAGTAACTGAAGACTTGTTTGATGTTTCATTTACTTCTTGGAGAAATGATTGGTTGCTAGATTCCAGAGAAACATGTCACATGACTTAGAAAATATTTTTTTGAAGAATTTATTGACAAAGTTGATGGAGCAGTATACTTCGCAGATAAATATAAACTCAAGCCATCAGGGCTTGGCACAATCAGGCTTCAGTTTCCTGGTCTTCCATATGATATTCTACATGACGTTGTATACCTCCCTGAGTTTAGGAGAAACTTGATGTCCTTGGTCCACATCTGCCAGCAAGGACACTCCATTCACATGTTTGATGGCAAGGTTCAGGTAACAAAAAAAATGAGATCACTCACTTGTCATGGAGGGAATAGATGAAGGAAGACTCAGATTAGGGGAATTCTGAGGTCTAAAATGGGCATCCTAAGGAAATAATAAAATAACAACTAAAACAATAAAATAATATTTATGAATTTGCATTTTAGTTTTTGCACCACAATCCATGTAACCATGGTTAAATTCAATTGAAAAAATGTACCAAAATAAAATTAATAAAAAAAATTGTATTAATGTGATTATAAATAAGAATGAACTTTTCAATAATGTCATTATCATTGAACAACTAATGCATTTGTCATTTTTACTTAAATAATTTAAAATAATTATAAATATAAATTCATAAACTCTTACTTGTATAATATACTATTAATTAAAATTTATATTATTTAAATTATATAATAATATGTAATTAATATACTATATAAAATTTAATAATTTATAATATAATAAATGTGATATATTATTTTATGTATTTTTGTATATTATATATTGAATTCATTTGATTTATAACATAATAAAAATGAATATATAATATAAAAAGAATATAATATATATCTATAACATTTAGATTATTTTTCATAATATTATGTATAACATACAAAACTAATATACATTTTTTCATCATACAAAATAATATACATTTTTCTTTAATTTAATATGTCTGTATTTTTATTAACATTATAATAATATTATTCATAGATTTGATTTATTATAAAATTACAAGCTTACTTTTTTATTTATTTTAATTTCATATGTATAATATTTTTTTCCCCAAAAAAAAGTCATAATTTTTCATTAATATGAAAGAAAAATTACAATGTTACATTTTACATATAATAACGAGGAAGTCCATGGTTCTATATCATCTCCAAAGAGGCTAATAGTAATCAGATTATATCAGCAAATATCAGTGATAATAAACCTAATCTAATCACAAATATGTACAGAATTATGTATAATATATATGTATAGATATTAACTTATAATTAAGTTTAAGTTATAATATTAAATAAAATGAGATGAATATATAATTTAAAAATAAATATATGAAAATATATAAATATAATATTTATTGAAAAATGTGTAGAGGTATGAAGATTACGTAAGGATATACATTGTTTCTTATAAAAAAATATGAAATGATGATAATAATATTTTATTCAAAAAAGTGTGAAATAAAATTTATTATTAGTATTTTACTTTATGACTTTAAAAGTACTTAGAGCACTACCATGGTTAACCATGAGTTTTTATCCACCATTGAGAATGTAACAAATAAGTACCTTTAACTCAATCAATGCCACCTTAACCATTGGGGATGATGTCATTCCCTAAAATGTGATTGGTTCTCATAAAGTGAATTTTGATTGTACATTTTCCTTAAGAGGCTAATTTTAGACCTCAAAATCCCCCTAATGCCTAAAGCTGCAAGGTTCCTCTGCTAATGCACAAAACTTTCAGTTGAACACTTTCAGCTCATGGGTTTTAGGTGGTTTTTGGGTTTTAGCTTATGGGTCAAATTATGTAGAGTTGTGCACATGTATGTAATTGGCCAAATGCTTTGTAGATGCAGCAAAACTAGTTTTTTTCAATGTATTATGTCAGCTTGGGGATTGAAGTTAATTAATTTGATAACAAGATGTGGAGATTTTGATTGCTAATGGGTCAAATTTTTATGTAGAGTTGTGCACATGTATGTAATGGGATATAATTCTTTGTAGATGCAGTGAAACTGGTTTTTTTCAATGTCTTATATTAGCTTCTAGATTGAATTTAATTAATTTGATAACAAGATGTGGATATTTTGATTGCTTATGGGTCAAATTTTTATGTAGAGTTGTGCACATGTATGTAATGAGTCGGAATGCTTTGTAGATGCAATGAAACTGGTTTTTTTCAATGTCTTATATCAGCTTGGGGATTGAATTTGTTGGGACGGGGACCATGTACATAGACTAAAATTTAATTGTTTTCATTTGTTGGTTGGTAACCTATTTCACAATTTCAATGTCAAATTCCAAATACACAACTAGAAACTTCTACATTTGATTTTTTTGTGTAACTAAGTTGTGTCTTTTGCTATGGAATTTTGAGGTGGGGAGGACTGAACATCCAAAGGCATCAACAATTTGATTATGTTGTGTAACTAATTTGTGTCTGTTGTTGTGGAATTTTGAGGTGGGTAGGACTGAACATCCAAAGGCATCAATAATTTGGCTGATAATTCACCATTAAATTTGTTGTTGTCCTATAGTCGAAATTTTGTTTTCACTATATGGAAAAGGATAACATGCTCATTAATCAATTTAGATAGTAGAGTTGTTGACTGTGTCACACCCTTAGTAATTTGAATTCATTAAAAAAGTGACTCACTTGATTTTCATCTTATGGTAGTTTTAAGTCAATAGGAAAATAGATAGATTGGTTTTGACACCATCAGTACTATGAAGTTCCAAGGGTCTACCTAGCATTTAACAAACTTAATTTTATCTTATAAATTTGAATGTTGCAGTCATCTCAAAAAGGGAAATGATCTCCTTGAGGTTCTCTATCTGCATTAACTTATTTAAGGAGATTGGATTTCCAAAAACTTCGTGTCATACACTTTCATGTGCACAAATTTAAAAAATTATCTTCAATAGTCTCATACTTTTGCATAGTTACATAAGTACAAAGAGGGTTGTAAAGATTATTTTAATGTCTTATATTAGCTTGGGGATTGAAGCTGTTGGGATGGGGGCCATTTAGATATACTACCCAATCATTGTTTTCATTTGTTGATTTAGAACTTATTTCACAATCCCTATTGCACATCCTCTTCAGAATTATGAAGTGATGACATGGCTGAGAATACTCAAAGGTCTCCTTGATTAGAGGCCCTAGAAATGGAATTTAAAGCCATCTTTATGATGTTTCAATGGAATGTGTTGTAGATTCCTTGTTTCATTAAAACCTTTCTATTGATTGAGCATACCGTCTATCAGATGGCTACTTTAAATCCTCGTTTTCTAGCAGTATTTTCTTATTTTATTCTCTCAGAATTTTATGTAGAGTTGTGCAATGGACCATAATGCTTTGTAGATGTAGTGAAACTGGTTTTTTTCAATATCTTATATCAGCTTGGGGTTTTAAGTTGTTGGTATGGGGACCATGTACATAGACTAAGATTTTAATGTGTTCATTTGTTGATTGGGAACCTATTTCACAATTTCAATGTCTTAAATTATCTTGGGGATTGAATTTGTTGGGATGGGGACCATGTAGATAGACTAAGGTATCATTGTTTTCATTTATTGATTAGGAAATTATTTCACAATCCCTATTGCACATCATCCTGGGAATTCTAAAGTGAAGACATGGATGAGAATACTCAGAGGTCTCCTTAATTAGAGGCCCTAGAAGTGGAATTTAAAGCCATATTTATGATGTGTCAAGGGAATGGGTTGTAGATTTGTTGTTTCATTGCAAACTTTTTGTTGATTGAGCATACCAAGTCTATCATATGGCTACTTTACATCATAATTTTCTAACAGTATGTTCTTATTTTATTCTCTCAAATTGTAAGTCTCTTTTCCCACATGTTTGTCAACTTTTCTTACCCGCCTGTTCAATGCCATCATTTAGAGTTTTTACGTAAGAAGCACTGCGAGATCTTCAAAGAGAAGGCAAGTAATAATCTAACCTTATTTTGTTTTAATGGTGTCATTGATGATTAGGATTATGCCTTTGCATATGAGCAAGTTAGAAATGGGTTACACTATCAATTGGTTAACTCCCAAGGAATATAAGATATATTTTTGTAGCAATTAGAAATTGTTTGATACATACTAATTAAAAATTATGATATAATGGCTATGGAAAGTGTTGTGTTATTTTAAATAAGTAATTATAACCTCAAAAAATTAACTTCAGTAGATCAGGAAGATTAACTTCAACAGATTGGCAATTAGAATTTGTTTGATACATATTAATTTCGTGAGGCAACCCAAAAGTATGCTTCCCAACATCCATGGATGTTATATTTAGCAAACCTATTGCATACTTACCAAAATCACATTGCGTTGTAGTCACAAAAAATAAGTCATTCCACCCCTATGCTTGATGACTTCCATTTCCTGCATTTCCCAAAAATGTTGACTTGACTTCCTGACCTAAGTATGGTGGACTACCCAAGATTGGTTGATTAGGATGTGCATGAATGTTTCCATATGCTTGAATCCAATTTTCTCCTTGTATCCATGGAGGGACTTAGTACCCCAAGTGTCCACTTGTGTTACTAACCCCGGCACTGAGTGCAGGTGTCATATAAACATAGTTATGATTCAAACCTGCACTGGCAGGGGTATAAGAGGTGGGCCTAACCCCTGGCTGATAGTGGGGGACTTGGATGTTAATCAGCTCTTGGTATGATGGTGTGTCCTCTGAAATGTGGTCCAACGTTTTAGATATCAACCTATTTTCCTCAAATTAGCTTGGACCATGGTCTTCCCAGCTTGTCAACCTCCTCATTTTTCCAACTCTTGTTGAACCTTTCTTTCCTCTTTGTATTTCCTTGGCAATTTATTTTTATGCTCCCTATATTCCCTTGATTTTTTTCTTTCCAACCTTTCCTTTGCTCTAGATTATGCTATTGCAATCCTTGCTACTCTCTTTTCATTAGCTAACTCCTTCTTTCTCTTTTTATATTCTTGAATTTATTCTTTTTACATTTAAAATCGAACATTAAATTAATATAATCTTCAGATGTGAGCAATTGTGAACTCCTCCCCAAATGAAGATAATCTAATGCTTAGTTCCTTGATGAGGCCTTCACTCTCTCTACTGGTAGATTTAGGAATGCACCAAGTATTCTCTACTTTGTTTTCCCATGCTCCTCGGGACTTGACACTTGGCTTTCAACCTCAAAAACAATTGATTGGCCCCCTTTTTTTTCTTCTTCAGGTACTTCATGTTGAATACGCTCCTCTGCCAGTGATCCATTGTCCACAAAATAATGAACAAGTTCGGTGTTCAACTCTAATTGTTGTGAATTCATGTCCACACTTTAATCATTAGTGGTAGACACATTCTTTCCAGTGATATTTTTCACGTCCTCTACCAAACATGATGGTGCGCTTACTTGGTTTGGTATGCTCAATTTCTCATTGTTTAATCCTATTGCATTTTCATTCCCTTGATCAATTGCATCACATGGAATATCACATGCATAATTTGTAGGTGGTTTAGTGGGTATGACAACCTCATTGATAAATTTCATTGTTGGTTCATGAATGAACTTGTCTCACTAACATGTTCATCATCATCACCATAGAACATCCCTTTAGAAAGGGACATTATACCTTCAATAGCAACTACATCTTCTTGGGCACCAACATGGTCTTGTAATTTTTCTGCTTCTTGACCTTCCACTTCAAATGCTTGGCTACAACTAGTATCAAACATAAGAGAATCAACATTAAGTGGCCATAAACCAATCCTCCTAAATCCAACCTTGATATTAGAAGGTGTGAGAGCCCTTTTAAATGGTTTAATTGCAAGCTTAGCTAGATCAAACCCCTTTACTTTCACCCATGGATCTTTGTCATCCACGACTCGCTCGACACTGAAATAGTTCTTGAAAGGCCCAAACATGCTAACATCGAGGGGCTGCAATCTGTGAGTGGTATGAGATGGAAATGTTAACATGTCATTGCCCAAATTTTTGGTGTCCTCGATTGTTTGCACAACCATGTGGCTTCCATGGCCCTCTAAAATTAGTAAGTGTATTTTTTCAGGGGAGACACCACCTAGTACAAAAGCAGCGAAGTGGAAAAGCCAATTCAAGAATAGTTCCTTTGTTATCCATGCATGTGGATGTGTAGCCATGCATGCACCTGGTTCACAATTTTGTAAATAACTTTTTAGTTGAATTTTACCTTTAAATAGGTAAAATACTAGTATTGATGAACCAATTGCATTGACATAACAAAGAATTGTGATCCACTCCCTTCTCTTAGGAAATATCTTTGGAAAATTTCTACTCCCTCTCTTGGAAATTACCCGCATACCACAATTCCTTCCTGCCTGTAAGCATGTTTCATCACAATTCCATATATGGTCTAGGTCATATGAGTGTTGTTCATATACAACAAAAAAAATGTTATAAAACTTGGAAACAATTATAGGGCATATATTTAAAGCCCTGTCTTTGTCAAGGACCTCGGTTGCACGTAACACAAGGTCTAGATGCCTATTTTTAAACCCACTCCACCATGATTTACCAGGAAAACCATATTTGAAGGGGTTTGGCCTCTCTTGACAGATTTGAGCTACTGTGGATTTAAGTTATATAAGCCCTGACCCATGTCCCAATTGGGCCATCTCCTTACACCACTCGACCACCTCGTCCTCCTCCTCTCCAGTCATAATTATAACAGACCCCCTACGCTTTCTATTAGTCAACCCATTTATCCAATAATGTATGTTAGAGGTAGCAATAACATTTTTTTGGCAGATGCACGGATTGAATATCCCTTAAACTCGATGTTATCAATTGCAGTGAGCATGTCTTACTTTGTCTAACCTTTGATGGCACTCATATTCTTTGTTTAACTTGCGCCTTGCACTGTGGTTGAAGATGGCTCTGTGGCTGATGGTGGGCTGGGATGATCTGCTACCAAAAATTCCTTTTCAAATACATTTCTAGGAGCATTGGGAGCATTGACATAACCCCCTATCTTCATCTGATAAACTGCTCCGCAATTGGGGCCCCCTCATCCCTCGATTCCTCATGTTCCTTATCCGATCTGCAATAAAAACTCTTGGCATGGCTCCAACAACCTACAGATTTACCACGAGTACAACATGATTAAGAAATTTGAGAAGTATTATAGCAAAATTGTACATAGTAAATTGTACTTATTAATGACTTCTAATATCAACATGAGAAAGATAAGTAATACCTACTGATTGTTAACAACATGACATATTTTGTTTTTTGTTGTGAACTCTTGCATTTGTGTAGGCAACTTGGTATTTTACTCAAAAGAGTTTAGGTTGCATCTAAGTGTATACTGTGTTATCAGAAATTATTTTCTCTTAATGCTAAAACAAAACCTAGTAATCCATTCATATAAATGAATAATTTCGTGAATTAATTTAGATTGCCGTGGAACAGACCTAGTTTACTTGAATGCCTGAATTTGGATTACACTGTTACTTTGAATTATTGAATGAATTTCACTATACCTTATTTCAATTATGTATGACTTCTAATATCAGCATGAGAAAGATAAGTGATACCTATTGGCTGTGAACAACATGGAATCTTCTGTTGTTTGTTGTGAACTCTTGCATTTGTGTAGGAAACTTGTCCATTTTGTATTTTGAACATAAAGAAACTTTCTTGAAAACTCTAGTGGACTAACAAAAAAATAGGGAAAAAATTTCCCCAAAACCTTATAGACTAGTTCTATTTTCAGTGGGAAAGCTGAACTTTGAATTGTGTAAGAGACAAGTGTAATCCTCATCTGATTTGTGATTGGAATTTGACGAGTGTGAGGTTTAAATATGTTGAAGCCTTGATTTACTCTTCTAAAACAAAAATTATAAGTTGACTTATTCTGTTGTAAATGGACTTCTAAGATTGTTCGCGTGAGTTTTGTTTTATTCATGGTAGTTCACCCCCTATTTTATACTTGTTGGCATAGTTTTAGACAATTTTAAAGAGAGGTTGAACCATCTGTGTGATTTTGGAAACAATGATTCAACATATGATTCAAAATTTGGAAGCTGGCATAGTTTTAGAGAGTTTTAAAGAGAGGTTGAAACATGTGTGTGGTTGTGGGAACAATGGAATATTGTAAGGAACTACTTACTAGTCTTGTTCTAAGCCTTATACCTTCTTAAAGTGACAAAGTTCGGCTTATATTCTACTATGGAGCTGAGAAAGTATAAATATAAACCACAGTTGTTATCTTCTGCCATGGTTCTACAGGATTTCAAACTAGACCTTTTATGTTGTTACTAGCTTAACAGTTCATTTTTTATTTGTTACCTTTAATACTAAACCTAGTGCTTTTCTTATGGTTCTTGGTCTAAGCACTTGTTCTGCAACTTAGGCCCTCTGGTTAGGAATTTGTTTTTCACTGTAAAATATTTTTGGATTAGGTCTATAACCGCATTTACTAGGTGTAGTCTAGGTCCTTCTATAAGGTTACTTATTTACTTGCTCATAGGGATACTCCTTCAAATAAATTAGGCTTGAAAATTTTACAAATTGTCACATCATGTTAGATTGAAGGACTACTACTAGCCATGGATTGAATGATATAATTATTTGAATAATGTGAGTATGATCCTTCTTGTCAAACCTTAAATATAACTTATGTGGTTATTGTATATCTCAGACTTGATAAGGAGGCTACTCTGCTGCTTCTAGAGAACTTGGTCTTTGACTAGACCTCCCGGATTTATGAACAAGAAAGAAGAGATTTCTCTATATATATACCTCTGAAAAATTCAAACTTCATATTTCTAGATTTCGAAACCCTATAGTGGTAATAAGGAACTCTAAACAATGCTTCTTAGTCTCTTCATGATCTCAGCCTCTTAGCGTAGGTTTAACTATGTTGAAGCCTTGATTTAATCTCCTAAAACATAAATAAGAAGTTGACTTCTTGTGTTGTCAATGAAATTCTAAGAGTGTTTGCATGAACTATGTTTTATTCATGGTAGTTCAACCCCTATTTTATACTTGCTGGCATAGTTTTAGAGAGCTTTAAAGAGAGGTTGAGCCATGTGTGTGACTATGGGAACAATGGAATATTGTAAGGCATTGCTTACTAGTCTTGTTTTGAGCCTTATACCTTCTAAAAGTGACAAAGGTCGGCTTATTTCCACTATGGGTTTGAGAAAGTATAAAAATTAAACCTCAGTTGCTATCTTCTACTATGTTTCTACAGGATTTCAAACTAGACCTTTTATGTTGTTGCTAGCTTCACAATTCCTTTTTTATTTGCTACATTTAATACTAGACCTGGTGCTTTTATTGTGGTTCTTGGTCTAAGCACTTATTCTGCAACTTAGGCCCTCCGGTTAGGACTTTGTTTTTCATTATAAAATAATTTTGGATTAGGTCTATAAATGCATTTACTCGCTGTAGTCTAGGTCCTTCTACAAGGTTACTTTTTTACTTGCTTATAGGGATACTTCTTCAAAGAAATTAGGCTTGAAACTTTTACAAATTGTCACATCTTGTTAGATTGAAGGATTGCTACTAGACATGGATTGAATGATATAATTAGTTGAATAAGATGAGTATGATCCTTCTATTCAGACCTTAAATAGAACTTAGAAACAAAAACAGGTCTTAGAAACAGAAGTTGAAATTTTTTAAATTGAGCAGCTTCCTAATTTCTAGACGAGTGCAGTTTGTGTCCATCTATCTATGGAATTATGATATTTGCCTTTGTTGTCAACACTTCACTTTGTACATTGTTTCTAGCTTTCTCTTGCATGATTGTGGGATTTTTTTGATTGATTTGTCTAAGCTGTGAGGATAGAAGCAATAAAGTTATGTGATTTATTATGGTGCAATCATTACTAGTTGATATGGTAACAAGCTGAACTAAGCTCCAATAAGCAAATTCTAACAGGCATATGTTCTATAACCTATAAGCTTAACATGTTTTCTTAACTAAAATAATGATAAAGTACTCAATATAATAATGTTATTCAACAAAAACCTATATGTCTCTAGCAGGCGATGAAGAGAATGAATGTAACATTTTGCACACACCCTGTTTGTATGTCTCCAACAGCTGATGAAAAGAATGAATGTAACATCGTCTCAACACTTTGATATTATGTCTGCAAAATGAATGTAACATTGTCTAAACACTTTAACTGTATGTGAACATTTTGATTGTACCTATGCAACAACAGATGAGTCGAATGAATGTTTCAAATGAAAAAAAGTAAGGTTTGATGTTTTATAGTTTTATGATCTAGAATTTAATTGGTAGGGAAGATTAGCGTGGATTGTCATCTCCCAAATTTAAATCTGTGTTCTGGATTGAATAGTACGTGATCCAATCGCTGATAAGCTTTCATGGTTGATCTGTTTGTTTTCATATGATTAACTCCTTAATTGAAAGGGTTGTTGTGCTTAATACTTGAATTGAAATGGTTGGTGTCATTTATTGCATCCTCTGAACTAATTCCTGAATTGAAATATGTCCTTTATTGTCTTCAATAGGTGGCTTAAACACACCTGTGGATATGGCTGACACACATTTCACCTATTCTTGTGCAGGTGTTAAGCAATGGGATGTGTTGCTCCAATGCAAGATCAATGGGTGACTCTCTGATGAGATAGGTGTACTTTTGGATAGAAAGCAATGTAATGTTTTGTAGTACATTTTGACTTACTTGGTAATTCAGAGCCGGCGCTAGTTGAGACAATAAGTCTTGTCAACTTGTAATATTAATACTTGGTGTTTGAGAGTTGTTGGTCCAATCAAGACTTATTTTGAACATATTTATATAACTTATATAACTTACTATAGAATATTTACATGCATATTTTAATAAGTTTATAATGTTTTTTTTTATTTATAGATGTGTAAAATCAATATTATAACGAATACTAATGGTTACACAGCAATAAAAGCATCTCCCCTATGTACATTTTTTTGTATTTAGTTACACTAAAACATTGAAAATTTGTTTGCTTATAAAATTGGTCAATGCAGTTGGTGATTTTGTAGAGAGGCCAGCATTGAACGAGTCAGTGAATCTGGTTTAACCTGACGCATCTTTGTCATTTGTCATTTACAGATCAGCGACCCAATTAAAGGCACGTCCCAATTCTCCAGACATCGGGAATTGAGCAGCGGTAGCATAAAGTGCAGCATGGTTTGCATTATGGCATCGATTATGGACCCATGGCCCATGCCTGTAAAAAAGTTCTGGTCACCTCTCTTGAAAGAAAAGGACAAGGATGTCACGTGTGCAGTGTTGTAAATTGACTGCATGTGATACGAGCTTTTCCTGGTGGGCAAATGTAGCATTTACAAGTTTTGATTTACTTGAAATTTAAAAACTATGAAGACCTATATACCATTGACTACCAGTAACATAGAAGTGGGGGTATATTGGCAAAAGGTGATCTGTTATAAAAGTTTTGCTAAAGCTGATGACCATCAATCTAAGTGCATCATTTGTATTCTATATCTTCCTGCTGCCTATGAATTAAAATAAGTGTAAACTGAATTAAAATTAAAATACAAAAAAATTATAGTTATGGGTGATAGTGTATTATATTAAAAAGGATCATAGAGGCTCGTTTGTTGAAAGAGCAAATAGAAATGGAAATGCTGGTTACAAAAGGATTTGTCAGCACATTTGAACAGAACTATTCTCGCTGGGAAAAGATTTGAAAAACAAATGACGTGAATCGAGCAAACCACGGATCTCAGTGTGAAAGTCGTGGGTTTCGAACCTGTATATATCTGCGTGTGAAAGCAGTGGGCTTCGAACCTGTACAAACCACAAGAAGAGAATAGGTATACTCTTCAGCACGCTGACCAGTTGGGCAAAGGGAACATTATATAGTCAGCAAACCGACCATTCCTTTACACTTAATATATTTCAATTCAATGCATAAATCGACAGGACTGTGTTGTCCTGCATGTCTTGATATTTGGGCTCACGGAACAATATATTTAAGATATCGGTTGTAACGGTGATTGATTAAATTTGAGAAGGGTTTTGCGTAATCAGTAAATTTGGCAATTTTAAATACGTTATTATGAACCGTTAATTAAGTGCAATTGATTTTCCATGTAACGCATCACCATCAAAGGAATAAACTAAGATTAGGTTATCGAAAGTCAATCAATTTATGCACCAAGATTAGGTTATCGAAAGTCTTCCTCACCATAATTTCTCATAGCAGCAAATGAAATCAATCATGCACCAAGCCTATACCGTGACACACAAAGAATAGAAAACAACACTACATTCCACATCACTAGATTTAATCAGGTTTTTTCAAGGAAAATTGGAAAAGCAAAGTATACTAAAGGAATAGAATATTTAGGAAAATCATCTTACAACTTATTCCAATGCATCTGTCAAACAAGAGGGTGAGAAAGTGATAATTAAACACTGTTCAAGAGAAGACCATGAAGAGAAAATTTGTTGGAAATTACATCCTGAAAAAAGAACTCAGTTTAACAAAAACAAAGGAAAGAAGAAAACTGTAGCTACTACAACTACACCACAAGACTTAGGTGATGATTTAGGTGACGAAACCAAAACTGCAACCATGGGTTTGAAAAGTATGAAGGGAAAGGAAACTGAGACTAAGCCAAGCACCAGTACTTCAAACTATCATGTGCAAGCTCCAAATGAGGAAGAAAGAATTGAATTGTTCCATGTGAGGGTAGTCTCAAAACATACAAAAATAAACACATTGTTTGACAGTGGGTCACAAGAAAATCTCATATCAAAAGACTTGGTCAAACAGCGTAAACTTGAGACCATTCCACATCCAAAGCCTTATCCACTTGGGGGGATATGCAAGGATGCAAACTTACAAGTCTCAAGAAAGTGCATATTGCGATTCACGATTATTGCACACTTTATTGACACAGTTGAACTTGATGTAGTACCACTTGATATATCAGGGATTGTTTTGGGAAGTCCTTACTTATTTGATAGGAAAGCGATCTTCTATCACCATGAAAATAAATATCATCTCTTTAAATATGGCAAGGAGTTCATTGTCAGAGCACATCGCAAGAAGGAAAATATAGCGATGGTAAATGCGGGACAGGTAAAGAGGCTAGTGAATTCTAGTAAGAGTTTTGTACTTCTTATGGTCAAGCCCAAGGTTGATGTGAATCATGAGTCATTTGAAAATTTTGATTCCAAGCTTAAATCAGATTTATATGATGTAGTTGATGCACATCATGAGATGTTTCAGGAACCGACGGGTTTACCTCTTAAAAGGGAGATTCAGCATGAAATCTAGTTACATCAAGATTGTCCTCTTCCTAACATAGGCATGTATCGCATGTCTATCATGGATAATGCTGAAATCAAGAGGAAAATTAAAGACTTGTTGGAAAAAGGATTCATAAGACCAAGCACTTTGCCATGTAGGTCACCGATAGTGTTGATTCTAAAGAAAGATAGAACTTGGCGCATGTGTGTGGACTTCAGGGCATTGAACAAGATAATGGTAAAGAATCGTTACCCACTCCCAAGGATAGACGATTTGTTAGATCAGCTGAAAGATGCTAAATATTTCACTAAGTTAGACTTACGTAGTGGTTATCATCAAGTTAGAATTGCAGAAAGTGACATTTGGAAGACAACGTTTAAAACCAAAGAGGGACTCTTTGAGTGGCTTGTTATGCCGTTTGGTTTATGCAATCACCTGCAACTTTCATGCGGGTAATGGATGATGTCTTACGTTCTTTTCTTGATGATTTCGTTATTGTCTACTTAGATGACATCTTAATTTTCAGCAAGACTAGAGAAGAGCATGTCATGCATGTTAAGAAAGTACTTGATATTTTGAAGAAAAATTAGTTGTTTCTTAAAATGTCAAAGTGTGAATTTGGAAAGACTTCTTTGGTTTATTTGGGACACATAGTAGGAGGAGGTGCTTTGAGAATTGATCCTTCTAAGGTAGAATCCATTGTGAATTGGCCTACTCCCAAATCCATTACAGAGGTAAGAAGTTTTTTGGGTGCAGCTCAGTATTGGAGGAAGTTTATTTCTAACTTCTCTTCCATAGCAGCTCCTATGCATGCAGTAAGAAGTGTGAAGCGTGCTTTCCAATGGGGAGGCAAGCAACAGAAAGATTTTGAGTCTTTGAAAGAGAAGATAAGTTCAAATCCAGTCTTTGCATTACCGGACTTGATATAGCCATTTGAGATTCAGACCGATGCTAGTGATTATGCCATGGGTGCAGTTCTCTTATGGCATGGTAGGCCTATCGCATTTCATTCTGAGACATTTAATGGTGCTATTGTGAATTATCCTACATATGATAAGGAGTTGTATGCATTGGTACAAAGCGTCAAAAAATGGAAACACTATTTAATGGGCAAAGAAACAGTTGTTCATACCGACCATCAGCCTTTACAGTACTTGCAGTCGCAAAGTAAATTACAGTAGTCACGCCATTTCAAATGAATGGGTTTCCTACAACAATTTCACTTGGTAATAAGGTACAAGAAAGGTATTTTCAATAAAGTTGATGATATGCTTTCAAGGCTTATTATTAGTGCTACTACTTTACTTAAGAATGATTCTATTGTACATGAGAGCTACATAGAACAACATGCATCAAATGTTGATTTTAAGGATGTGTATGCTAACTTGAGTGAAGGGAATCATGTTGAAGAGAATGATTATCATTTGCATAATAATTTGTTGTTTCAAATGGGTAATTTATGTATACCACAAGGGGAGAGACTAAGCATCATGAGAGAAGCTCATTCTTCTCTTATTGTTGGACATTTCAGGGTAAGAAAAACGATGGCACATTTACATAGGTATTGTTATTGGCCTCATAAGGCAGATAGTGTTTCAAATTTCATTAGAGGTTGTTCATTATGTGCTACAAGCAAGCCTAGCAATAGGAAGCTTGGTTTATATACACCATTGTTGGTACCTTCTAGACCATGGGAAAATGTTTCTATGGATTTTGTTGGAGGTCTGCCATTATCTAGAAAGCAACATGATTATCTTTATGTATTAGTTGATAGATTCAACAAGGTGTGTATTCTTATGCCATGTAAGAAATCTATAACTCCTGAACAAACTGCTGATTTATATTTTCAACATGTATGGGTTCATTATGCCTTTCCTACTTCTATTATTAGTGACAGGGATTTCAGATTTGTTGGGACTTTTTGGTCCAATCTATGGAAGATGATGGACACTAATTTGAAGAAGAGTACTGCTTTCCATCCGCAAACAAATGGCCAAACAGAGGTAGTGGACAGAACCATTGTACATCTTTTGAGAGGTTATTGCAGCAAGCATCCCAAGCTTTGGGATGAGCACTTTCATTACATTCAACATGCTTAAAACTGGGCCAAGCACTCTTCTATAAATACTTCACCTTTTGAAGCTTGCTTTGGGTATTTGGCTCAGTCACCTTTAGATTTCATTCTTGAGAAGGATGTTTCCATTGATGGGCATAGTGACATTGACAAATCTTGTATGTTCATTGAAATAGTTCAGCTCATACATCAGCAGGTTCAAGAATAGCTTGAAAAAAGTGAAGGCAAGTACAAGGAGAGGCATGACAAACACAGAGTTGATCATAAGTTTCAAGAAGGAGATGGGGTATGGCTGCATATTAGTAAGGAAAGAATGCAAGGAGAAGGTAAAAAGCTGAAGCCTATTCATTATGGTCCATTCAAGATCCTTAAACAGGTTGGAAATAATGATTTTCAACTAGATTTGCCTTCATATATGCAAATGTATTCTGTTGTGAATGTGGAAAATTTACGTTTGTATGAACCTCCTTTAATTACTGATTATGAAAGTAACATTCAGCTACCATCCATAGAGGATTTCTTGCCATAATTTTTTGATGAGCTGAAAAAGGATGCTATCCTTGACAAAAAGGACACGCACTTCGAGGAGGGGAAATGTTGATTATGTTCGAGTTGCTCTTAAAGGCAGAAAACCGAGTAAGGAAAAGTGGATTGAGGTGGAAAAGGTGAGGGATCTATACCCTCATCTTCTTAACAGATAATTGAAGGCTTTTGGGGCCCAAAATCTTCCCAATGGGGAGGTGTGATCAGGTGATCATGTCCAAGAGGAAAAATATGCTCAAAATTGGAACCACTCAGAATTGGTTGCAACCTGAACGACCGGATAGGCCTCATCGTTGCGATTCTAGCGCCGCAAACGAGACCTAATTCCGATGTCGTATGAAAAAGATATTGAAGTTTTAAAACGCCCAATAACCTTCAAAGCATGACTTTTGAACACAAAAATTTGTCACCTTCAGAAAATTTTTATGGAAAAAATTTCATTTTTATATGGTTTTTTGGTGGCCTATCAGAGGGTGCCACATGGCCTTCCTGGAAGCTTCCACGTGGCCCCAGACCCAAGGTTCAAGTCTTGTTCAAAAATCATTTTGGTGGGCAGACCCGACCCGACCTAAACAGAGTCGAGTCACCCTGAACATATTCGGGTCAGCAGTTTGGGTCAGTCGGGCAGAGGATGACCCGACCTTAACGCAAATGAGTTAGTGTTTTGGCGATTCCTTTGACAGATTAATGAGCAGAGGTCGACCCGACCTGAACGAGGATGGGTCAGTGGGGTCGTTGTGTTGTTTGAACCGATGGAAAATCAGAAATTAGCCCTCAGGGCTTAAGTATGGAAGACCACATGAATTCGTGCTAGGACCATGGGCTTAAGCATTTTACAAACGGAGGTAAGATTTGGGCTAAGCCCCTGTCGCATGGAACCTACAGGCTACGACTGCGAGCGCGGAATTGGCCTTATTCGCCAGCGCAAATCGCCAATCTATTTCGGCATGTGAATACATTAAGTTCAACTGACTGTGACATTAAATGTAACCCCTAAACTTAGCATGGTTTCTCTTTTTAAGCCAATCTGCCATTTTTGGTGAGTTAAACTGGAGTTATCCCACAGTTGGAGGAGGTTTTTTAGTGCCACTAGGCAAAAACTTGTTAGAGTCATAACTTCTCCAATATTGGACCAATTTGGACGAAATTTTGGTCAATTTTGAGTATTCTGAGCATTCTGGAGTGATTGGGATATGTTGTAGAGCTAACAGATATGTTTTCAGCCATTTGTTCTTCAGGGAAGCTCAGAGAGCCATTAGGGCCATGAGGGAAATGGAGCTGCATTGGGCTACACTTCACTATTTGAGGTGAAATAAAAGCCATACTTAGCTTATTTCTGTTTTTTGAATTCATTTTCACAATTTTTTCTGCCTATTTAAGCTTCTTTCTCACTGTAAAGCCAATTTGAGCAACCTAATAGAGCAAGGACATGTCCATTGGGAGCCTTGAACCCAACAGATGTAGCCCAGGAGGGGTGAAATATCTCATCATGTTGTTGTGTTGTTATGGTGAAGTTATGCTACTATGTATTTCTGATTCAAGATGTTAAACAATAATTTTAATTCACATTCCTTCACACATAAACTCAAAAACAGTTACCAAAACCACTTTGTTTAATTTGCAAGACATGATAAACACATTGCACACTTAATTTAATGGAAATGGATACTTTGAATAGCAGATACAAATAGTTTCATTTTCAGATCAGTCAAAGATAGTCATTCCTAAAGAAAAAAATACCCAATCAAGTCTTAGGTTGAACACGATTTAAGGTGAGACTTTATCATAATTAGTTAAAGCAATTTTGTGTGGGAGTTATCTTAGGAATCCCCAATGATGAAATTTATATAAGAACTTAACCAAAAATTTATTTATTTTCTGTTATATAAAAAAATGGTTAGGTTATGATCTAGGTGTAAATTGGTTCAAAAAAACCGAAATTAAGACCATTTATTTTTTCAATTAAAATTTTTGTATCATTATACCTAACAAAAACTTTAAACACCTAAACGAAAAATCTTTAAAAATACATAATTTAATGTAAATCTTATTATATTTATTAATATTTTTAGTTTTTATTTATAAAATATAAATAAATATTCAACTCACATTACACAAATAAGAATCAACCTACCCAAAGCCCTTGTACCATTTAAAGAATTATGTAAAAAGGAATTATATTTTTCTTTTTTAATATGCACAAATCATGTCATTCATGTGATTCTCATCTTAACTTATTCCAATTCTAATAAGTTCCTCATTATTATTTATAACATTCATTTATATATAATCAAATTTTATTTGGCAAAATGGTCCATTACTTTTAATAAACTTAAAAAAACTATATTCTTGTCAAGTGGCTCACCACCCACCAAATTTCTAGGGATTTGAGATTATTCCAATTCTAATAAGTTTCTCTATCCCCACCAACCAATTTCCTAGGGATTTGAGATTATTCCAATTCTAATAAGTTCGTCCACGATAATTTCATTATTATTATTTATAATATTCATTTATATATAAACAAATTTTATTTATTTATCTAAAAAAATTATTTAGTAAAATGGTCAATTTTACAATAAAATGTATAATTCTTTTTTTTCTTACATTAAAATTTATCCATGTCAAAACACAAAACAAACCAATATCAAAAATGAAAAAAATAAACAATGTCTAACCTCACCACTTTCTAAAAAATTCTAAAAAAAATATAATTAAAAACCAAAAAAAATCTAAAAAACATTAAGAAAACCACATATGTCGAATCTCTATATTTGAAATCTACCAATCTCTAATTGTGCACATAACAAACATCAATGACATGCAAACATAGAGTATTACCTCTCATTGTCTCCCGTGGTTTGAAAAGATGATCATGGAAATGGAAATACAACAAACATCTATCTGTATTTCTGTATTTCAGTCTTTATCTGAGATTATCGCTGTATTTCAGTCTTTATCTGAGATTATCGCTACAGGGTCTTCGTCTAATCCTCGTATAGTGCGCACGGGCAGGTAATTGTTATTAACAGAGACCCATACGGCATAGGTTGTTTTGATCGGTATACATCTCTGCTCACGAGGAGTCCGTTTTCCTATGCTGGTATGCTGGCAGGAAGGCAAGGAATTAATCGCGAAAACTGACCCCGCGCTAGAATCATGAGTGTATTGAAAATTTTTATTGTAAATTTTGGGGGATTTGTCATATTATTATTTATTTATTTTATTTTATTTATTTATTTTAATTCATATGTTAATTTTTTATAATTAATATTAATAATAATAATTTAAAATATAATTATCATTAGATATTTGTTGTTTTGATTTTTTACCAATTATTTAATTGATATAGCTATGCTAGTTTTGTATGGAGAAAATGCAATATAGACAAAATAAGATTTTTGGCTGATCTTTTTTTTCATATCAAAGATCTTTCATCGTTTTAATCTCTTTCTTTGCTGGTTGTTGTCTTTGATGGGGCAGAACAGGCTAGGATATGTGGTTGTGGGGCATGGATAATGATGATAAATGGGGACAGATTCCACCTTTTTTGGAACTGAGGTTTTGCAACAAACACAAAGACTGAGGTTCTCGCCCAATGAACCATTCTTTTGGCTTGCTTTTAATCTCCAGCGTTCTTCCATCCATATTTTTGGAGATGCTAAATCTGTTATAAATGACATTTTTAGGAAATATTTGTTTCAGCCTTTAAGATTAAGGATTGGATTGGTGGCATCATTTTGCTTAATAAACTCCATGACCTTCTTTTGCAACACATCTATGGGAGCTCACCACCAGAACGGACGCTCTTTCTAAAAGTGGCCTGGCAGTTCTTTTTGGCATCAAGACAATTTCTTAGTCTCGTTAGACAACTCCTTTGGCATCATCACGGTTTTGCATTACAAAAACAACCAGTTACCCGTGTCTAGATCTTTTCAGTTCCCATGAAGACTGATTTTTTTTTTGGATAATTGTTTTTGCTGTGTCAGAACTTGTTTGCAGTTTCTGTCTTTTGGATCGCATGCAGTTGGCACTTTTTCTTTTCTGGATAGTTGTTTCGCTGTGCTAGATCATGGCAGTAGTTCTTGCCTTTTGGATCACATGCATTTGGCTTGAATTGATAATGGTCCTTTGTAATTATTAAATCTATTTGCCAGTTTTTTTTGTTTTTGTTTGTTTGTTTGTTGGGGTCTAATGTAGTATGTGATGTTAGAATCTGGAGATAGAATGTAATCAGTCTTCCTGTGATCGATCAGCGAGTATTTTGATCAAATCTCGCTATATAATGTATTTATGTTATTTTTAATATATAGTGGTTTTTTACAAGAAAAAGATTACTATGTTTACCAATAATGGAGTGTTATTAGTAACATATGTGATATTAGTAACTATGGTATTAGCTCATAGTACTGTAACAAAGTCCATTTATAAATTGAGAATTTTCATGGTGAAGCCATAGTGAATCTTCATAGTTAAGAACATTATTACACTTTTAAAAATGTATATATGTTTAACATATATATTAATTTTTTTTTATAGTTAATAATTAATTTTATAATTAATAGTAATAATGATAATAATTTAAATAAAATTATAATTTAGTTAATTATTATTATTATTTTTTTAAATTTAAAATAAAATGTATTATAATAAAGTGTTCTGATATTTATCATGGATTGATGTTTATAAGTACTTATCAACAGTTTTAATTTATATAGTTATATTATTAATTATTGATAATAAAATTAAAATTGTGAAAACTCAATTCTAAAATAAACACACATTTACAAAATTATAAAAAAATTAGTCCAACCTAATTATAAAATATATTTAATATCTATACCAATAAAAAAAAAATTAAATAAAAAATTAAATAAACATATTTAATGCCATATAAACTCATTTTAAAAAAAAATCAAATTAATATTTAATTCCATCCATTCATTAAGTTCAATGATTTAAGTAACTTAAATGTGGAACAAATATTTAACGTCTAAGTTCACTCTTTTGACTATGATCCTACAATGCGATCTGTTCAGATAATTTCTCTATATAAGTAAAAACTCCAAAACCACGTCGCTGTAGTAAATTATGGATCTAACTTGATTAAACCAAAAAGAATTGTACGACATATTTCAATGTATTCAATAGGTTCAAAATTTAGTAATATTTATGAACTACTATAGTTAGATGAATTAAATTACTATTAAATAAATAAATGTTCATAATTGTTAATTTCTAATTAAATATAACATTAAAAGATTTACTAAGTTAAATATATATGAAATATGTAATAAGATTCTTAATAATGGAGATTCATCTCCATTTTATTTTGGATATTATTGTTTTGTAGATATGTGTAAATCTTTCTTTATTCTATTACTTCAAATTGACAAGTGTTGCTTTCAAAATTTAATACACATATATTTCAAATTGTATTAAAAAAATGTATATACTTTTTCTCTTAGTTTTGACTAAAAACATTATAAAACATCAAGTTGTACTAACAACCAGTATAGATCCATCTTATGATTACTTTAGATCATATTCATTTTTTTAAATTATAGAGGACATTATTTTTCTATTTAAAACATAGTTTTTATTTTTATTTTAAAGGGGCAAGGGGCCACAGACAAACTTTTAAAGGGGCTCACAAACAAATTTTTTATAGGGTACTAGCTGACATACAAACTTACACATCCCCACATACTGGGTTGTAGAATGAGCATCTTAGCTCAAAAATATGCATATACTTGTTCAATTAGTTTTGACTCAAAACATTATAAAACATCAATAATCTCACTTTGAATTTTATCGTTGAATGTGAGGAATTTCTATAATTCTTATAGTTTTTAAAGATAATTTAATATAATACTTACACAAACAACTTGAGCATCTCTGTTAATGAATTTATCTCAATATCAACTAATTTATAATGAAAATAAAATATTTTAATGTAAAAGATAAAAGAAGAAGTAATTGAAAAAAAAAAACAATTACTTTTTAGAAAAAAAAATATATAATTTATTCAATTCCTAATATAAAATTAATATTTATCATTTATAATAATAATAAAATTTAATATGGGTTATAAATAAATTATCTACGTAAATAAGATTTTATTGAAAACTATATTATATAAAAAAAAATATTAATATATAGTAGATAAATAAAACATTTCAATACTCATATTAAATAAAATAGGGAAATATATAATTAATTCAATTCTTAATATAAAATTAATATGTAAGCTTTAAATAATAAAAATAAATTTTCATATATATATATATATATATATATTAGATAATTACAATATTTCAGTGTCTATATTAAATAAAATATCTCAATGTCAACTATATGGTTTAAAATAGTTGATGTATATATTAAGATTTTCACATTTTGATCAGTATTAAGAATTTATAATCATTAAAAATAAAATTTTCATAAATTAAAAATTTAAACTATTAAAGAATAAAAAGTTTCACATATATTTAAATTTAATAATTTACTAATAAAATTAATTAAATGATTAATAATTGAAATTATCAAATTCAATCATATTAAAAGTATACACAATTTGATCAATAAAATAGTGTAAATCAATTTAAATCATTAAAATATAAATGAAATTAAAAATAAATTAAATTAAATTTCCCCTATTTTAATAAAACAAAATTAAGAAATATACAAATTAAATTATAAATAAATTAAACTAATTAAAAATAAATTATAATAAAATTTCCTTAATTTATTAAAATCATTTTTTTCATTATTAATATCAAATAAATCATAATCAAATAAATTATATTAATCCATATTAAATTAAATCAATTTTATTAATATATAACATTTCATTAATCTTCTCTTTTTCTATCCATTCATCTCCTATTTATTAACCTAGATGAGACTTACTCCACGATCTTTTCCTGAATATGAACCACAGTGGACTCCTTCGAAACGTCGAATTTATCAATCATGGATGCAATTTATCCAGAAAAATTTACTACACAAAATACCAATCGCAAAAGTCTCAAATCTATAATTATGATGATGATGATGATGGTTAACGTCCACTGAGACCAATCTTTGGCAAAGAAAAGAGTTATTTAGTTTGATCTAAGATTTTATTCCTATGTTCGAAAAGCTTGGAGAGAAGCCTCCCGAGCTCACTATAATTTTGACATCTTAAAAGGTTAGGAAAGTCAGTATTGCAACAAAGATTATGAAATTGAGCTCTAATGTAGGAAAGGAGAGGACGTTGAATTTGATCCCCGAATCGGATTTTTCACATTTAAATTTTATAATTTACATCATCTAATTGCTAAAAAAAAATTCAAAACTACGAATTATACATTCAAAAATTAAATTTAAACAATTACAAATTACATATACTAAACTTAAACTTGTATTTATTTATTTTATTTTTTTAAAATTACAATTTGAAAAAAAAAAATTCCACCTCAAAAATTTGTTTGATTCTTTGCTGAAACTTTGTTAAAAAAACATTAACTCTTTGCTAGAACCTTATTAAAAAAGCATTATGCCGATGGTCCCCATTCCGATAACTACCATGTTATTTCTCAACCAATGTCATTTTATCGTCAGATTTTGTATGTTGTGATATTCTCATTTTCATCCTTTTGTTAGCTTCGTCCTTGGATTTGATTAAATATCCATCGAATACTTGTCTCAATAATCAGTTTAAATTGTCATATACGTGGTCTCAATCATCACTTTAAATTGTTATACGTTGCCTTGATCCATTTAATTAATAACACTAATATTTTTTTGAAGCTTTATGAATCTCCAGATGCCAGGAATTTTGAAACCCTGCTCACAACGAAAGAATTTTTCTCATTAGAGGACATTGATTTTGGGGTTAAACACCTGGAAAATGGGAAAGCTAAAGACATTGAAGGTTACCAGGTGGAAATCTTAAAAATTGGAGGTCCTGTCCTCATCCCCCACATCCACAAGATTTTCAACCAACCGGTCAAGCAAGGGTTCCCTAAACCTTGGAATCAGAGCCTCATTATCCCTATTTTTAAAAGTGGGGATACAAATAACCCCTCTAATTATCGGAAAATTATGATCAGCCCTCTCTTAGCCAAGTTATATGGTATTATTTTGGAAAATAAGTTGAGCATTTGGCTTGAAAGTGAAGGTAAGAGGGCTAAAGGCCAAGCAGGTTTTAGAAGGCAACACTCAACAACGGACCACCTCGTTACGCTTAGGATCATTGTGGAGGAATGCCGCAATGATAAATCCAATCTCTTTTGTTTCTTTGTGGACTTTAGAAAGGATTTCGATATGGTTCCTAGAAACAACCTATGGAATATATTAGAAGAGCTAAATGTTCCTTTCAAGCTAAGAGCGGCTGCTATAAGGTTATACGAGAAAGTAATTGCCAAGTTAAAGAGCAATTAGGGGTGGTCAAAAGATATTAAGTGTCATATCGGAGTTAAACAAGGTTTCCCCCTCTCCCCTACCCTATTTGGCATTTACATCGACAAGCTAGAAGGTTGTTTAGAGGAAGCAGGGTGTACTAGCACGATCTTAGCTGGGATAGTCATCATCCTTCTTCTCTATGCTGACAATATTGTTCTTCTCGCAAGGTGCCCATCTGATCTTGATAAGCAACTTAGACTTCTTAAGGATTTCTGCTCTACCATGGGTATGCCTATTAACACTGACAAAACAAAAGTTATGATTATCAAATCCAAGAAGGACACTTACACTAATTTTATGTATGACAATAGTAACTTGGAGGAAGTGTCTTCTTACAAGTACCTAGGAATTGATATCCATCACAAGCTCAACTGGAACTATAGCATTCAGAAAAGGATTAATGGGGGGTGGACAGCTTATTTTGGTCTTGAAAATAATTGTAAAACGGAAAACCTTGTAATGTGGGATAGAAAGAAGTTCCTCTTTAAAAATTTAGTCACTCCTGTTATCTTATATGGATGTGAGGTTTGGGGTTGCAGCATCTCTAGAGAATCCTAGAGAAATATTGATCAAATCCAAAAGTGTTTTATAACTTATAACCTTAAAATTAAAATTAATACACCCTATCCTATTCTCCTTATAGAAGTGGGTATTTCCCCTATCGAGAGCCTAGCTATGACTAGGCTTTTGTTGTACAAGCACAAGCTCAATAGCATAGGAGACCATAGACTTCCTAAGCTAGCTTTAAATTCCAGCCAAAACCACCTAAGGCTCAAACGAGGTTGGTATAAAGACACCAGGGCTTGGTTAAACCATTGGGAGATCAACGAGAACGTTGCATTGCAAAACATTAATAACATTAAAAAAATTGTTACTTCTAAGTTCAAAGAAAAAATGTGGTGTGAGAAAGATCTAGCAACTAAAAGAAAATTAAGATATTATAAGGAGGTCATCAACCCCACCCTAGAAGATCAAAAGTATCTCTCTGTTTTAACTAGCTCAAAGAAGAAAATTAATATAGCCAAGATTAAAACGAACTCTCATGAGCTCCATAGTGAAACAGGTCATTGGACAGTTCCTAAAACACCATGGATGGAAAGGATCTGCCATCTCTGTGAGAATATGAACATCGAGGATGAAAATCACTTCCTCTTAGAGTGCCCTGAGTACAACCACATTAGAGCTCAATTTCATAATATTTGTTACAATACTGGCCTTTCTAGCCTTTTAAGATGTCAAAATTATAGTGAGCTCGGGAGGCTTCTCTCCAAGCTTTTTGAGCATAGGAATAAAATCTTAAATCAAACTAAATAACTCTTCTTTAGGTCCGATAGACCAAATATTGGTCTGAGTGGACATTAACCATCATCATCATCATCATAATGCTTCTAATATCTACTTATGCAAATCCAAGTAACTTGGTTATCCCATTTGGTAAAAAAAAAGGTGTAAATTGATGTTTCACAATCACATGATGTAGATTGATGTTTTGTAATAATATAGTTGTGTGTGGGGGCACAGTTTGTAGAGTGATCATCATTGAATGAGTGGGCAAGGCTATGAGGTACAAAACATTTTAAATGTCATTTTTAAATTTAGATTATCTAGTTGTTGCAATTGTTTTAGATTATCTAGTCGTTGTGGGAAAGGTTATAAGGTACAAAACATTTTGAATGTTATCTATAAATTTAGATTATCTATTTGTTCCAATTGTTTTAGAGAAAAAAGGTGTGTTGAAGAAAATTTGGAACAATTCATTTTAGAGATTTTATATGAAATTGAACAAAGGGAATAATAATTAAAAGAAATCTTGGAACAATAAAATTCAGAGGTTTTGTATGGAATCAAAGTGGAGGGAACACTAATCAAAAGGAATACATGTCATATTCAAATGAGAATGGCTATGGAAAAAAAATGAGTAATTCACCAGCAATAAAGGAAATGAAGATTAGATTACGGGGGGATTGGAGGCTTGATTGGTGTGGTGCTTGTACTTCCAAGAGGAAAATAGGTTAGAGAGAGAAATATAGAGAAACTTTCACAAAATCTCTAAGCAGAGGAGATTCATCACTCAAGCTATCTATCTTTGTTCTTAGTCCATGTGGTACTCCCTTTGGTATTCATCTTCTATTGTTCTTTGCATATTTTACTAGGTTGTAATTGTCGAAATTATACAAAATACATGTATATCTTGGATTCTCCTTATCTAACAATGTGCTACTGTTAAATACAGAATCACTTTTACAAATATTTGTGGAATTTAAAACACAATTGCCAATTACAAAATCATGAAGAAAGATCAATCACACACAACACAGATAATTTCCTGAGGAAAGCTTATGGCCAAAAACCCCACTATCTTCTATTGTATATTATATCATGGATCATGAAACAATTACATACAAAGCTCCAATCCAAGAGCTCTCAGTACATGAGCTAATTGTCTCACACTTCCATACAAAAATTGGCAAGTTCCTTAGCCAATTTATTGTCTCCAGATAGCCTGCCTCCACTGTGCAATCCCTACTGATAGCAATCCCTGAATGAATGCAATCTTTCCTTCCTTGACTGCGCAATCCTCATGGGTACATCCAATGTGTGTGTGGTTGCATGTGTGCAACCAAATAATGTCACAACTGATAGTTTACTTCCCCTTCACCTAGAACTCAACTGGGTCTCCTCTGGATCTAACATGCATGTAGTTAATAATAGTAAATCTTCAGTTGCATGTGAGACCACTGATTTTGAATTAATTAATAATTAACTCACTTGATCTCTCACTAGTTTATCTTCAGTTACAACTAACACAACTGAGTTTAACTCACTAACTGAGTTAAACTACTTTACACCTTGCATAGCTGCACTTACAACTCTATTACAACTTCGAATCACTCACTTACAACTTGTGAAAACATGAAGTTGGGAAACACTTTTTGCCCTTTTTTGACGTTGAAAATTGTAATTTGCTATGTTTTTTCAACTTCAACTCCAATAAACTCATATTTTCAATGAAAATTACGCCTTGACATAAAAACAAGATTTGTAGAGAATTGTCTTACCTCCATACTGATATCTTTTTTTTTTTTAATATTGACATATAGAGGGATAAATTTGTTGTTTACTAACTACATATACTTGAAATTTTCAGGCAAACATAATTAGTCACTTTTTGAACCCTAACTTTTTTTAGGGATGGTTATTCATTTTTTGGAAATAAACCATATCATCATAATCTACATAGACTGCACTACTGCAATGACTATTTTTCGGTAATTTTCAGATTAAATCACTATTTTTTATATTTTTTTGAAATGGACGAATACAAACAAACAGTGATGTTTCAGTACATTTTATGAGCCCTACATTTTATTTTAAATGTGATCGTCAATAAGAAAAATGAGAATACCCTTTTGAAGAAGACAGGGAGAGGAATTGAAATATGGTTTTTTTGATTTTTTTGTTGTTGCCATTATAAAGTTATTGAATTTGCATTCACTGCAATTTTCATAACAATGAAATTCCACACTGACATAGTTTAGTATAAAATTAATAACAAAATGAAATTTTTAATGAAACTCCACAAATATTACATCATTAGAAACTAGATTCAGAGATGAATCTAATGGTACTAGGCACAAAAGATAACATTATGTTTGTGTAGGTGTTCCGCCCCTCAAAAGCTGCAGGTTCTTGAAAAATGCAGAATTTTCTGGGTTTTTTTTTGACCAGAAACTCTCGGGCGAGATAATTTCTCGGGAGAGACATTTAATAAAATCTAGGGTGAGAAATTTTAAACTCTTGACCGAGAGTATAATCAACCACATGTTAAATTTAACTATGCGGGTAAACTCTCACCTGAAAGTTTTACAAACTCTCACCTGAGATTTTGCGTGCGAGAAATACAGCCAAGGAAAAATCTCGGGCGAGAGTTATATAACTCTCGTCCGAGAGTCTATTAAAATTTTGGGCGAGAAGTTTAATCGAAACATTTTACCGTCGGCCGACGGAATCCTGCAAAGATTCATCGTATCGTCGTGATGTTTCGGGCGAGAGTTGTATATAAATATTTGCGTTCGAAAGATTAAATCCACAATATTCCACACGCCATTCTGAACCAAATAAGTGAAGTTTTTTAGGGTGCGAATGTGCAAAGTTTTTTGGGTGCGAAATTTTTTTAGCGAAGTTTTTTTGGGTGCGATTTTTCTTTTTAAGTAATTTTTTTTTTAACATTCAATTGTTTTTTAAAGAGCACATATTTTTAAGAAAGGGAAGTGAAACTTTTATGGGGAAAAAAAATTACATTTTTATTTTTTATAAGAATTTAATTATTTGATATTTTTCAAAATGTCTCTATGGAGGCATGAAGTTTTTTTGCAAAATGTATTTATGAATTTAATTATTTATTTAATTTTCTATCTTATTGAAGGCATGAAGTACTTATTTTGAAGTCTTTATTTATTTTTGGTTATTTTGTCCAAATAGAATTGGATTTTAGGTTTCCAATTTTGTGAACATGGGAAGCAAAAGGAATTTCAAATCAAGGCACGATCGAAATAGAACTGGTTCAATGGAAAGGAATGAGATATTACAAAAAAAAGGGCGAGAGGAAAGGGAAATAGTAAGCCATGAAATAAATTTGGAGGTAGAGCATCGTGAAAGAGATGTAGAGGTGCATGACAATGACAAGGAAATGATAAATGTTGAGGAACTTGTGAACGAGAATGTTGAAAACACAAATTTCGAAGAGAATGTTGAGAAACTTGTCAACAAGAATATTGAAAACACAAATGTCTAAGAGAATATTGATATCGATCTCACTAGTGAGTCAATAGTTTCTTCAATTTGAATATTGTATTTTTTTTTAAACATTGTAGTTCAAGATAGTTTTAAAATAAAAAATATATATGTATATATATGTCCATTTCAAATTAGAAGTTAATATTGTTTTTTATGCAGGGAAAACATCAGACCCACAAGAAGATACTACCACACCTCACATTTCACTGCAATTAATTGGAAGTTCCAAGAATGTTGTATACGACTACAAATTTCTAGAGAATATGGATCCAACTAAAATTGAAGAATTGGGACCACCAATGCTTGAATGGAAAGTTCAAGATAAAATAGATTGGGGGTTGAAACATCTTTTTGAAGGTAAATCTATCATAGCACAAGCTCAGATTTTACGTAGATTTTTAAAGCACAAATATCTCAGAAATGTTGTGGAATTATTGGGCATTTAAAGTCAGAAAGAGGTTTTAGTAAATCAAATGGTATAAAAAAATGTAATGTCGGTGCTTGCCAAACTAGCCAAAAAGTGATCTCAAGTTGAAAAGAGTGCTCGTAGAGAAATTCTAATAGGTGTACTCATGAAACAAACTGCATCAAGTCGGTTGATGTGAGCAACTTCAAAAGTGTTTAAAACATCAAGAAAAAAGTTTATGGAGGCATACAAAATTTAGAATTCAATTAGATGAGAATGATGAACTTGCATGTTGGGCTAATATATGCAGGCATCCATGTCATGATAGGCTTCCTGATGGTGTGAGGGATAGGGTAAAAGAGTTTTGGAATTTGAATTCTCGTGTGTCACCAAATGAAAGGGGCGCTGTGCGACGTTGTATATCTAAGGGATTTTATGAAACTCATGCCAAACATATAACAAAGATCATTCAAGTAGAATTATTCCAGAACTTTATGGAGATTAATACTAATTTGAAGGTTTCCCTTAGCATATTTGTGAAGATTAAACCATGGTATGTTAGGCCTATCACTGTTCGAGACACATGTTGTTGTCGATACCATGTAGAATTCCAATTATTTTATGAGACATTTGTAAATTTTGGCATAAAATATTGGTCAAATAACCCCCCTCCTTCAAGTGTTCGTGAATTTTTATCGGAGATATTATGTGCACGAGAGAATAATAAATTATTTTATAAAAAAAAATGTGTTGGTGGAAGAAAATGCCCAGAATGTTCTCATTTTGCACTCTATGATGCAAAGTATCCCATTGATCCTAATGATCCCAAACTGTCAAATCTCAGTCTAAATTGGAAGCGATATGAAAATGTTACTTACAGTCTTGTTGCAGATTCAAGCACAACATCAAAAAATATCACTTTACTTGACGATGACATTTCAGTGACATATTTTATGGAGAAGTTCAGGGTGAAAATATACAAATATGTTTAGCACTGTCATATAGCACGATGGTAGGATTTATAGTTCAAGCAATCACATAATGTGTTCCCAAAAGGAACAATATTATTAGTGGTTGGTTTCGCTGAGAATTACACGTTTAGTCCACAATAGGAGATACAAAGTGAGTATTATCATTGAGACCAAGTATCTATATTTTTGCATATTTTGTATAGACATGCAAAGCTTGATATCGATGGTTTTGATAGCGATGAAAATAATCGTGAGGTGATTAAGGAGTACCATTTCTACATTAGTGATGATCGAACAAATGATACATGTTTTGTTCAACATTGTTTTAATGTTATTTATAATGAATTGTTGAAAAGAGGGGTCACTGTTAAAGAACATTGGGTATGGTCAGATGGTTGTGCTGATCAATTTAAATCATCAAGATCATTCTTTTGGTTGTATCGTCTTCATAAGAGAACCAACATTCGACATACATGGAATTTCTTTGAGATAGGGCATGCAAAAGGAGAGCACGATGGTGTTGGGGCATGCGTAAAACGTGCACTTAGGAGGCATCAATTGAATCACTTAGCTTTCTGACTTGCAAATTCTTTAGATGTTGTTAATTGGTGCAAAGAAAATTTAAGTCATGTATCGAACCCAAGGATGGCTGATGTGCACAGGTAAGTGTACAAGTTTAACTAACAATATATTATACATGTCTATAGATATATGTGTATACATGTGTGTGTATTTTTTTATCAAAAAAATATTAAATATTGTTCAAAATTTGACTCATACATGTGTGTGTTTTTCTCAAGCAGGTACTTTTGGAATATTGCAATGGGTGATGTTGATAGATCGTTGCCATTTAATTGCCTTGCAATCCCTCAAACAAGAAGCTAACACTCCATTAGGAGTAAGGACATGACAAATATAAATTGCATTGAGAAACAAAAGTGCTTTTTCTTTTGTTCTGCATGCATTGATAAGGCAGAATCCATCGATGACTATGAAAACCAAATTAAGAAATTTTTTAAACCATGGAAACACGAAGAATTGACACCATTACCCCCATTTGGAAACGTGACTGACAAGGAAATGGACAATGAAGTGATTGTGATTGACAATGATTATGATCGTGTCTCTGATATGGTTAGAGAAGGTGATGTCTTCGCTGTCATTGCACCAGAAAATAATCAAGAAAAAGTGCATTATTATTCATTGCGATGCACCATGTCTAAATGCACGTTGCTGCAAGAGTATAATGATCCATCAAATTATACATACCTAATCGATTCAATGGTGTTAATGGGACAGTTCTTTGAAGAAGTAAAGAAATGTAAAGATCATATTATTTTTCAAGATTACCAGCCAGAGGTTATTTATGCCTAATATAGTCACTTGGTCATAGAAACTCGGTTGCAGTTGAAGCAAGTGAAGAGTAGAAAAAAAACAACGACAATGGAGGTTATCGATAGATGATCATGATGCCATCCTGGAAAATTTTCCACTAGCACATTTCATATGAGTGGAACACATTGTTCAAAATGAACAATGAACTTTGATTCTAGGGTTGGAAGATATAATTGTTACAATGTATTGGAATTTATATAGTTTAAGACTATATTGTGGATTGCTTTCAAATAAATGGACATGTGGATGGTTAGATGTGTGTTGGTACAAACAATATATTATGATCTACTAGATAACGGTGCTTTGCTAGATAATTAAATTATGGTGATTTAATGTGTCCATGATGTTTACTCCTAGATGATCTTAACTCGCCCCTTTTTTTTCATGGATATGATGGTGATGAATTAATATTTAATTACATATATATTATTGTATTATTAGTTTAGTTTGATATCAAATGTCATCATATTTGCATCACATCAACCTTAAAATCATTCAATGGAAAATAATTAATGCACACAATTCTAAGTACACAAGTAATGCACATACAAACTTAGTTTCAAATGCATATCATATTAGCATTAGAGATGTACTTAATAAACTCATAGCATGTCATGAATGCATTTAGTATTCAATAAGAATAGTAATCAAGGAATTTATTCATTAATTAGCAATTGAATGTGCATAACTCTAGCATTTGGGTTTAAAGGGATGAAAAGATTAATTTTGGGTTTCTCATCACTTTTTTATATTTCCAAAATCTTATTATTTCATTATTTATCTAGGGTTAAGTTAATTAATCAGACAAGTTAGCAAATATTTTCCCCTTATGAGCACTAATTTTCCAATTATATGTGCACATAAATTTTAGTTTGTGATTTATGGTAATGATAAATTGTACTAAGTGTTCAATTACAATGTAAAAATAAACATAGGAGTTAGGTGTGTCAATTCAAAAATATAAGGGAAAGTGATTTTTGAAGAAGGTATGGGTCATGTACTCTATCATGTGAAGACCCTATTGTATTTTAGATTTGATGTGGCTAATCTCTTCATTATTGTCTCTTCTCATGATGGAGGTCTCCTACTTTTATTTTCCATCTCCTTGTAGTAAGGAAAATTTGTTTTTGAATGTGCATTGATGCTAGATAGTCTTACTGCAAAGAATGAAATTGATGATGCTAGAAAAACAAGATACTAGCATAAATCTATTTTTGAATGTGCATTGATGTTGGATAGTCTTACTGCAAAGACTGAAATTGATGTTTAGATGCAGTAAAATATTGGCATGGAGTTAACGTTGACCCACCCACTGACATTAATGAATTCACTTCTCTATCTTATGCCATCACCTTAAGTATTTATAAATATTTTCTAGAAAAGTTTTACACTACAAAGCACACCTTTGAAGCATTGAAGTGTAGGGGATCTATGCATATAGGAATTTTCCTTTGAGTTCTGTGTTCCTATAAAATGTTCAGCTAGTTGTCCACATGGCTCAACTCAAGATGTTTGACTTCAAAAAATTGGTTGAGAAACAAAAATTTGTGATTTGAAACAATGGTGAGTGGGAGGCCAAAGTGTATACATACATGTGAAAAGTATGAATTTGTTTTTCAATGTGCATTGATGTTGGACAATCTTACTGCAAAGAATGAAATTGACGTTTAGTTGCAATAAAATATTGACATGGAGTTAACGTTGACCCACCCATTGACATTAATGATTGCCATCATTTACTTCTTTGTCTTATGCCATCACCTTAAGTAGTTATAAATATTTTCTGGAAAAGTTTTATACTACAAAGCACACTTTTGTAGCAATGAAGTGTAGGGGATCTATTGCATATAGGAATTTTCCTATGAGTTGTGTGTTTCTATAAAATGTTCAACTAGCTGCCCACATGGCTCAACTCAAGATGTTTGACTTCAAAAAATTGGTTGAGAAACAAAAATTTGTGATTTGAAACAATGGTGAGTGGGAGGCCAAAGTGTATCCATACATGTGAAAAACACGAATTTGTTTTTGAATGTGCATTGATGCTGGACAATCTTACTGCAAAAAAATGAAATTGATGATGCTAGAAAAACAAGATACTAGCATAAATCTGTTTTTGAATGTGCATTGTTGCTGGACAGACTTACTGCAAAGAATGAAATTGATGTTTAGTTGCAATAAAATATTGACATGGAGTTAACATTGACCCACCCACTAACATTAATGATTGCCATCATTTACTTCTCTGTATTATGCCATCACCTTAAGTAGTTATAAATATTTTCTGGAAAAATTTTACACTACAAAGCACACTTTTGTAGCACTGAAGTGTAGGGGATCTATTGCATATAGGAATTTTCCTATGAATTATGTGTTTCTATAAAATGTTCAACTAGCTGCCCACATGGCTCAACTCAAGATGTTTGACTTCACAAAATTGGTTGAGAAACAGAAATTTGTGATTTGAAACAATGGTGAGTGGGAGGCCAAAGTGTATCCATACATGTGAAAATCATAAATCTGTTTTTGAATGTGCATTGATGTTGGACAGTCTTATTGCAAAGAATGAAAATGATGATGCTATAAAAATGAGATACTAGCATAAAGGTGTAATTATGGTGTGATTGAATGACTAATTAATTTTCTGACGAAGTCCATGGAGATAGACTCTTATGGTTGATAGGGAGCTAGTAGTGGCTGATACAAACTTATTTTCTTGTTATTAGGCTTTTTTGTGCTACAACTGCAACCCTCACTAATGAAGGATTCAATATTCTTCCATACTGATGGTTAATAAAAATTGTGTTGGAGATATTGAAGTTCCTTATTGACACCAAAATGCTGCTTGTAAGAGGGAGAATGAGCCTCTTTCAAAAGAAACTCATGTACTATGTTTTGTGGATACACAATTAATAAATTTTCTAAAGGAAACTATCCTTGATAATGTAATCCAAAAATGAAACTTGGTTCATAGTTGTACTTTAAATGCTGCAACCTAAGTCACACGGTTTGGGTTTAAATTCGAGTTTGGAAAGGATTAAGTTCAATTCAAATTTAAATTTTCTGATGAGGTTTGTATGAGGTTCACTTTTAAATTTTACTATATATATTTTTCACTATATTTATAGATATAATATAGAGAAAATAAATGATTTCCATGTGATTTCCATGATTGCAACATCCAAAAAATGATTTATATAGCTTTAGACTTTGAAGAATTATACCATAGAAAATGAAATTTGGTAAAATGCAAATGATACAGTGTTCACTATTTTCAAGCAACTAAGATAAACTAGAACACCATGAGAATATGAAGCGCAACAACATTTTATAAAAAAAAAAAAATCTTATTACCCATAATAATGCCTCCTCCACTAATGCAAAACTTAGCTCACATGCTCTACATTTATTTATATTTTTTGCAAGAAGAAACTCCCAGACTGCTTTGACCGGAAGAATATGAAAGTGTATTTTCTACTATTGTGAAGGGGCTAGTTTGTTAGGAAAGCAATAAAAGAGAAAAGAACAATATAGAGCCAAGGGGGAGGAGGGTGTGGACCATTTTTAACAAAAGCATAAATTGAAAATGAAACATGTCCCCACATACAAATCTCACAGTGACATGACAAATTATGAATAAAGAAGGAACAATACATATTAAATAGAGTAGGAACAACAGACAAGAAACTAACCCAATGTTGTTTACTGTGGTTCCGCCTCCTTATTTTTCCCTCTGCTGGAAGTATTAAACCTCCTACCACTAGTTGCTCTACAGGGGGTTTATCTCATTTGAACACGGACATGGAAGAGGGAAGGGAGTAAAACGGGGAAAGCCAAAAAATGCTTGTAATTTGTTGTTGTGAAAACTACCTTCTCCTCCCGCGCTTCACCAATTCGCAATGGAATGGGAACTATCCCAACCTCTCGCGCTTCACTAATTGAATTTCCACCTGCATTCAATGCTTTAGGGGTTCGTTTTTAGGGCAGTTGAGGGTGGCAGAGGACGGGAGGGGTGGCCATAATGTAAAAATGATGTGTCACAATAGCTTGTATATATGGATGCATACCAGTAAGAGAAAAAAAAGATGGATGCATAGTAGTAAGAGCAAAAAACAACATGATGACACAATAATACGAAATGGAATTCTAACAAGTTTTTAAGTTATTTTTTTTGGTGGGAAAAATCACATTGCTATTCCATATATAATAATGGAGTTTAACATTTTTTTTTCTTTTTGAAAAATCACATTGCAATTCCATATATAATTAAGAACAACATGGTAAATAGACAAACATGTTTCAAAATCTAAAAATTTTGTAGCAGATTTTTGGATACAATGACTCCTGCCACACTAACTTGACGTCCTAAATACAACAAAGCCTTTGTAAAAAAATAATACTTATTCATTGACCAATTAATAATCTAGCGCATCAGATTTTTTATGGAATTTGTTCATGATTAATACGTGACCTTACAATCCACATAGTCCTTTGGATTCTTTAGCTATTGACTGCTGAAATGCTTGGCAATCTACAATTTCACTGAAGGCTGAATAAGTTTAGTTACAATTTTAAGCAACATAAGCTTGAAGCCAACAGAACTAATACTCTCATTCTTAGACTCTGCTGCAACATTACTATTACTCTTGTTCTCAGAATCTGCTGCAATATTTGATGGAAACGTACAATCTTATGAAATTGATCCAACTTGAGCCCCTTTCACATACGCATCACATTCACGAAGAATATAATTACCTCGTTTTTTAAAATTCTCTTTAACAAACATTTCAAAATGCTTCACAAACGACAGTCACTCGATTTAAAATGATTCAGAAGAAAAGGGTTAAAAAAAAAATAATTAGCACTGAAAATATGCCCATCATGGAAACACAACCATCTATCTCACAATTGTCTCACACTGTCATATAAAAATTGGCAAGTTCCTTAGCCAATTTACTGTCTCAAGATAGCCTACCTCCACTACGCAATCCCTGCTGATAGCAATCCCTGAATGAATGAAATATTTCCTCCCTTGACTGCGCAATCCCCATGGGCACATCCAATGCATGTGTGGTTCCATGTGTGCAATCGAATAATGTCACAACTAATAGTTTACTTCCATTTCACCTACAACTCAACTGGGTCTCCATGGATCTAACATGCGTGCAATTAATAATAGTAAGTCTTCAGTTGCATGTGAGACCACTGATTGTGAATTTATTAATAATTAATTCACTTGATCTCTCACTAGTGTATCTTCAGTTACAACTAGCAAACCTAAGTTTAACTCACTTAACTGAGTTAAACTAATTTACACCTTGCACAACTACACTTCCAGCTCTGTTACAACTTTGAATCACTCAGTTACAACTAAGTCAACCTGCATGTCCCACCAACCAACCACTTAATTGGAAATTCCTTTAGCTAACTAATTTTCCACTTCAGTTAAGTATTTCCAAGTGCTCATTGAGAATATATTATAGTTTATTGTCCAACTAATATTAAGTGATAATAATAGTAGACATGCATCTATAAATAGACATGCATTCTATAAATCGATTATGCACATACATCTATAAATAGATATACACCTAAAAATAGCCTCAGGCTCCATCCTGGTGTAGATGCTTAATTTTCACTAGGATCTTCTTGTTGAATCTCAACAGTAATCAGAAATTTTTTATACCTCATGCACATTCTTGGCATTTTATGGCTTTACCCCAGCCATTTGTATTTTGGTTCCTAATAAATTCATTAGAGGAAATTTTAGCCTAAAAGTGTCTATGAAATTTTCATGTAATTTCCATGTCATCATATGTAAACCAATCAAAATCCTTTAACTTTAAAAAGAGGTACATGCAAATATTTTGGAGGGAAAAGAAGAAAAACTATTTTTTAGTTGTATTTTTGGCTTATCTCTTTATAGGTTTACTCAAATTTCAAGTGTAGACACTCATTGGATGCAGAATTAAATTCCACATCCAATGAGTACCCATTATGCATAATTTTGAGAAGACCCATATTGATAAAAATTGAATATATATTAAAAAAGCATATTCAATACAATTTTTAATGTATCTTTAATTTTTATCAATGTAAATCTTCTCAAAAGTATGCATAATGGGTACTCATTGGATGTGGAATTTAATTCTACATTGAAGCTTGTAGATGACCACCATTTCCCCCCTGTCAGGTACAAGGTGAGATGATGGCGAAAACTCAACTGCAAGATTGTTCAATATTCGAGAACAAGTTCTGACATGTGACTTAAACATCTTCTTCGCTGTTGATGCCCATTGCCAAGAAGCGAGCCATCCAAGATGAATCTTTGTTCTTGTAGGAGGCTTGTTACTGAAGCATCTGTGTGAAGAATGGGTGTGTCGACCACAGTGCTTACATGGATGAAGATCAAAACAGTGATCTTTTGTATGGTCAACGCAATCACAGTGTTGGAATTTTACAATTTTTTGTTGTTGTTGTGGAAGTGGAGCAAGATCTGGAACACCTACAGGTGAATTGTCATAAAGAAATCCGACACTCTGAAAATTGATGGGCTTGGAGTAGTCCGGAGTATGAAAGGACAACTCCTTGTCATATCCAAGACCAGTTTTGTGCTTGTTGTGGACAAGCTCTTCCCAAGGTCTGATGATGGGCTTGGGAAGTGCAGACTAAGCTGTTGCATCTGCATGTAAATCTGCTCTTGTACAAGGAACTGAATGTGAATCGATTGCAACTTTATATTCTTGCTGCTGATGAGAGTCCCTCTCAATTTTTTGAATAGAAACAGGTTCAAAATGATGACTCCTTTGTTGAATTTCATCTTGTTGAAGCTGAGATTCCAACTACAAAAACTCAATCTTGTCTTGTGCATCTTGCAAGCAAGTTTGAATATTAAGAAGAGAATTCTTGCTCATTTTTACCATATCATGAACACTAGAATGAATGAGGCTATTCAAAAACTCTAATTCCTCATTGATTTTAGCCATTTTTCTCAACAACTTAGGCTCAAGAAACAAAGGGTGTCGGCTTCAACCGATAATGCACCCATTTACAATGTGATTCAACTTTCTTTCAAAAATTACAAATGAATTCAAAGAACTTCCAATTATGGAATTCCCAAAGAAAAAACTCTACAACTCAAATTATGGAGGACCTCAAGGTATAGACTTGGCTGTCTAACCGGTAAGCAACAATGACTTACATCAACAATTTCTCAACAACTCAAAGTTACACTTCAAACACCGATTGTAACTATGAACGAAGAAGCAATATCCACTCACAATGTGAGTACAATACAATGTCACTCCAAAATATTTTTGTAAATGTGCAACAAAAACTACTGTGCAATAACCCTTTAAGGCAAATGATTTTCTCTCTTCTTCAAAGAGTTGTTTTACACCAACAACAACTCAACTCAAAAAAATAAGGACATTCAAAAACTTTGATGTTTTACCTTGCTATACTGCTTCACAATGGAGACTAAGAGAAAATCCAAAAAAACAGAAACTCTGTGTAGCCAAACTATGATGCCACTGCTGTTTTGAAAATGATGACCAATTTACAATATTTGTCTTCACATTATCAATATCTTTGAGAGATTCACCCTTTTATACTTGCCACAAATCTTGGTAATACAATACAAATTTCACTTTTCTCTTCTATGTAGACAATTTACCATATATCCATTTACCATCTCCTCTCTCTCTCTTCTTCTGCTGTTTTTTTTTTTTTTTTGGAAAAAGAAGAAGAAGAAGAAGAATTTTTTTTAGGGAAAAACAGAGGTATTAACTGGGGGAGGTTTTTATTGGGGGAGGTGTTTTATGAGGGAGGGTGAAACTGGGGAAGGTATTACCTAAGGGAGGTTTTAACTAGGGGAGGTGAAACTATAAAAAAAAAAAATTGAAAATTTGAAAAGGCCGAATTTTAAAAATTAAAATTAAAATAGGGAAACATATGAGGGGAGTGAACAGGTGTGAGGGCGAATGCAGAAGTGAACGTTGGAGAGGCCGAGCGTGAGAGGGGAACATTGGGTTGGGCCAAGTGTGGAGCGGCCGTTGGAAGGGTAGAGTAAGGAGCGTAGGGAGGGGGCAGCGTTGCCGTGGGGAGGGGTCGGGTAATGGGTCACGGTAAGGGGGAAGGGGTGAGGTAGTGTGGGGAATTGGGAGCCGTGAGGGCAAGGAAGGGGGAGGGTGAGTGTGTGAGGGGATGGTTGGGTTTGGGGTGAGGGCGCAGTGCGGGTTGGGGAGTGTGGAGATGGGGGTTGTGCGTTGAGGAGAGTGCACAGGTGAGTCGGGTAGGGAGTAAGGGTCGAGGGGTCTATGAGGGGGTTGGGTTGCCTATGCAGGCCGTGGCAGAGCGAGCGGGGGTAGTTGGGAGGGGTTGCAGGGTCGCGTGGGATGGGTGCTGGGATGAGAGTTGGGAGAGGTAAGGGACGGGTTCGGGTCGGCCAAGAGCCGAGGTGAGGGTCGTGCGAGGGGTGGGCAGGTATAAGGGGGACGGGGAGATGGGCGTTGTGTGGAAGCTGAGTGTCGAGGGAGACCACAGGTGAGAGATGGGGTTGAGCTGTGCAAGGCCGTACGATGGTGAGGGGTGAGAGTTGTAGTGGGGTATGGAGGGTCGTAGGCCGTGAGGCAACTCATAAATTTTTTTTTTTTTTTTTTTTTCCTTGAAACAATAAAATATAGCTGAGAGAGAGTGAGAATAGCAGAAATTCAAAGATATATAGCAGAGCAGTAGAATTTTCTGAGGGAGTGGTGCTAAATATACAGCAAAGAATTTGAGAAATTGTAGAATTAGAAATTTGCAGGAAACTGTCAGTAAAAAACTCAAAAAATTTTCCAGTAGCAGAAAATATTTTTTCCAGCAGTAGAGAATTGCAGAGGGAAATTGTAGAATTTCACAAATGTACAGCTTAGGCAGAATGTGCAGAAATTTGCAGAAATTTTTCAGTAAAAACGCAATTTTTTTTTTTTGAAACCCACTTTAAACAATAATTTTCCAACATCTCTCCAATGTGCAGAAATAAAAGTAGGCAGCAGAAATTGTAGGAAAATTCAGAATTGGAATGAGCAGTGAGAAAACCTGCAAATTTTAAGATGCACAACGCTGCTCTTCACAAAACTAATTTCTGAATGCTGCAAAAGATTGATGAATGCTGCAAAGATGACTGCTGCAGAAAATCTCTGAATGTTGCAAAAATGACCAGAATTTTTGCAGATATACACAGGCCACAAAAACAAATGGCTCACTCAAGGTTGAGCTGGTTATGAACGTATCAGCTTCGATACCATGTTAAACACACACATGGTGTATGGAGGAGATAACACACACATAGAAAGATAGGCATTCGTTGCTTCTCTATTACACATAGATGTACAATTATATTACATTAATGTGACTCTTGGATTCATCTTCCAATGTCACTTGGACTCCTTTGTGACTCTTCATCTTCCACACCTACCCATAGAGGATTAGGTGTTCAACATATTTTATTATTTTAACTATTATTTTATTATCATTAGGAGGCCACTTTTAGGCTAAAATTTCCTCTAATGAACCTTATTATCATTGTAATGGGATATGTTGCACCATCTGCTTCATATGTTGTCTTTGCTTTTTGTGATATGATTTAGTTGTTGGATTATTTTTGCAAACTATGAATAAATGTGACTTCAACCCTCTCATGAATTTTTAATCAGTGTATGTTCTTCAATACCTTCTACACCTTCTTATTCAATAACAAATCATTTATTCTAGGAGAAAGGTTCTCAATGCATAGGGTATTTTGTTTGTTTATGCTCTCTATTGACCGTCTCTAATTTAAAAAATAAGATTATTTGAAAAGGTCATTGCCTTATTTACTATTCCAAGTCCTCCCTCAACTTGTGATCACGAGTAACTTATCTCCAAATTCTAACGGTTTTCCCATAGATTCATTTGAGTTTAATCCTCCTAAGTTTGTCTCTAATGTCCACTCAATATTCAACTATCAAGAATTTTATATATTGATGATATCATTGAAGAACTTGAGTATGTTTGATTCAATTAAAAAATTCATATATCAAAGAGATACTCTTATTGTCACAATTTGTAGAATGAACTTCTTAAATTCAAGGGTCACCACCTTTGGATGGAGAATTATTTCTACCAAGCCTTGGGCAGGGAGGTTTCATCCATTCAATAAATTCTTTGGCATTGTTTCTTGCAAAGGGAACATCTCAAGGGGAAACAAATTGGCTCATCCTTTAAGAGTCATTTCACATGTGCAAGCGAGATTCTTCTAGTACCCAAGCTCTTCAGGACAATTATAGTTTCTTGAGTTAAAGAAAGTGGTTTAAAAAAAAATGAAAAGAGTGCCCATAGTTTGTACCTACTTTTGTTGCAATGAATCCTGTCTCGATTGCAATCAACAAAGTATACCCTACACGCTACCCCCTAAACAAAAAGAGAAAACAAATATGTTTATCCATGTATTCTCACATAAATTTCGAGGAACACTATCACTTCGTGAAGCATCCCAAGGGGCTAATAGACTTGGTTGGAATGCAAAAGTCAAATGTCAAAGTTTTTAACATGAAACAAGTCATATAACAATAAGTTCCATTTAAGAATTGGTTTTTGGGCTAATTATAAGAGGATTTTGAATTTAATTTCTATAATAAGAATGAAGAACTTCCATTCCGACCTCAACTACAAATATATTGATTTTTTCATAAGGTTATTTGTATTTGGCTGCAACAAAAATCAGAATCCTATTCTGATCAATAGACTTTCTTTCCTTATCTTAGCTCATCCACAAGAAGGAAGCAACATGTCAGGGAAATTATCTTTTCCAATCAATTTTAAAATATAAAGTTAGAACATAGTGAATAAGGTTGAATTCTAAATGATAATCCCTCGCTCTCTACCACAACCAAGGCCAAATTGGAGTTACTCCCAAAACATGAAGTTGATTATCCAATTCCGAAGGATTCACCCATGGAATTGACTTAGTAAAAAGTGTGTAAGTGAAGTAAAATAACCCTTTTCAGGGGCCCTAAAACCTAATACAATAGCTAAGTGGAATGGAAAGTGTTCCCAAAAAACCCGCACAAAGTCTGTTTTCAAGCGGCCCCAAATTTTCTACAGCCATGTATTAAAGCACAAGACATTGGATAGTCTTGAGAAACATTTGTACAAGTAATATAATGAAATTTCAAGAATAGCTCTATATTTTTGATCCCGCTATTATGGTTTTTAATTTCATGAGAAGTCATACAAGGGAATTGAAAGCATGGAAAGGACATCATATGTTAGTATTTTCATTTTTTAGAAAAAATACACCATATGTGCACAAAACTGTTAAATATTTCCTAAAAAATTGATTAAAAATTAATTAACTAAATTTTATAGGACAAATTTGCAATGTTTAGTACCTAATAAAGTTGAATTAAGAATAAATATTTACAATGGATTGACCATTTAAATAAAAAACCATAAATGATACAAATTCGTGAATTCCCTTCAAAGACCTACAGATTCTTGCATGCTTCATGAATAATATTTTAGAGTTTTTTTGCAATTCCTTGAAGTAAATGAGCACATAAAAGTTGAATTAAGGAGAAGGATTTACAATGTACAACCCAACAACATAAATTATACAATTGTTTGAGTGGCCCTGGAATACCTATTTTTATTCAGAATCTACGACTATGAACATAAGTATCTTCCCTAGACTGGGTGGCCTAGTCTAGAAAAATAGAAGGACAAATAAGCGAATGTTTTCCGTAAAGTAAATAGATAATGGGATGAAGCCTACCTAGAATCCATCATATGCTTTTCTCCTCTCTTGTCTTGTATGCTCCAATCCTAGCTCTGATCATGATAATTAGAACCCGCACAGTAAAAAAACACAAGCTAATGATATATGAAATCTATGTATCATCATCTAATCACTTTATTCAATGGATCCACATGGTATCGAAATGCATGAAATCATAACACAACATATAGGAAAACAATGAACTATTTGAATTGTAGAATAACTCCTCCAAGTTTCCTTTCTTTCCACAAAGTGTACCTCTATGTCACCCTAAAACGTGGAATAATGACTCTAACAACAACAACATGACGGTAGAATTTATCTCCAAATTCCAACCCCTAGAAATATATAGAAGAGGATGGTAATTTGAGAGTTCTTATCCATTTGCCAATCTAGGATTGATATCCACTCTTGATGGGAGGATGAGCTCAAGGGATAAGGGGTGAAATATCCATGGTAGGACAAGATAGGATTCGAGACTTTTATCCAAGGTAAATAGTTATAACAACCCATGAAAGCTTCTGGAAGAGGAACCTTTGGGATTCCTTTTATTTTCCCTGAATTTCTAGAATCAACACACCCCAAAAAGAAGAAACATATTGGCCATCAATGTAGGTCTAGAGAGAGAAAACCTATTGGTGAACGTTGGCCCATGAAGGACTAGGGTGTGTATACTTAAAAATCACATATATGAAGCAGTTTCAGGTAGAAACTCATGGATTTGAGAGATTCATGCTTAGGGTTTTGTTTAGGGAGGATGAGAAAGTGTTCAAAAGATGTGAATGATCCCGTTTTAAAGATTATTGGTCATATGCGAAAAAATGGACTATAAAAAATTCCCCCCTAAAGCGGAAAGTAATAAATGAAAATTGATGACTCAAGGGCTTTACCTTGTGACAATTCCGGATCAAGAACAACTGACGAGATCATATTTTGTTAAAATACATTTACATCATGACATTTTTGTTGAGGGAGGCATACCCATACTCAACACTAAGCTAACATTACATGTGAAATGATTAAAAGATGCATACTCTGATGACAAAGGGTGGACCCATGACTAGATGACTCTCTGTATGATCATAGACATTATATTTTGTAATATTGTATTAATCCTGAAATCGCAGCCTTGATGGATGAAACTAGATCCAGGGTCTTCTATCTCATTCACACGACCATTCAATGTACGATTCTAACCATGTAAATCAATGAGATGGAGTAGAACATAGTAGACACCATCTGAATACCGCCCAATGATATAAGAAGTTAACATACACGAGAGAAATCACCGATGATGTTAATGGCTCTCAAGATACTACATTACAATCCATATGGTGTTAATGAATGAGTTGAAGTCAAACACCACGCAAAGTATTTTTTTCGAAGGCCATTGATGTAAAACTTGTCACTAAGAGCGATGAAACTTTCCATTGATGTATGCAAGCACCAAGGTACTGAAGGATTGTTTCTAAGCGAGATTCCTAGACAATGATTTGATGTCGATGAGAAGTGACCCCTCACAAGAGGGCGTTGATGTATCCCCCATCAATGACAAGAAATAGGTATCATGGTTTGAGACAGAATGATGTTGATACAGAACTCGATCAGGAACAACAAACATGGAAGGAAGGCTTAAGACTATTGTAGCAGATATTGAACGAATGAATTCTCTTGAGCACAACAATGGGATTGAATGGATTTGGAATAATTGACCCAAAAATACAAATGGAGTCTTTGAAAAGGTATAATGAACCAAAAGAGAAGAATATTTCCCAACCCAACAATCATAGTGATGAAGTAAAAGAATGTCATGTTCAAGAGCGGCTCACTACCATTAACAAGTGGAGTACCCTATTTTCTCAATTTCCCCAACCATAGTGGTCAGTAACCCTTTACTTTTTAACATGATTGAGGAGGATAACATATGCTTTATCTATAAGTTCATCCTTTGGATGAATCCCTCCAAGTATGTTTAACGAACCCTGAGAAGGAGTGCTTCGGTCTCGTCATGTTTGAAAATTCCATCAATGTTTGGTGTTTTGACAAGTCCAATGGAGGTAAAACTCAACATATTTTTCATGTTTAGAGAGTTTGAAAAAGAGGTGAAAAAGAAAACTCCAAAGGTTCCTTTTCATAGATAGTCCCTGAGTCCGAAAAGATATAAAATGATACCCAAGATAACCTCTTAGCCATGTTTGATTAAGGTATCCATTTTTCATAAATATTCCATTTAAGTTTGGAAAATGGTTAAACTTATACTGAGTATATGTATTTTCATTTACTTTTACGAGTTCGAAAATACAAGTGATCAACAATATTTTCATATTCTGGGAGTCTGAAAAGGGGTGAAAAAGGACTCCACTTAGAGGAACAAGTGGTATAAAAGGATAAAAACTGGTGTCGGTCATGATCATTCTACTCAAAACACACAAAGGTCAATAGGTAGGCTAATAATACCACTCATTGCAGCGGTTCCTCGGGAAAGGGTAAAAAAACCAAGTGAAAATGTATGATCGGCCAAACAAATGGTGACAATGGAATGAGAAAACTAAGGCTCATCTAGTAGAAACAGGATGATAAAAATAGCAATCACAAAACATACAAATGAGAATGGTTTGATTTTTACAGAAGCTTGAAACATGGGTAATTATATTTGGAATTGGATTCATTTTTACACAAGCTTGAAATGGAGAAAAAACTATGCTTGGATTAAGTTTGCATGCCCCTAGCATAATGACTGAATTCTAGGTACATGCCCCCCAAGCTTCATTTTATTCAACTAAGTAGACTAGTGGTTACTAAAATGTGGATGGAATGAAGGTTCATTTATGAGAACCATGAAAGAATAAATTCTGGATTTATGAGATCTAATCAAAGACTCGAATTGGAAGGGGATATGTTTCATTTTTTAACAAACTTGACACAGGGAATAGAACTCTGCGCATGGGACCTTGTTTCCTTTTTTAATGAGCTTGACACAAGAAAAGGAACTGTGCCCATTAGGGTAAATTTTAGCTTCAAAGTGGCCTCCTAAGGAAAAATAATAAAATAATAGGAAAATTATAAAATAATTTTTATGAATTTTGGAGGGGAAAGAAGAAAAATACCTTTTTATTGTATTTTTTTCTTATCTCCTTCTACGCTTACTCAAATTTAAATTATAGACACTCATTGGATGCGGAATTAAATTCCACATCCAACGAGCATACTTTTGAGAAGACCCACATCGATAAATATTGAAGATACATTTAAAAAACATGTTAAAAGAATTCAAGTAGTCTTTTTTTTCCTTCCAAAATATTTACATGTGCCTCTTTTTAAATTTAAATGATTTTGATTGGTTTACATATTATGTACATGAAAATTCCATGGATACTTTTAGGCTGAAATATCCTCTAATTCCACGACCTTGTTTCATTTTTTAATGAGCTTGACATAGGGAAAGGAACTCTGCTCTAAAAATCTTGTTTCATTTTTTAAGGAGCTTGACACAAGAAAATAAAATTTTCTCAAGGAGACCTTCTTTCATTTTTTAAGGAGATTGACACAAGAAAAGGAAGTATGCTCTAAAATTAGTTCATGGCCTCCAAGAGACCATGGCTTTCAAGAGGTTCTCATCAGATGGAAGAACAACTCTCTGAAAGGGATACATATCAAAGGATTCAATGGAAATATTAGGGTCCAATGGCACCAGTAAATGAGTCACCATATTACCTACTGGATCTAGGTCGAAAGAAGTTGAAAAATAGTGAAATGCTCATCTTCATCAGTAGGTATGTGAATGGGATAGGTTGCCACATAATTAAACAATGGCGGGAAAGATACCACTTGCATATAAGGACCATTTAGGTGAGTTAGCTGGTTGAGAGTCAAATTAGGACCAATGAAATTTTTTTTTTCAATGGTCGCAATTCTTCCTTCATGCGGAAAACATATGACACGAAAGAGTGAATAGACAAGAGCTCCCATGACATAAACCTAGTCACGCCCAAGGAGTAAATTAAAATCCAAATGGCCTTGGACTACTATCACATCGGTATATATATTCTTTCCTCCCAAAGTAATAGGAAACTTAGAAAGGATCCCTAACGGTTGACTGGTTCCTCTGTTAAAATCCAACAGATTCCGGGTAACAGTAAGTTGTGAAGAGATGAAAGCTTGCCAAGTAGTTGAGGAGAAAATACTAGCATATGTGCCTTCATCTATAATTGTGTCAAGGATAACCATATTATAAGCATGTATTATGATCTGAAAGGCATGTAAGGAGGAATGTGGTATCCTTCCAGTTGACTCCAATAAAAGGAATTTACCATACTGCTTGGAGGGCGTGTCATAGGAGAACTTCCCCCTTATGATGTGGGAACATGATAATTTCCGCCCATTTCATTGGAATCTAAATAAATAAGAAGAACCTGAGTGGTATGAACTGCACTCTCTACGGGAAAGGTACGATCAACTGAAGGTGAAATTGAGTCAACCACTTTCTCAATAAATGGTTGGTCAAGAACGGACTCATAGGATTCACATTCAGAGAGAGTGGGATTAATTAGATTCATATTATGATCAATAACTTCATCAACTAGTGGAGGATTGGGAGAAAGCCTTTGATAACTAGACAGAAGATGACGTTGAGAAGTTGTAAGGTTTTCCAACACTTTTGAGGCTTCATCCATATAAGGAAAAAGGTGAATAAGATGATTCCCTTCACATAACATACATGGAAATTTTAGTTTACCCTTTTTCCCATGGACCTTACTATCACTAGTTGATGGTTGATCATGAGCATGATCTCCAGAGGCTAATGAAAAATGTCAATGTGAGCCTGTGGACCACACTTCTAATACCTTGGGAATACCGGGACAATATCTAAGAAGGTGATCACCCTTACATAACTTGCAAGGAAATTTAACTTTGCAGGGATAATTGGAAGATTTGTCCATACTAGTTGCTTGGGTAGCAATGGTTTCTTGGTTCCCCCCTACTTATTTTTCTTCTTCTTCTTCATCCTTTTCTTCTTCTTCTTCTTCTTCTTCTTAGTTCTATGGTTACTAGAATCAATACTTTCACCAAATGAGGAGGAAGAAATAGATGAAGAAAAAATAGGTGAAGAAGGCAAAGGGTCAACTTTAGGATCAACTTGTTCAGGTGGAGGATAATTTGGTTGAGGAGTAGTTTGGAAATTCAGAACCATAGTTGTTGAAAACAACCAAACTGGAAAACCAATGGTAAATCTGGGAAGGGGCAACACTTCCATATAAGGAGTGGCAACATTTCAAAAAGGAGGAAAAGGATCAGGATTCTCGTCAAAGGGTTTTCCTTGATTGGTGGACTCAGGAACTGTTACCATTATTATCAACCTAAGATCCACTAAGGATTTATTCCACGGCAGGGATGTTTTTATGTGGTCAATTAATTGATTTTATAAATTAACAACAAAAATAAATAAAGAAGGGGTAAAACTATAGATAAAGGTTTACCAAGCAACTGTGAACTACAATATATACCTTGGTGAACCAGGTACTTAACGTACATGGAGCCATTCTCCCCTAATGTTGTGTTTGGTGTATCATGGTATACAAGGCGGTCGACTTAGTTACCTATGGCGAGGATAGAAACCTATGGTGGACTTCCAAAATATACTCGATCGTACGTGGAAGTGTGGTCTATAGTAGTGTTGTCTAGTGCATCACAATACGATGAGAGTGTTCCCATATACTTGTCATGTGTGTAGCGTAATCCAATATACCTAAAGGTATGCGAAGAACAATTCAATACACTTACGTACGTGGAACGAGATACCACCCCCAAGATACAATGTTGGCAAACAACGAAATCTCATACATTTAACGACGTCAGTCCACGTCTCTAACCTAGACCTATAAATGTTTGTGTTAATGTGACAAATGCTCCTTAGGTTGATTGAGTTAATTTTATTGTTTATATTCAGTTAAGTTTTAGTTTCAAGGCTCAAAACTCAATGTCACTTGAACACACCTATGATGCAAATACTATGACAAAAAGAACTCTTTTCATTTTCCTTTAAACAACGAAAGGCCTAACTAAGAAGGGGAAGAAGAAATCATTCAACAATTTAACAAAAAAGTGATGCAACAATCGATATCCTCAACTTCACTATTCCAATCAAAATCAAATCTCTATATGCAATGAAAATAATTGTTTTTCTTTTCAATTCCTCTTAATCTTGAAATATGATGAAAAATAAGATGCATGTCTAATCACTGATTAAAACAATTTTTTCAGCTTGCTAATGGCCTAATCATAAGAAAAAAGGAAAAAATCTAAATAATTCCTTATCAAAGGCATTCAAAAACAAAATCGAACTAAATGGATGATTCACATGGACCATAAGACACTCAAAGGATCGAGGAAGAACACTTAGAAGAAAACTGGACAAAGACAAAATCAAAAGAAAATAAAATTGTTGCATGAACATGGGACAACACAGGTTAATAATAGGCACCCATGTTATGCAACACAGACACAAATAAGTATTTGTGGGGGTGCGATGCTCTTTCCCTAGACCAGAGGGAGTGTTAGTCAAGAAATATAAAGTTTTGGCACAAAAATTGCAATTGAAACTCAATGACGAGTCTTCTTAGGTATGTTCTTGAGTGAATAAGATAGTGAAGGTCTCAAGAAGAGGTAGAAAAAAACACTAAGGATAATGAAAGAACCAAAGGAATACATTGTTCCCTAGTATGGTCACCAATTTTTTATGCATAATTTATGACTCTGGACATAAGTATCTTCCATAAACTGGGTGGTCTAATCTAGAACAATAGAAGGACAAATAATCTAATGTTTTCCTTAAAAGTAGATATATAATGGGATTAAGCCTACCTGGAATCCTTCGTATTCTTCACTCCTCTCTTGACTTGTATGCTCCAATCCTATCTTTTATCGCTATAATTAGAACCTGCACAATCAAACAACACAACTCAACGATCTACGACATCTATGTAGCATCATCTAATCACTTTATTCAATGGATCAACAAGACATCAAAATAAATGAAATCAAACATCACATATAGGAAAGCAATGAATTCTTTGCATTAATATAAATGGAGAGAGTTACAACTAAATATAGTAGTTGATCTTGTATAAGAGCTCCTCCAAGTTGACTCATCTTTCCTAGCCACAAAGTGTACCTCTATGTCACCCTAATGGATGGAATAATGAATCTCACAACAACAACATGAGGGTAGAATCTATTTCCAAAATCTAACCCCTAGCTTGTGGTGTTGAAATTCACAACAAAAAACATTGAAAATGGAATCTAGAAATGGCACCCAGAAAATGGAATCCATAAATGGCACCATAAGGGGCTTCTGATTTAATTTTCCCTTAATTAAATTGGAAGATAAATTGTAATTTCATCTCATGAAAACTTGTATTAGTTAACTGAGTCAGGAAGACTTAGTTAGATTAGGAAATTCGAGTTGAGGGTCAAAGAGGAGGCATGTAAATTTCTCCCGTGATCTTAGGGGGTCCACTTACAGTTATTTGTGAGTTGTAATTAGTTAACTCAATTAATTGAGTTAAAATAAGTTTTACTAGTTCTAACTGAGAGATGAGCTAGTGAGATTTTGGGTGAATTAAATATGATATAATTCACAAGTAGTGATCAATCATTTAACTGGTAATCCACTATAAATAGTTGTTGTATGTCAGTTCTAAGAAGGCTCAATTGAGATTTATGTTAAATGGAAGATAACTATAAGTTATATAATTAGAAAATTGTACACGTAATGCATGAGGTCATTAGGATGCCTTGAAGGAATTACGCAATCATTATTTGGGATTTTCCTAATTAATAGGGGCTCAATTAGCCCAAGAATGTGTAAGAAAGGCAGGCCGGGCCTAGGCAAGCAAAAGGTTAAATATTGGACCAAACTTGCTTAGATCACAAAACAAATTTGAACATGTTAAGAGTGAGACAGTCAGCAGAGTGCAAAGGTTTCTCAGGAAGATAAATAGAATTGTATTGTTTCATGTTCTTGACTTTATGAAATATACAGATAGTGGGGTTTTTAGTTGAGGCTTTCCCCTGATACATCTTGTGTTGTGCGATTGATAATTTATTTCTTTTACTTAATTGTGATTATGCGATTATATTTGGTTTCCTGAAATTTGTATAAGTGATTCAGTATTTTGTTTTAGTACATTACAAGATCAGATTGAATCCCTTTGGATAATTTCTACATGGTATCAGAATGCTAGGAATCACATTTGAAGAGAAGAACTAGAATTTATTTTGGATAGGTACATCGATTTTGTATATTTATTCTTCAGGACCCAACAACAAATCAAGATGTCTTTCAATGACTTGAGACTCGAATATGACCTTCAGGGAAATTCGAATTACATAGCATGGAATAATAGGATGGAGGAAGTGCTCAAGGACAACAGACTGAAGGAATTCATAGACAGTGACATTCGTGAGCCCACAACAACATATGCTCAACTTCTTGATGCATGGAAGAAGAAGGTAGCAAAGGCAAGAAGGATCTCGTTAGAGGGAATTATAGATCATATTGTCTCGAGTCTCCATGGAAAGGAAACTCCATATGCTAAGTGGAAGGCCTTGACAGATCTGTTTCATAATAGCAACGACCACAAGGAGTTGGCCCTGAAAGATAAGCTCAAAAAGATCCATATGGAGGAGGGCGAGAAGATACCAAAATACTTGACGAAGTACACATAATCTCGAGATGAGCTTGGAAGTGTTGGTGTGACTGTAGCCCAGGATGATTTGGTGAGCCTATCTCTTCTAGGTCTTCCCAAGAAATGGTATAGTTACCAGGACTTTGTGAATGGAAGGTAGAAGCTACCAGACGAGGAGCATTTGTGGTCTGACTTGAAGAGATAAAGCAGAGCACTAGAGATAGGACCTTCGGTACAGACAAAGAAGAAGATTTTGCATTGGTCGGAAAAGTTAAGAAAGCCAAGGGAAAGAAATTCCAAGGAGAAGAGGGCAAGAGAGACTTGTCCAAGGTTAAGTGTTTTCACTGTCACGAGAATAGGTATTATGCCTTGAAATTTCTATAGAAGGCAAGCACGAATGAATATGCATTTGCAATAGCAAGTGAAGTGTTAGCTTCATAGTTCGAGCTTGATTTTACTCTCATTGCATGCATGGCCATCACTGTAATGGGATGCATGTGGTATCTAGATAATGGTGCCTCGTTCCATATTACAAGGAATAAATATCTCTTTAGTGACTTGGAGGAGAAGGACCTCTAGTAGAACATATAATTTGGAGATGACAGGAGGTATAGCATGACCAACATAGGTACAATTACCTTTTAGTGGGAGACTCACTCCCATCTCAGAATCAAATATGTGTTTTATGTTTCAAAACCAAAAAGAAGAATCTTATCTCTGTATAGGTATTAGAAGACCGTGTCTATGAAGTCATATTTAGAAAAGGAAAGATGTTCCTTAGACACATCACCATGAGACGGGTGAAAGAGATCGGTGTATGAGTGAAGAACATGTATGCTCTCAAGGTCGAACAATGCATGCAAAGCTTTGAGGAGAAAAATAGAGGTTATTGACTTGGTGGTTGAGAGGGAGCATATACCTCTCAACTTGCAACTTCAGAAGCAGTCTCAGAAGGTTGTGGCGCAACCACAATTGGAGAAGCTGAAAGGAGACCAAGTGGAGGCATCCACTCAAGCAGAGACCTCCAGAAGGGGGAAATTTAGAGCCAAATGGGCAGAGGGGGCACATGTATCCATACCTCCAAGTGAGAGGTGGGGCGATGTGAAGACATTATCCCAAGATAAGAAATTTGGGTAGGGTCCACTAAGATGTCATGTATTTTGGATCAGACCTGGCTAAGGGGAGCCCATAGTACATAGTAGGAGGAAGGATCAGTAGCGATTGATGTAGTCAGATTTCAAAAAGACAAAAATCATAGTGAAAAATTTCAAATACTATAAAATAGATTAGAGTTGGCAGTAGTGTAGAGAGCATATATACAGAGTTGATAGCAACATATTTTTCAGTAGACAGTGCAGTAACTAGCAGTAGTTAGAGACTCTTGTGACAAATGCATCATACTGATTCAAATTTTTTTTTTTTAGGGTATTCATTTTCAGGAGTTGCAGGAGAAAACAAGACTAGAGAAGTGTTGCATGCAGAACATTTCAAAGGTAATGGATCAAGATAGATTGAATTCATTTCTTGTTGAGAGGGAGTGTTGAAATTGGAAACAAGAAACATTGAAAATGTCACCCATAAAATGGCACCATAGGGGGCTTCTGATTTAATTTTCTCTTAATTAAATTGGAAGAGAAATTGTAATTTCATCTCATGACAACTTGTATTAGTTAACTAAGTCAGGAAAACTTAGTTAGCTTATGAAATTCGAGTTGAGGTTCCAAAAGGAGGCATGTAGAGCTCTCCCATGATTTTAGGGGGCCCAGTTACAATTATTTGTAATTTATAATTTGTTAACTCAATTGATTGAGTTAAAATAAAGTTAACTAGTTATAACTAAGAGATGAGCTAGTGAGAGGTCGATTGAATTAAATATGATTTAATTCACATGTAGTGATCAATCCGTTAACTGATAATTCACAATAAATAGATGTTGCATGACAGTTCTAAGGAAGGCCAAGTTGAGATTTAGGTTAAAGGGAAGATAACTATCAGTTGTATAATTAGAAAATTGTACACATCATGCATGAGGTCATGAAGATGCCTTGAAGGAATTTCACAATCATTATTTGGTATTTTCCTAATTAATAGGGGCTCAATTAGCCCAATAATGTGCAAGGAAGGCAAGCCAGGCCTAGGAAAGAAAAAGGTTAAATATTGGACCAAAATTGCTTAGATCGCAAGGCAGATTCAAACATGTTAGGGTTAGATAGTTAGTAGAGTGCAGAGGTTTCTCAGGAAGAGAAATATCATTGTATTTTTTCAGTTCTTGACTTTATGCAATATATAGATAGCGGGGTTTTTAGCTGATGCTTTCCCCAGATACATCTTATGTTGTGAGATTTATAATTTATTTCTCTTACTTGTTTGTGATTATGCGATCATATTTGGTTTCCATAAATTTGTAGAAGTGATCCATTGTTTTGTTTTAGTACATTACAATATTAGATTCAATCCCTTTGGATAATTTCTACATGTGGATCATCACAAATATATAGAAGAGGATGGTAAGTTGAGAGTTCTTGTCTATTTACAAATATAGGCTTGAGATCCACTCTTGATGGGAGAATGAGATCAAGGGATAATGGGTGAAATATCCAAGGTATTATAGCATAATATTCGAGACTTTCATCCATGTTAAATAGTTATAACAACTCATGGAAGCTTCTAGAAGAGGAAGCTTCAAGATTATTTTTATTTTTCCCAAATTTCTAGAATCAACACACCCCCAACAAGGGGAAACTTGTTGTTGATCAATGCAGGTCCAAAGAGAGCCAACTTGCTGGTGAATGGTGGTCCATGAAGGGATAGGGTGTGTTGGACATAAAAATCATTGAAATGAAGCAATTTCAAGCAAAAAATCGGGAATTTGAGAGAGTCATGTTTAGGGCTTTGTGTAGGGAGGATGAAAAAGTGTTTAAAGGATGTGAATGATCCTGTTTGAAGGCCTATTGATGATATGCAACAAAATGGCCTATAACACCTATATGTTCTTGCATGGATAAAATTGTTTGAGTGCCCCTCTAAGACTTATATATTCTTGCATGCTCTTTGAAGAACTAATTGAGTGTCTCTAGAGTGTTTAGCAGTTACTTGAAGGTAACATGCATATTTTTCTCAACCCTTGCATGTTGATCATATAGTTGCCTCGAAGAGTGATATTTGAATAAACACTCCATATTTAATGTCCGCTTTGGACCATAAAATAATATTGTTCTTGTTGGTCCACCATGTTCTACTATGGACTTTTTATATTATGTATTGTCACAAGACATCAACGTCTTAGGAAAACCTTGCTACAAGGTCTATATATCCATGGAAAAATATTGGTAACGACCATCACTTCAGGTGATTAATATTTTCCTTGTAACCATGCTCCATCCTTGATAATTTTTTCAGATACCTAGAAAGAAAGGGTGAATCTTCAACTCAAAAAATCATGGCTTGATGCCATAAGAAATTTGATCTTCTATGATCCAATCATATAAATCTCACAATGTAGCCCCTTTTTAGTGTTAGAGCTAGTTTGCCTTGCTTTCCATTGCATTAACTTAAAATTTTGGTCTATAGATGCAGGAAAAACCAAATAACATGTAATATTTTGAGATTTGTGCACATCTTTGATGTGAAATGGCTACATGAGACTCAACGTCAACAATTTTTTATAGATAGTATTATTTCCCTGTAAACTTCATTTATCTCCCATGGTGTCTTACTAAAAAGGGAAAGAGTTGAAAATGTCCATATAAATTCTACTATTGTTCAAGGCTTGTGGATTCAAGGAAAATTGTTGCAACATTTTTTCTTGAAGAGAGGAAAATGATAACAATGATGTGGTCATCTTGGTTGTATCATCGATGCTATGCATATTTTTTGGACAATCAACTTTTCTCCAACTTTGTATATATGCCTTGAAATTACTTATTATATTTGTATCATGTTTGTTATAACTTTGTTTAGTTTGATGGCTACAATGACCTAAACAAAGTTCTAACTCATGCTAGCTCATCTTCACAAATTGTCTTAGATGCTTAGTTAAATCCCTATCAACCTGTGCACTTCTTGTGTGTCATCACTATTTGACTCAACATTCGAATTTGAAAAAGTTCCATGGCAGTTCTCTTTAAACCAAATTGTATCCAAATTACGAAAACTATGTATTGCTTGAAATAATTAATTAAATATAAACTAATGGCTAAGAACATTAAATACAACCATGTACGTTGCACTAGAGTAATTTAGATCAATTTATGTCTCTATTATGCAACAACCCTATGACTTGAGATGATACTAAGGAAAGATAAAATTGTGTTTCAATTATGTAATTGTTGTGTGGCTTGAGATGGATTAATAAAAGTTGAATTTTTATAATGCACTCGAAATTATATTATTCACATTAAATAATGATACAATATAAATACAAGAACTATGTCTCGAGATAACTCATTTATCTTGGACATACAACCTCGTCATTGAGTGAATATCTCAACCACACACGAATTTAGGAAGCTAACAAGTTGGAGAGAATCTCTCAACCAACTCGACCTCAAAAAACTCATAAACACTTGGAACAAACACCTATACATAGATAGCATCACAACTAAGACAAGTAGGAATTCTATTTTCCAAGTCGCCCCTTAATAAATACTTGTCTTAATATTAAACAAGAAAGTTTAGTTATGGTCCTGGTGTTTACAAACATGATCAAAATGAATATGTTGATGTCCATCTAAAGGAACGACCATCTACCGAAATGCATGGGTACTAACTGCTATAACCGCTAGTCAACTAGGATTTCCTTCGTGTACATGGTTCAATCAACCCATCAATCTGCATACCTATAATTATACTTGTAAACCCCCCTCCATAATTATCAACCTAGGTTTCCTCAGATTACCCATAACCATGCACCGGGTTTTATCGACTTACCCTAAACCATGTCGATGGTTTTGTTGGCTGACCTGAAACCATGCCTAGGGTTTTTTCAGTTGACCCTAAACTATGCTACATGAATCCATTTCCACTTTACCCTCACAAGTGCTTTATGCCTTACCACAAACATGCAGTCCACTCTCACAAGTGGTTTATGGCTTACCAGAAACCTGCACTTCTAAAGTGGTTTCTAGCATACCACAAACCTGCATTTACAAAGTGGTTTAAGATTACCACGAACTTCATGATTGCACACACAACTCCAAGTACATAATATTACAAAATTTTGAATGACTACTACAAAACATAATTGACTTGCTTACTAATACATGTATGTGACACACAATACATCATCATTGTGAGTCTATTCCACAAATTCACAGTCTTTCACCTAGTTTTTCATCATCCTTTAATATTTGATGTTTCTCTAATCACTATCTTTTGATGCCATTCTCAATGTCATGTCTTCATCATATCTGGCTAAAATGATCTATTGTTGGAATGACCAATTCCAACAGAGACTCAAAGTGGTGACAATAATAGACCACACTAATTGTCACAACAACAAACATCCAAATTCTTTCAACCAAATATCAATAATTTTTACATGACTTGATACATTGTAACAACTGACTTTGACAAGGCTTAATTATAACCAAGATCAAATTCTTGGAGTAAGTCACCTCTCCACAAAGTTGATTTGCAATGAAGAGTGGTTATGGTCTCCTTCTTTCTTTTATTGCTTTTTGGATCTCTACAGCCTTCGAGACCGCATATTTCTGCTTCTACTCAATTTCAGGTTGTAGTTCACCAAACTGGTGGAGAATTAAAAAAAAAATGCTTGTTGCATAAAACGTCTTTGCACTATTCAAGTATGTCTGTCATGCTCTATCTTGTTTGTCAACTTTTGCAAAAACATTTGAAGCAAAGCCCTCCACATAAAGATTATCATCACGACCCAATGCCAAAGACTTCCGGTCCTTCTCCAACTAATTCATGAAGGAAACCAGCAGAGCGCTTGTTGTTTTGGTTCGATTCGTTTGGGGAAAATTAAGTCCTCATTCCATTTTGTAGAGGCAGAAATAGTATGTCACCAGATGCTCGTGCTTTTGCAGCTCAACGACTCTATGAAGACAAGGGAGTAAAATTTTTGCAGCCTCGAAGTCGTTCCCCATGGCCGATTTGTAGAACAATACAGTCCTACTGTATTGCATTCCCAGATTTTGAAAGGGGACGAAAGATATTTGCAATCAACACTCAACATTCCGTTGTGATGTTGCCATCACAACTAGGAACAGACTTATGTACATAGAAAGAAGCATTACAACTAAGACTAAAAATTATAATTTCCAAGTATAAAATATAATCTAATTATTCACAAAATTAAACGCCATGTAAACTTTGCAGCAATTGTTTTTATAATTTCGATTTTTTTTATTATATTAAAGACAATATGACTAAATGATATCTTTTTTCAAAAATTTTTATTTTTATTTTTAAATTTAATATTTTAATTTTAGTGGAGAGTCTTATTTCCTGATTTATTGGCCATTAAATACTGCTGGGCATATAGTGTCCATGGTCGGATTTAAATTCATATATGCCCAGCTACATTTAATAGGCAATCAACCAGAAAATAAGTTTTATCATTATTAAATATAAATTAAAAAAATCATATCATTATTCTCAACCAATTAAATGAAATAAAATAAAGTTATATTGTATTTCTTTACAAAAATAAAATGAATAGAAGAAAATTTATAAACTTTAGAAATTATGATGCGATTACAGCTGACTAATTGAAATTCAAACTTAATTCATCTTAAAGTCATTACAAGATTTCTTTGCGGAAAGCAGCTATTAAAAAAAAAAACAGAAATGCAAAAATCATATACTTCTAGAAATCTATATTTTGAAGTCATTTATTCCATTTTTTTAATAATCAGTTACTCCACTGTTTTGTTGTTTTTGCTGGTAAATTTACTATTGAAAAATGAAACATGGTTTTTCAATATGGTTACTGTGGTTTTTAATTTACTATTGAAAATTGAAATATGGTTTTTCAATATTGGGACTCAAAAATCACTATCAATAACATTGTTGAGAGGACAAATACATTTAATAATGGGGAACTCTTAAATATCGAATGTACGATTGCACTCGCTCCTCACGAAAGGAATCGCATCAGTTTGAATAACTGTGATCGTTGTCTATTCAGTGTATAGAATAGTTTAGATGGCAGTTTTTTTGTCGAAATTTGATAAAATAAAATTCAAAAAATCATATAGTTGGAGTGTTTGGAATTCATTTTTGATAGTGGAAATGGATTCAGCATTATCAAAAACTCTAAGGGCACCTAAAACACTGAAGTTTAACAACGATAAACAAGATTCTGATAAAATCTTGGCTAGATTCTGATAAAATCTTTGCTAGATTCTGGGTCATTCTGTTGCTTTTTTGAATTTTCTGTTTGTCTATTAATAAGTTGGGCTGTACATGCTACTTATTAAATATATTGTCTGCTACTTGTCAGATTTAACCAAATACATTGTGCCAGCCCATTAATAGACAGATATATATTGTTAGCCCTTCAGTACATCCTCACTACTCATTAATTAACGAATAGGTCCATATTTGTTGTAGTCTAAAAATTCACAAAATAATGGTAATATTCTGAAAAATGCAGTCAAAAGTTTATTAGAATTTTGTTTATAGTTGTTAAACTTTAGTATTTTGGGTGTGAGTTTTTGATAGTGCTGAATCCATTTCCACTATAAAAAAAATGTAATTCAAACACTCTAACTATCTAATTTTTTTTAATTTGTTTTTACCAAATTCAAACAAAAAAAAACAAAAAACTGCCATCAAACTATTTTGTTACTCGATAAACAGCTCATATATTGTTGGCCCTTCCACACAGCATACCACACCATGCCAAAAATTTGACAAGTGAGCATCTGGCAGATACCAACCCATTTAGGTGGTCACTAAAAACCATTCTCTCTCCTCCTCAAATACTGTCATTCCACTATCCTTCTCAAATACTTTCATTCCAAAAATATCGTTTAGTATAAAGATATTCTGTGGTGTTTGTTTATGTCACCATTAAATATATACAAGAATGGCATAATACTGGATTTTTTTCCGGAGGGAAATCGTTGCACTTTCCACCTCATTCCAGAAATATCGTTGTACTCTCCACCTCCATTACTGTCATTCCAGAAATATCGTTTTGTATAAAAATATTGTGTGGTTATTTATTTATGCCACCATAATTAATTAAATATATACGAGAATGGCATGATACTGGATGTCCGAATGAAATCATGACATGGATAAGGGAACTTTTTAACTTTGTTTTCAATCGTGGTTAATAAAGTTGTATTGCAAATTTTATATTTAAACTCTAATTAAAAATTTTAAATTGTATTTTTATTTATGGTAAATTATAATTTAAAGTAAAATCCAGTTTAAATAATATTTTAAATAATTAAAATATTATTTAAACAAGTAAAAATAAAATTTTCAATTTAAAAAAAATTATTTACAAAATAAAAATAATATAATAACAAAACTCATTAATGTGTATAAAATATAATTGTGAAAATCATATTTAAATGGATTTGTGGAGGCTTTTCGAACTAGTCAGTGTGGTTCATTATCCTGACAAGTTGAGAAATCTGTTCTGGGACAAGATGAGAAATCTGATCTAGGACCGACTTTAAATAGATAAGTAAAAAGAAATGTGATGTGGAACAAGATGAGAAATTAAATTAGGACCAAGTTTAAATAGATAAGTAAAGTTCCAACTAGCTGTTAAGATATTTAATTAAAAATTAAATGATGGATGTATCATTATTTATATATTTATTTACTTATTTATTTAATTATTTAATTATTTGTTATTATTAATAATTATATGTTATATAATTATTTATTTAATAATTATATATTATATGAAAGGCGTTGAAAAAATCTGCTTGGATGTGATTTTCAGCGAAATATTTTGTACATAGTTTATGGATTACAGAAGCCAAATTCCTAAAAATCATTATCATTAATATTATAATTAGTTTACAAGAGATCAAGAGATCAATTTTAAATAAATTTAGATTAATAATAATACATTTTTAAAAAACAAGTCTCAAGGGTTAGTTCAATTGGTTGAGTTCTGCAATTAAGTATTTTGTTAATTGGTTTGAAAGTCACAGGATTTATCAAATTTTAAAATTAAAGTCATAAGATAACTTAAGTCCTATTAAGATTAAAATTTATAAATTATATTTATTATTAAATTTATAAATTATAAATTATAAATATATTAAATTATAAATTCAACTAATATTAAATTATTTATATTTATATTTCAAATTTCATCGAGTTTTAAAATAAAAATTTTGTTAAAAATTTATTACAAATATGATATAATTTTATCTTCATAAAAAAAATTTCTTAAAATACTGTAATATATATATATATATATATATATATATATATATATATATATATATAACACCCCTTCTTATACATTAAAAAAAATTAAAAACTTCTCTAGCATAATTTTAAACATCAAAATAATATAAATATATATTGATGATAAAGAGATTTTCTTTATAGACTTGAGTGAACAAACTAAGTTCACCCCAGCCAATAAAATTTTTTTGTTTTCGCAGTTTCAACAAATTAAAATCTGACTGACAAATGTTGGCTCTTTCAATGCTTACGTAGCCGTTAAGTCAAACACAATGCCCCATGCTGGCTGATAATTGACCACACAGCCACCGATTTGTCGCCGTGCTCGCCACGCCTGCACGTCCTGTGCATTCACGTCCATATGTTCTACGATCATGAAGGGGGAGCGTGACGAATCCAGGTTGGTGTCGTTCCCCATCACTTTATTCGATGGCAAACCAGAAAGCTTCCAACATGATGTCAGTATGTCCATGGGGTTTGAGACGACCCACAGGATGGTGTCCGAGCTATATTTCACAAGCTGCGGCACGATATTGTTCATTGCAGCATACCCATTCATTTCTGTGGTGCTCTCATATTTTTTTTTATAGATACAGAGATCTATGGTGCTATGTGGTGGAAATCTGTGTTAATCCAACAAAAAATTGTTTTCCATCTACATCTCAGTCTTATTGGTTTCCAATCATCATTACTTGCTAGAAGTAAAGGCCATTATTGTAAATCCCTATTCATCTATGTTTGCCAACATCTGTGCTATGTCCACTCCAGGGCCTGCATTAAGCTTTCTTGGCTTCCCTGCAACTTCAAAATCAAACACTTCGAATACTTGAGATCTTAATGATAGCCCGAAATACCAAAAATATTGAACTATTTCCCACATGCACACCACGTTCACAACCACAGCCAACTACCAAACAAGACCAAAAAAGTTGAACTCTTTCCCACATGCACATCATGTTCATGACCCCAACCAACCGCCAAAAGAGCATTTCACCAGGCAGGTTGGCCACACGTGTTTTCACAGGGTGTCATTCGTGCCATTTTGAGAGACATGATGTATAAAAACCCGACGACGCATGTTTCAACTACCTAAGCTGACATCTAATAAATCTAGAGTCGTTTCTTATCTCAACTCACTGTTAATTTCATTAATTCTCCCATTGTGCATCAACTGTTAATTTTATTAGTCCATATTGATTAATCGAACTGCACTTCCAATAATTGAGGACGAATTAGAATGTATATTCAGCAACAAAACAAAACAAGAGATGGAAGATCATTATGTTAATAAAAAATAAATGATTCAGAAAATTGAAGATAAATGCCAAAGAAAGAAATCCACCTTCTTGAATTTCAAAAGCTGATAAAGTTCCACTCCCCATAGCTCAGATATGTAGTCTCTCAAGGCATTGAAATAGACATCTACATTTTGTTGCTCAATGGATGCAGCGGACGTTGTTTTCATTTTCTTAATAAGGTTGTCCTCATCATGCATTTATTTTCCTCCTCCTTCGAAATCCTTCATCATTGTCTCTATGAATAGCTCTGTTCTATCTTTCCTACCCGATAGGAAAATCGACTCGATGGTCTCTCTTGAAAAATCTGCAACTGAATTTCCCTGCTCGTCGAAGAAGGCAATGGATCCGTACCCGTTGTAGTGTTCAGGCTTAAGTTGAACAGAAACACTGTTACCGATCAAATAGGTAACCTGACCTCAAAACGAGAACTCTAGCCCAAAAAGTCTCAAAAAACATGAAAAAACACCCAAAAAAAAAAGTGTCTTCCAGAATGCACTTGGTTTTTTTTGAAGGTCAAATTTCAACATTTTATAAAATTATGCTAAAAAAAAAATTGTTTGTTGAAAAAAGGATTGAAAAAACACCCTCAAAACAAAACCAGTTGATGCTGAAATAACAAGAAAAAAAATTGTGTCATAATTTTGACACTTGTAACATTGGAATTAAAGACAACATATTAGGACATTTTTTAAAATCGTAAATTTCTAACATTTTTGATAGATGATGTTAAAGATAAACAAATACATGTCTGAAGGGGTTATCATTTCGAACAATTTTCATCCATGTTGTTAAACATAAAATATCTTGACTTTAAACAACCCCAAAATTGTAATTATTGTCAACCATAACCTTAAAGATAAAATTTGGTAGCGCATAAAAACCTTAATGAAAAGTTGTAAATCTAAAGTTTTTCAATCTTAAGTGTTCAACATACTTGAACAATGAAATTATGCAGAAATTATAAGACTTAACAATTTAAAAAAATGAACAAGTAAATGAAAAAATTATCATTGAACAGAAACAAGTAAGAGTAATTTTAATTTTAAAGGATAAAGAGTTATCTTTTTTCAAATCTTAGCATAAGACAAATTTAAATGTAATTTCAACCAAAACCTAAAAATCAAGCATCAAAACAAAGTGTTTTGTTTCAATGACGCATACAATTATTAAAACTTTTAAAAGTATCTTATACCAAATGGTAACAATACATAATATCATGGTAATATCACTGCATAATCTAAAAATTCAACATTAGTTTCTATTTTCTATTTTACTTATAATTAAAATATCAACATTGGTACATTGAATATAACATAGATTATTTTTGTAATTCATTGTTACATTGTCGATATTCTAAAGAAATGAATTCTTCATAATTAAAACATATAATCCAACAAACATAGAAATGTCTCAGAACTTCATGAAAAATGACATGGAAGTCAAAATTTATATTTCAAGTTACCATGCAAACATCAATTACATAAAAGTGTCTTAGATAATTATTCAAAATCAGCCATAGGTTCTGGCACACCATCATAATCTACATCTTCAAATGAATGGCTCGATGCAGATGAAGATGATCCATATTCTTCTCTTTCATCAACTACTGCTCCATCTGAGTCAACATGCATACCCACCATTTTAGAGTTCAAAAGTCTTGTATATTTACGTCTACATTCTGCAGAGTCCCATTTCAACAGTAATTGTTCTGGTAGCAATTTCTTCAAAATATTTATGGTCTGTAATCGAAGAGTTCCTCTATTTGTCAAATTGAAGTCATACACAAGTATGTCAACATCCTCCAATTTTAAGACATCTGTGCGGCGACGATTTATATTTTTGCCCTTTCTTTTTCTCTTTCTGCCAATTTTTTTTCCACTACCATCTCTGGCTTGTACACACCATTGAAAGGGTGGGTACTTGTGGCATACCAATGTACATCAACAGCTGTAATCTCTTCATTTTCATTAATGACCTTTATAACCTTGGCAATCGAGAATGGATAGCCAAGTGGATCTTCATCTGCTAACACTACTATCATGCAACCCTCCTTAAGATCCTGCACAGAACCCCTGTAAAGGTCTTCCATGGCTTCACGTTGTGCACATGATCTTCTAGAACCAATATAGATTTCTCTTTCCACTACCTGTGGGGAATTAATAATAGCTTGAGGCTGTTGTTGTTCAACATTGTGTGTTTCCTGATGTTCATGTTCATTTTGCATATTTTGTGGCAAAAAAAAATGAGTCTTCAAAAGCGTATCCCCATTTACTGATCTTGAAATCATATCACTTTGATTACTGAAAAAAGACTCCCACCAAACTGAATCAGCAACATCGAAGTATTCATATGTATCTCTAATACATATTTTAATTTCCTCTAGACATTCAAAATAATTTATGTCTCTCTTCTGCCTTCGTGCATTATGGAGTTCGGAAACTGACTGTAATAACAATATCTTTGATGAAAACATTGGACGCTCTGGAATGAACTTCAAAAATGCTAAACTTGATGATGGTCCCCATTCTTCAATAGTTGAATACTTCTTGCCCCATATAAGTGTTATCCCATCAATTTTTTTGATACGAAATTGATGCTGGAAGCTAATGTCGTTAAGTTGTTCAATGCATTTCTCCTCACCATGCGATCCAAAAATAAGCCTTCGCATGTCAATAGTTTCTTCCAACACATGAAAAACAGGCTCTAGAATGTACGATTTCTTAATACATTCAATTAATGATGGCAGGCTCCCAACACCTTTCCTCCTCAATGTTACTGAAAAATGACTAAACATTTGATCAATATGATCATGAGTATGCCCAACAATAAGGAAACCAACCTTTATCTTTTTAAAAATCCCCAATTCAACGAGCATGTTTAGATACCCAAAAAGAACTTGATTTTTGTTCTCACGACTTGTGTTGTCTAATTGTAAATACAAAACTTCAGGAAGAATCCCGGACCAATGAGTAACCACATCATGGATTATAGTTATGGTCAGATTTGCATCATTGTGAATATTTGGAGTTGTGAAGAAAACTCTTGGAAACATCTTCTCATTAAATACCATACAACCAACCAAGTGAAATTGAATGAAATTTTCCTCCTGTAATTTTTTTGGCGTGCGAAAAAAATGTGGAAGAATTGTTTTCTTTTGGTCCATACCATCAATTATCAATCCCAGATATTTATTTGGATGATCATAACATTTCTTTCGATGTTTATACAACTTTTGTCTTTCACTTTTTGCTGATTGCGATGGTCTTGAAGTTCTTTGAAAACGGAATCTGTACATAAAATAAAAGAAACCTATGAATAAATATATTTTCATAGTTGATAAGTATCAAATTTTAAAAAACAATGTTTTGAACACATACCTCTTTCTGGCCCTTGACATTTATCTATTTTTGCTTTAAGAGAAGCACATGTGCTGCAAATCCCCATCCTTGTCTTCTTAGGAGTACGAACATTGTTGAATTCAGTTTTCCATATCCTTGTAAAATAAGAATATGTAATAAAATTACTAATTCCTTCAACAACTTCTGCATAATCTTTGTATAACATGAATATTTCTCGTCTCGAGAAATTATCTGGAATATGTATTGTGTCTTTATTTGGCATACACTCTCCATGATTTGAAAATACGTCTTTCATCCATGTCTTAGCAGTATTTTCAAATGGCCCCACCTCCCATTTATAAAGTGCTTCTGAATAATATGTGGGATCCTTTTCCAATCTATCCTGGATTCTTGACAAACGACAATTACCAATTGAATACAACATTTTGAACGCCTTTCTGCAAAGCAATACATTCCCAATATGATAATAATAACCTGCTAGTGTAGATTGCATGCAACCCACTAAATATGAATTTTGCATGCTTTTATTCATTGACATATATGTTTTCCTTTTCTCCAAATCAAAGTTGAAATCCATATTTTTCAAGCAATCCCTTCGACAACATTCACTTGAAATCAAATGAACGACAAAACTTTTTGTCGTGAGATATTTTTTCCTCGCCCTTGTATAACTGGAATGCTTTGGATTGATATGAAAAGGTCTACTCCTACTCCTAGTTACAATATTTTCTTGTAACGACTTCATCATTCCATCATCCTTTGTAAAAGTAGTTTCATCACCATTAGGAGGAATATTATCCCCACTATCATCATCCTCAACATAGTTAAGAAATTCATCAACATCATTGCATGGAAAATTTTCTTTACCATCATCAGTTGAAGAAAACATTTCACAAGAATCATCGGCACTTTTGTAACCCTAACTCAAAAGAAATTCTTCACCATCTTGACCCATGCTTTCAAATTCTTCCCTGAGAGGATTCAATTCTTTATCACCATGAGTGTCTTTGAAATGGTCACTTAGAGAAAATGCAATATTCAGATCTGTGCCTCTAAAATTATCATTTGCAAGAAACTCTTCATCCTCCCCTTCCTCAGTGGTGCTCTCATAATCCTTGGGATTAGGCATAAGTGGAAGCTTTGAATTTGTATTCACTAAAATTTCTTCATCTTGCCCCTCCCCTTCCTCATCGAAGCTCTCATAATCCTTAGGACTAGGAATAAGTGAATGCCTTGAATCTATATTTATTGGAAATTCTTCATCCCCCCCTTCATCAGTGGTTAAATTATAATCGTTATGATTAGGATGAAGTGAAAATTTTAGCTTTGGAAATTCATCTCCGTCTTCATCAGTGGTGCTAGCATAATCCTTAGGATTAGGACGAAGTGGATATTTTGACGCTGCAAATTCTTCATTCCCCTCTTCCTCAGTGGCGCTGACATAATCCTTCGGATTAGGACGAAGTGCATATTTTGACTTTGCAAATTCTTCATTCCCCTCTTCATCTGTGGTGCTGACATAATCCTTAGGATTAAGACGAAGTGGAAATTTTGACTCTGGAATTTTTTCGTCCCCCTCTTCATCAGTGGTTCTTACATAATCCTTAGGATTAGGACAGAGTGGAAATTTTGACGCTGTAAATTTTTCATTTCCCTCTTCATCAGTGGTGCTAGCATAATCCTTAGGATTGGGATGAAGTGGATGTTTTGACTCTGAAACATTATCATTCCCCTCTTCATCAGTGGTGCTCGCATAATCCTTACGATTAAGACGAATTTGATATTTTCACTCTGGAAATTTTAAATCCCCCTTTTCATTAGTAGTGCTGGCATACTCCTCAGGATTAGGACAGAGTGGATATTTTGACTCTACAGATTCTTCATTACCCTCTTCATTTGTTGTTCTCACATAATCCTTAGGATTAAGCTGAAGTGGATATTCTTCATCTCCCTCTTCATCAATGGTGTTCTCATAATCCTTGGGATTAGGACGAAGTGAAACTTTTGACTCTGGAATTTTTTCATCATGCCCTTCATCACTGTTGCTTTCACAATCCTTAGGATTAAGAGTAAGTGGTATAACTGGCGCTCGATTTACAGAAATTTCATTTTGCTGCACCTCATCAATTTTTTTCTCATCATCTTTAGGATAACGACCAAGTCGATTTTTTGACTCTCTATTCATGGTGAACGAACTCCCGTTATATTCATCACTCTGAATAGAGTTGTTGCGTGACGAAGATGTTGATGTTCTAGAAAGAAAAAATTCGTTATCAGAAGAAACCATGGCTTTCAACAAGAATAGGTTGAATGATACAAATTCCTCTCCCACTTACAATATATAGCTTAAAGACTGAAAATTTCCCTCCAAATTTTCCCTCCAAAAAAATTCGCGAAAAAATTTCCCTCCAAAATTTCCCCCCAAATAATTTCGCGAAAAACTTTCCCTCCAAAATTTTCATTTCATATATTTGGTACAAATATTATTCAAAAAATGTATTTAACATTTTTTTTAATAAACTGTTTATGTTGAAATATTTTACCGATATTTATATTCAAAATATCCACAAAATATTTCTATCATGGATGCCTTCCAAACTAAAATAATGTTTTTATTTGAATGATTTAACATTGACTAGATGTAAGTATTAACTATAATATTACTATAATACCTACATGCAAGTATTAACTATTTTAACTATAATGACTACATGTAAATATTTTAAATTTTAAATTTTAAACTTACGTTATATTCATCTAAAATATATTTCAAAATTTATTAATAAATTGTTGGTCTTCAAATATTTCACCATACTTTCTATTCAAAATATTCCTTTCATGCATGTCTTCGAAACTAAAATAATTTTCTTATTTGAATGGTTTAAGATTGACTACATGTAAATATTTACAAAAATAACAACATGTAAATATTAACTATTTAAACTATAATTAACTACATGTACATATTTTAGATTTTAAAATTTAATCCTATGATTTTAAACATTAATTACATGTAAATATTAACTATGATAACTAAATACAAATATTACCTATTTTATCTATAATATTAAATATAATTATCTACATGTAAGTATTTCATATTTTAATTTTTAATCTGAGATTATATTTGAATTATTCAACATTCAGTACATGTAAATATTAAATAAAACATTAATTATGATAACTACATGCAAATAATAAGTATTTTAACTATAGTATGAACTATAATAAATTAAATGTAAATATTTTAAATTTGAAATTTTAATCCCACATTCATTAAATAGTAAACCAATCAGACAATATACGCTATTTAAAATGAATGATTGTTTCTATTCATCACATCACATCAAGTTTTCTGGTATTTGTTAGAGCAAATTTCTGGAGGTGTTGCGTTGGCATTAGTAACTTCATGGAGGCATTGCATTGGCATTGGAAGCATTGTGTCGCTATTGGTAATTTTGTGAAGGTGTTGCATTGGCATTGGTAACTTCGTGAAGGCATTGCATTGGCATTGGAGGCATTGTGTTGCTATTCATAATTTTGAGGAGGCGTTGTGTTGGCATTGGTGACAACAGCTTTTTTCATTTCAAAGGTTAGTTTTCCTTCTATTCTGTCAATTTAGAGACGATTTTGGGAAAAATTTGTTTTTTTATAGTTTTTTTGTGTCCACAAACTACTTTTTTAAGGTTCTTAGGTTCAAAAACCTTGATTTTTTAATATTTATTTAGTGAAGAAAATGCAAAAAAAACTAAATTTTTTAGGGTTTTAAGAACAAAAAATTTAGATTTTTTTTCTTTTTAAAGATTTACAGGTTCATTTAGACATAAAAATCTATAAAATGACAATGCACATAAAACAAAAAGTAATATTATAACATTTTTTATTTTTATTTTTTTTTATCATAAATATATGAGTGATTTCATTATTTAAATTTTTTTTTTTATTTGAGAATTTTTTTATTTTATATTCTATTCTATTTTATTTTTTTAATTTTAAATCTTTGTTTTATTTTTTTAATTTTAAATCTTTAATTTTTTTTTTTCTTTATTGTTTTGTTATATATATATCTTTCTTAATTGTATTGTGATATAGTTTTTTTTTTAAAATTATATTGTTATATTAAAACAAATGTTTTTATTTATTTATTTATAATTTATTATATTGTTTTTTTTTTTTTTTTAAATTATATTATTTTTAAAAACCAAACATTATTGTGATTTAATAAATTTTTTTTTTTTTAATTTTAAAATTTGTTATATTTTGATATTTTTAACATTTTTTTAATTAATAAATAATGTTTTAATAATTATATTATATAAAAAAAAAATTAAAAATCGAAATTAAAAAACAAAAAAAAAAATTAAAAAAAATTAAAAATTAAAAATTAAAAATTTAAAAAAAAATTTAAAAACAAATAAAAAAAAAAATTAAAAAAAATTAAAAAATAACAAAAAAACTGCGCGCGGCCGCCCGTTGGGCGCCGAGGCTGGCCTGGTGGCGCCCAACAGGCGGGCCTGTGCTCGTCGAGGGCCGATTCCCGGAATTGGCCCTCGGCCAAGGGGGGTGCCAGAGGCGGGCTGGGCCGCCCCCGTGGCGCCGCCTGGCTAGCCCCGGCACCCAACGGGCAGGCCGATTCAATTTTTTAAAAAAATTTTAAATGTTTTTTTTTTAATTTTTTTTAATTTTTTTTTTTTTAATTTCTGCAATTTTGTTTTTTAAATTGTTTTTTTTTTAAATTTGTTTTAACAATAATTTTTTTTAATTTTGGTTTTTTTTTTTTTAATTTTTTAATTTTTTAATTTTTTTTAATTTTTTAATTTTTTTAATTTTTAATTTTGTTTTTTAAATTGTTTTTTTTTAAATTTGTTTTAACAATTTTTTTTTTTAATTTTGGTTTTTTTTTTTTTAAATAATTTTATAATTTTGTTTTTTAAATTTTTAAATAATTTTTTTTTTAAATAATTTGTTTTAAGAAAACATTTTTTAATTTTATTTTGTTCTTTAAATTTTTATTTTTTTTTTAATTTTTTTTTAAATAATTTGTTTTAATAAAACAATTAAAAGTTCATAGAAACATTGTTATATATAAATATAAAAAAAAAATTGTTATATAATATAATAAAAACATTGTTAAATAATAATTGTTAAAAATTTCAAAATATAACAAATATATATATATATATATATATATATATATATCAAAAAAAAAAAAATCATTAAACAACAATTATGTTTTGTTTTTAAACATTATATAATTAAAAAAAATACAATATAATAAATTAAAAAAAAACATTTGTTTTAATATAACAATATAAATTAATTAAAAAAAAACTATATAACAATACAATTAAAAAAATAAAAAATTATATAATATTATAACATTTGTTATAAATAGTTAGTAACTTTTTTGTTTTTTTTTAAATATTAAACACAAACTGAAGTTTGAAAATACTAGTTTATTTTTTTAAAATTATTTTATACAATTTAAACACATTTTTAAATTTTTTATAAAATGTATTCAAAACATATTATATAGATATATATACATATGATTTATAATATTTTGTTTTTAAATGAAAATTTTTATAGTTAATTTTACTGCTTTAATTTCAAACTATTTAGTTTTAGAAATAAATTTTGTTTATTACATTTATTTTATCCGCAATATTTTTCCATTAACTAATATATATATATATATATCAGGAAAATGGCATCAAAAAAGATTTCTGTGAATGTTTCTGCACCTAGGGCAGCAGCTCCCAAATCTACAGCTGCAACTCGACGCACTATGGATACAACTCCCAAATCTAAAGTTGCAGCTAGACGCACTATGGACACTGTTGGACGCAATAAGGACATTGTTGCACACACTAATAAAAGTCAAGCAAGTGGGGCACTAGGTTCATTAAAGCTTATTTCTGATTGGAAGAACGCCGAGGAAATAGATAAAACCGATTTCTCATGGTATCTTGAAGACAGTGAAATGGAGGCTGATATACACATCTATCTGATTTGTGGTATGATTGACTTAAATGAGCAATATGATGTGATGGGCAGAGTACGAGACATATGTATGGTCCTGAATACAAACACTATTTATGTTCTTGCAAGGAAGGCTCAGAAACGTGAGAAGGTTAGATATCGTCTATCAATCGTCAAGTATGACACAGATGAGATAACTTCAAAAATTTTCTGAAGAAATAGCAAGCAACATGCAAATAACATTGTAAGTATGCTTATTTTTATTTCCTCTATTCATTATTGTAAGGATGATTCAATTTTTTATAAATTATTGATCATTGACATGTTTTATTTTGTTTCATAGGATTTTGTTCTGAGTCTTTCAAACATGTTTGATGGTATTTATATGTTGGTGCCAAATGTTATGGATGTGATCAAAACTTTCCACAAAGACAAAGCAGAGGAAAAGAGATTGAAGCAAAGAGCAATAGCTCATCACACTGCAACAGTACAAAGAGGGGATCAACCAAGAGTCACTAAGGTGGGTCAATCTAGTAAACTTAAACATGTTTCTTTTGAAGGTGTCGAACATGAAACAGAAAATTACGATAGAATTAGTGAGGAGGACATGAGAACTATTGTGCAAAAGGAGAAAAAAGATCAGACACCAAAAAGAAAAATTGCCAAAGATCTCTCTCTTGTACCTCATGAAGGAGAGCTTGTTTATAAAAAAGCTGATATGTTATCCAATAAGACTAGGAAATCAAATATTGGTGAACCTGTAAAGGTCGTGAGCAGCAGTGAAGAACAAATTGAAAGCTCTTACGGAAGCAGAGAAATCATAACACTAGGTGCTGAGTTAGAGAATGGCATTATTAAAACAAAACAAAATGCTATTCGACAAGAGTTGAGGAAGAATAAATTAATTCTTGGTGGCCAAACATTTGAACTTAATGTTAACCAATTTTATGGCTCGGATGAAGGACAATCTCAATATCAAATTAGAAAGGCCCATCACCTACATGTACATAATCTGAAAACATTGTTCAGGTTCAATCCATATGCGCATGTGGTGGATTATGTGGTTCTTGTCGATCCATGTCAGGTTCCCAACAAACAAGCATTTGACAAGACAAAATGTTTTGATTATAAATATTATGTAATTGGAGAGAACCATTCAATAGAGGCTAAGAGACAATTGATTGCAGAATATCCCAATAACTATCTTTTTCAAACAGTGAAATGCATCATTTACGCTGGCTTAATAGAAATGGAATCAAAGTTATTGGCATGGGATCATAATGCAGATAATGAGTACAGAATGAAAATGAATTTCATCCAAAGGGTCAGATTTATTCATAATGAATTCATAGAAAAATGTCGTGGGGATAAGACACAAGTTAGTGTAGCATTTCGAACGGAATGTTTAATGGAAACAGGTTATCAAATTGATGAAAAAAAGCAAAAGATGTAAAATTGAATACAAATCTCTTGAGAGGCACAGATAACATTTTTCAGTTGGCATTTAGAACTGGGGAGGTATGGGATTTGATTGATGAGATTTTTGATCGATGGGAGAATATTTCCATAAAAAATCAGAAAGTTAGAAAGAGTAAACCCATAATATGTACCAATAGTAAGGGGGGTCCTGAAATGAAGCAGCTTCCAAAGGATATGACTATTACACCTTGGAGAACAATGCAAGGTGTGAAGGATGATAAATTAGTCAAATCGGTATTAGCCCGTGTGAAGTCGGGTGAATTATCAATGGAAGAAATGTGTGCAAAATTTCAAAAGTAAGTTTCTTGAATTATTTCTTTCATTATAATTTTCTTTTAAATAAAACATAATGATGTTGGTATAATTTGTTATACATGTCAATATATTAACGTTTTTAACTTGATTTATTCAGTCAGAAATTTTTTATGAAAATACAAGAACACATGGTTAAAATGTTGAATGAAGACAGTTGGGATGATGTTGTACGCAACTACTTAGAAGCAAGTTCTACATCAACACTAAAAGAGTTTTATATTGCATTCAATAATGTATGTTGATTTATAAATTTATTTTATTCATATTTTAACTATTTTTATTTTATTACTTATACATATCTATATATATATTTTCATTTCATTAAAGATGTTGAAGAAGGATGGAAATGGAGTACCAGATACTTTCAAAAGATTTATTGAAAAAATTAAGATGGAGAACATGAGAAGGAAGCGTCTTATGAATGTTGGACTAGATCCTACTCTTAATCATTGCATTTGGAATGGGCTCGACAGTGTCCAATATCAAATAATACAAGGTGACTGTGAAGACATTGCATCACTAATACCTAAAAGGGAATATGGCCTAGTTATTGTAGATATTCCTCATGGTTTCAATTTCCCAGACATTGAATATGATAGAGAACCATATACTTATCAAGCTTTTAGTAAATTGGTTACGGGTTTTCAAGAAGTGACAACATCACCACTTTGGCGATTTGTGACATTTCATTCAGACACACAGTTTCCAATGTTATTAACAAGCTTCAAGGGTAAAGCAAACTCAAGGATGCAACTTACATGGTAATATTTTGAAATTGTATGTTTGATTCCTCCTAAATTTTTTTATTCATGTAAAATTTAATTGAACTTTTACTATATTATGTTACAGGAAAAAGTCAAATATTGTTTCTTCCGAAGATCAGCCTATTATAAATGATTGTGAGTTCATCCATGTTGAATGTTGGACAAAAGACGATAACTATAAGCATATTATTATGAATCGAGTAGATGGGAAGAGTCATAGTAATTTATGATGCAGTGGTAAGAAAACTAACATATGAGGATAAAGATGCAAAATGATATATAGTTAACATTTATCAAAAACCACAAGCATTGATTAACTATCTTATAGATCTATGTTCAAATGAAGGAGAATGGGTTTTGGATTTATTCTCAGGTTCAGGTAAGTTTTAATATACAAATTTAAATTTAAATATTGCCTTTTTTACTTTTTATGTCTCCATATTAATTTTCTTACTTATTTTTTTTGTGCTTGATGATTAGGTACAACACTAGCATGTTGCCTACTAAAAGGAAGAAATTGCATTGCCATTGAGAAAGACCCAATTCAATGCAAATTTATTCAACAAATAATTAACGCTCTTAAATTCCTTCCAGATGCGAAGCAAGAAGTTAGTTTGAGGAAAGGAGATTTTAATGAATCACGTGTGGCAAAAAAAGCAAAGGAACCTCAACCACCATTATATGGAATGATTGGAAAGGGACACTTTGGAATATTTGCTGACATGAAAGATCCATTAGAAGACGGTGATGACCAAATGAAAAAGAAAATGCCGCAGAAGAAGCCATCAATGTTGTTCTAGATGATGTTGAAGATGTATTAGTTGATATTGTTGATGATGTTTAAGTTATGCTTGCAAACAAAACTTATTTTTTAGAACTATTAATCAGTTTTACTTGTAATGTTTAGACTTTGATATTTTATGAGAACAACCCTTTTTTTTTGCAAAAAACATGTGATTGCTATTATTTTTTGACATAAAATTCAATAAAAATGTTGTTTTCTTAAGTTTTTTTGTTAAGATTCTCCCAAAAAATTAGTTTATTTAACATGTTTTTTTCAACAAAAAATCTATAAAAGTGTATTTTTTGCATTGTATTTATATTGAAAAATTGTAGTTTTTTTGTCATATGGTTCAAAATATTGGTTTTTTAGCAACAATTTTTTGATGTGCATTGAAAATTATTTAACAATACATAAACATGTAGAAAATATAAACTTTAGAATATTGACCCTTTTTCCATCTTTTATGTATGTGAAAAAGTGAAGATATCATTACAAGTTTTTATTTTAAAAAAAAAATATTTTTTAATTTTTAAAACACAAGTACATAAATGCACTTAAAAATAAACATCTCATAGAAGAAGAAGACATTAGAAAATTTATAGTGTCAAAATCAATCCTATAAAAAAACGTTGGTGATGATACACCACCACTATTCAAAATCGACATAAAAAACACCACTTAAAAAAAAAAAAAATAATTAAAAAAAAAAACAAAATGAAAAAACTTAAAGTGCCAAAAACATGCTCAATTTTTTTTTCTTGATTTTGCGTCGCCACTTTTTCAAAATCAGGTGTTTTTCTTGATACTTCAAAAAGTAGGTAACATTGAGGTTACCTATTTCATTGGTAACATTGTTCAGAATGTAAAAAACATTTCAATTCACACAATTGCTTGTCACTTTGGTCCATTCCATTAATTTCTTCGTCCAATTAATGGTGAAGACGGATTATAAAACTCACACTTTCATGCCATGATAAGTTTAACAAAGACGTCCGTCTATGTTGTATTTTCAAAGGGATAATAATAATCTTTGGAGATTTGATAACCCAGGCTAATGATGGAGAGGTTTAATACGCACAACCCAATCGTCCGTTGCTCCCTCCCAACTCAAAAATGATGACTAAAGTCTAATCAATAAGGACTGAGCTAGAATAGAAGAATAATTTGATAAGGTGAACACCAAGAGTAACACTTAGTTTGTGAAGATAATTTTTCACGTTTCTAAGAGGAAAAAAATGATATATATAATAAATAATGTTAATAGATAAAAGCACGCTATAGTAATATAATATCATATCGCAATATAATATCATATCGCTGTCACACATTATCAGACATTATTATACATGACAGCCATTACTAAAATAAACTAAGCTGGTTAAACCATTATCTAGAGAAGTATCCAGTCCTCCATTATCAACTCACGGGGATTCATTGGGCACACTGGGAAAAGCAGGTTTACTATCTTCAGCTGCCGCTGGAGCAGAAAATAGTTTGACATTGTTGCTTTCGATTGTTTGAACTCAGTCTTCATCAGCTTTCGCCATTACTAAAATCTTCTGAACTTTAATGTAATTAGTGCCCAGAATATAGACACCCATATTCTCCAAATACTCCCTAAACAAAATCCTCTTATGGGCTGGCAAATCCCCCTTGTTGTAAAACAACAGTTGAGTCGGATCAACAACCCCTATTACTCGTGAAATGTTGGAAAAAACGACCATTCATCTATGACGCACAAAAGCAATTTGACTACAATTCCTACCTTGAACGAAAAAAACTATTTGGCGAACTCTTTCGATACTCAATCCTTACATCTTGCATTATTGGCCTTTATTTTGTAACAAATGCAGCATTTATTGAGTTTTATGGTCTTTCGTATAACTGTTGGCTCTTTCAAAGAACAAAGGAAGGAAACCTTCATTTGTTCAAAGAGCCATCACTTTCCTAAGCAATCCCTACAATCAGTTGAATTATTCAATGTCACATTTGCACGGATCCACGTTTTTATTAATCAACCATATGATATAGGGTTAAGAATTCATCTACTCTAATATTTATGGACCTTTCTTAAGATCTAGGATGTCCTCAAGAAGAGGGATTGGATGAGGAACATGAAATGTTGTTCCACCCGGGCACCTGAAAGTTACACCAAACAAAGGGTCTGATTCAAAATATCCACTTAGAGAAAGTCAAATGATCTTCCTTGGATGAAGGAAGTAATGGTATCTTGGATCAAGGAAGTAATGATATCGATGCGACAAATAAAAATGAATATGGAATTGCGAGTGGGCTTATTGGAGATGAATTGGGAGGGCGGAAGAGGCGAATGCCATTGGTATCTAATTCTCGTGTAGCTCAAAACAAGGAGCCTAAAAATTCGAACTCGAATGTGTTATTTGGGAATGAAAACTTTTCATTGGCCTACAATTAAGTTTGTTCTTTAGCTGCCCAACATTTTGGGAGTATCTGTGAAGCCCTCATAGAACAAAGTGTGCCATCTGCTCTGATTGTTGGCTTCTTGAATCCTTGTTGAGACAAATTAGTAGTGGCATTTGCTGTGACTGATGAAACCTTTATGGGTATGTTTGTTGCACTTGGAGCTATGGACCTTCTTAAAAATTAACACCAAATCACGCATTAACATCTGAAGATTTTGCAATCTTGGTTGAATGCATTTTGGAATCTTTCTCTTCCACCTTGAGTTGCATCGGTATGTCAAATATATCACTATGCATATCACATCCATTGGTCGTGGCTAGATTTGCGGACTTCTTTGCATGACATGAGTCTTATCCTGTGGTTCGATCAACAAGGCATGGGTTTAGTTGTTTGAACACAATTTCGATTGCCAAAGAATCAAATAGCTGATGTTGAAAATATCAAGCATCATTGGGGTTCACCGGATTCCAAAAGTTTTTGAACAACGTGACGAGGCACACATCCTATTCCTACTGTCACAACACATCAAAAAAATTCAAATGCTGAGAAATTTTTTAAAACCTCCTCAATCACCATTGATGGAACTCAAACACTCTGCAAACCAGTTATTAGTCTCACGTGGATTGTATTCCATGGTCCATATATTTCGCTTAATTATTTCGTTCCACAATCTCCCCAATTTTTCCTATCGACATTCCAACGTTCCTTTGCACCCCTTGATGCAATTTCTAGTTAAAATAGTACATATCAATACATACATTAATTTCACATCTTAGCTTTAGACCGTAAGTGCCTTCTCCACTATATATGTCTATTACTACATTTATAAACATTACTTGAACCTAATGGTAGAAGAGTTCGATGACTTAAACCTCAACCACCCTGATAAATATTCTAACAAATTTCAATGTGACCCCCCCACAACCTGAGGTAGGTACTTACCGGTTAATACATCATATATGAATTATGGTACTATGCTTTAATCTTACCAGCTGGATTATTGCAACAAGCATATTAATATTCACTAATGTGTTGCAACATTGCTTTAATAGTATGATTTAACATGATATGGAAATAGTTGCAAATGTATATTAGTCATTTCAAAGGTTATCAACTTTGGTTTGCAAGTGTTAATTAAAATCTTTCACGGTGATCCGTAGTCACATAAACAACAGCAGTAATGTCATTATTACTACACTTGTGGGATTTATCACCATAAATCTCGCACTGATCCGACAGTTTGGAGGGTCCTGAGGGTAGTTAGGGTAGTACCCCTACCTGAACCCCGAAAGTGCCCGTCATTTGTTTCCATTGCAGTCACCCATATGCTCTACTTTCTCCAATGTATGTTGCCCTGGTTTGATTCTTTGTGTGAGTGAGATACCTTCAGAAGGATCCAAATGAGCACACGACGGTTTTTATGGCTCTTTGCCCTGGGCTACCTTCGACAAGGATCTATTTCTGCCATTCTCTTGGGGTTGTCTGTTCGTTACTCAGTGCGGCGCATGCTCAGGTATGAAGAGAACCTTCTCTCCTTTTGCCTGCTTATTTATTTTGGTACACTCTTCGAATTGGTTTGAACCAACTCATTTAAATTTTAAGGTTACAGTCTGGCCATTTTGGAATGCTTCGATGTCGGTCAGGTAAGCTCCACGTTTTTATATTTTCTATAAATTTCTTTTAGGGTCTATTCAATGCCTGATTTGTGGAAGTTCCTAATTATTTTTGGGTTTAACTCTGCAGGTAAACCCTCTCCACAGAAATTTGTGAATCCAGGATTTCGTTTCATCTACAAGGGTTTAACCTCACACCTTTTCTAGGTATTCTCCATGCACTTGCTAAGATGAATCAACCCCCTGGGTCCTTGTTTCAGTTGCTCGGGCTTGGGTTCTATCAAAACCCTACCTCTACACAACCTGGTTCTTCCATTGTTTTATTTCTAATTTTGCACATCGAGGTATTAAAGTCCCTCAGGGGTTCCTCAACCCCAATTTGTTAATGTAATAGAGTTAGCTCTATTTGCTCAATGTAGCGGGTTTGACAATGAAAAATACCGACTGAGTTGATTATGTTTCCATAATAGTCTATAATACCGTTTAGATATATGAACGGTCTCTTAGTCCGGTTCTTCGATTTGATATAAATATAAATACGTTTAACTTCTGAATTATCCTCTGTTGTTTTAAATACAAAGTGAGGTATTCTCTGATATTTTGTAACAACAATTTTCCTCCCTAATTCCCACAATCTCTATTTTTATTTAATGTTGATGTTGTGAATACGCTAGCGGTTTTGCTTTGTTTCTTTCTTATAGTATCTATATATTTGCAAGAAATGTTTGTGTTGAGGATTTAGCATTTAATCTTGGTTTGGCATACGATAAATGTTTCAGTATCTTCTCCTTAAGGCTTAAATCGTAGTTCTTCATTTGTTTGTGTTACATACTCAACTATTCTGCATAATCCAGTTAAGAATGACTCTACGGAACATTATTGTCTTGCTCTCAGGTTGTCAGTAAATTTAACCGTTGTTTGCCTTACAATTTTCATTGTTTCCCTGCATAATGATTTCAATTACACATTACATTTACATAAGTAACCAAGCACAATCATTAGCCCTACCTGCAGTATTTTAGACTAGAGGTTTGGGGGACTAAAGGTTTGGGGTTTATAAATCACTGGCTTGACCCATAATTGGACTCAGTTGACCTAGGTTACTGCTCGAGTTAAAATAACCGATTCCATAAAAGGTTTCCATTCCCAATATTAGGAAATATTCACTACAATTTAGGACAATATTTCCAGAGTAAGTTTCATAAGTCCGTTAAACCATTATAAATGTCTTAACATTTCCCAGTAATAAGACTTACTCGTTCCAAGTCCTGTAGGAATAAATCTCACACACAACTATCTCTTCTAGAGGTGATAATTTAAGTTCTGAGATTAGGACCACAGATCCTTAACCCCAAGTAGAAATATATGTATTTCATTTTAATTGATCATAAACTGTCTTGCAACCTCATTTAATACAACATTTCCCTTATGGTTGCACAGTGTTCATACAGATATAATAAATAGTTTTAGCAGGACATAGCAAGTAACTGACTACCTATCCAATTTCCAGGGAGAAATAAGTGACCATAACATTTCTGAAAATAGGTTGGGTTTCCATTCCACTTCAGTATTTACTAAACAATTTTATAACAACAGCATGCACTTCCTTCTACAGGATTTATAGAAGTAATAAGACTCTGAGTGACATATAAGAAGAAACTTAGATTTTTGGTTTAGGTTGCCAAGATAATTTCACCAGGATGTAAACACTCTTCCCAACCTATTGAGATTCAACAAGATGAAGATCATAGTGAAAATTAAGCACCTACACTAGGTGGAGCCCGTAGGCTATTTTTAGGTGATCAAATTCTCACACACAACTATCTCTTCCAGAGGTGATAATTTAAGTTCTGAGATTAGGACCACAGATCCTTAACCCCAAGTAGAAATATATGTATTGCATTTTAACTAATCATAAACTGTCCTGCAACCTCATTTAATACAACATTCCCCTTATGGTTGCACAGTGTTCATACAGATATAATAATTAATTTTACCAGGGCATAGCAAGTAACTGACTACCTATCCAATTTCCATGGGAGAAATAAGTGACCATAACATTTCTGAAAACAGGTTGGGTTTCCATTCCACTTCAGTGTTTACTAAACAATTTTATAACAACAACATGCACTTTGTTCTACACGATTTATAGAAGTAATAAGACTCTGAGTGACATATAAGAAGAAACTTAGCTTTTTGGTTTAGGTTTCCAGGATAATTAAACACTCCTCCAAACCTATTTAGATTCAACAAGATGATGATCATAGTGAAAATTAAGGCACCTAAACTAGGTGGAGCCCGCAGGCTATTTTTATAATTTGGATCAAATTCTATTTTTAGCAGTAATATATTTATAGATGGTTGAGAAAATTATATGGATAGATGGGCGTCTAAGTTTGGAATGCATGTGCGAATTTGTTTCGTGGAATGCATGTCTAAAATTAGAATGCATGTCGATTTTTGTTAAGCCCTTAACAAAAATTAGACAATAAATAATTATCTATTTTCAATGAGAACTTGGAAATAGTTAACTGAAGTGGAAAATTAGTTAGTTAAGTGGATTTCGAGTTGAAGTGGTTGGTTGGTGGACCATGCAGTGGACTTTGTTGTAACTGAGTGAAATAAAGTTGTAACAGAATTGGATGTGTAGTTATGTGAGTTGTTATTTAGTTTAACTCAGTTAAGTGTGTTAAACTCAGTTGTGCTAGTTGTATCTATTTGTAACTAAAGATACACTAGTGAAAGATCAATGAATTAAATATTAAATTAATTACCAAGTAGTGGTATCACATGCAACTAAAGAAATACTACTGTTAACTACATGCATGTCAGATCCAGTGGAGACCTAGTTGAGAGATAGGTGAAAGGGCCTGGTTAACTATCAATTGTGACTATAGTGGTGCATTCAATGCATCTATACACACATTGGAGATGCTAATGAGGATTGCGCAGTGAAGGCAAGGCAAGATCGAATTCATTCAGGGACCTTCATTAGCATGGATTGCGCAGTGGAGGCAGGTTGTCAAGAGGCAGTAAATTGGTGCAGGTGTGAGCCAATTTTTGTATGACAGTGTGAGACGATTGTATATTGTACTGAGAGCTATTGAAGTAGAGTTTTGTATGAGATTGTTTCATGATCCATGATATACATAATATATGATAGTTGGGGTTTTTAGCTTTATGATTTCTTGATAAAAACTTCTGTGTTATGTGTGATTGATTTTTCTTCATGTGTTTGCAATTGGCGATTAAATTTCCGCAAAAGAATTAAGTAGAAGGATTATGTATTTAACAATGAATATAATTGTTAGATCAGAAGAGTCTGGTAATACATCACAATATTGTATTAAAATTTCTACATGGTATTGGAGCAGGGTTAATTAGAGAAGATTGCAATATTGAAGCAATAGTTGAGTTTTGTTGGTGGAAACAATTCGAATTTTCTGCAAGAATTTCTTGGTGCGGCAGTTGAGTAAACATCAAAATGGATTTCAATGGTTTGAGGTTAGAGTATGCACTCGAGGGAATCTCGAACTACATTGCATGGAATGATAGGATGGAGGCAGTGCTTGAAGATAATGGCTTGAAGGAGTTCATCGATAGTGATGTTCCTAAGCCCACTTCGACATATGCTGCATTACTTGACGCATGGCAAAAGAAAGTAGCAAAGACGAGAAGAATTTTGTTAGAAGGTGTGAGAGACCATATTGTCTCAAGCCTTCATGGGAAAGTCACTCATTTGCAATGTGGAAGGCTTTGACAGATATTTTCCAAAGCATCAGTGACCATAGTAAATTGGTGTTGAAGGATAAACTCAGAAAAATCAAAATGGAGAAGGGTGACAATATTCCTAAGTATCTCACAAAGTTTTTCCAATGTAGGGATGAGATAGGGAGTGTGAGAATCACTGTTGCTGATGATGATTTGGTGAGCTTGGCTCTCTTGGGACTTCCGAAGAGTTGTCACAGTTATCAAGACTCTGTTAACGGACGAGAAAAATTTCCGGATTGGGAACGACTGTGGTCGGATCTAGTGCAGGGGGAGTTCAGGCGGAACACTAGGGATGGCTCTTCATCAAAGAATGATGATGAAGAGGATTGTGCTTTGGTTGCCAAAGAAAGGAAAGGGAAGGGGAAGAAATTCCACTCAAAATCTGAGGCTAAAGGCAAGAAGCTGGATTTGTCTAAGGTGAAGTGTTTTCACTGTCACAAACATGGGAATCTTGCCACTAACTGCCCATAGAAAAAGAAGAAAAAAAAATGTTGCTGGAGCTGCAGCTGGTGAGGCCCTTGCTTTGCAATTTGAACTTGATTTCTCTTTGATCGCATGTTTGGTTTCAAGTGCAATGGGATCGGTGTGGTATCTTGATAGTGGTGCTTCCTTCCACATGACGGGAGATAAGGAGCTTTTCAGTGACTTGGAGGAGAAATATATCCAAATGCATATAGAGATGGGAGACGATGGACGATACAGTGCGACCGACATTGGTACCATTACCTTTGAAAGGGAGTCAGGTAAACCATTTATGTTGAAAGATGTTATGCATGTTCTAGGTCTGAAGAAAAACTTGGTCTCAGTCGCGATGTTGGAGGACAGAGGTTATGGCGTTGTTTTCAACAATGGAAAATCTTTCCTGTGACATAAAACAATAGGTCAAACCAAGAGGATAGGGATTCGAATCAAGAATCTCTACAAGCTAGAAATAGATGGATGCACTGCAATGGTGGGCAAAGAAGAAGAAGTGGTGAGTCGGGATGAGGGCGAATTATGGCACAAGTGATTGGGCCATCTTCACCATGGTGCCTTGAAGATTTTGTAGCAGATTTCTACTAGACTTCTCAAAGGTACACTTGTGCAGATAGATCAGTGCAAGGGATGTACTATGGGTAAGTTTGTGAAGACCAACTTTCATGAAAAGGAGAACCGTGCTTCGGTGATCTTGGAGAGAGTTCACACAAACGTGTGTGGACCTTTTTCGGTTGCTTCAACACCAAAACACAAGTGTTATGTTATTTTTGTTGATGAATATTCTCGTAGATGCTAGATATTCTTAGCGCAGAATAAAGATCAAACATTCTCAAAGTTTTGTGAGTTTAAAGCATTGGTGGAGAAAGAGTCGGGGAAGCAAGTGAAAGCTTTGTGGAGCAATAATGGCGTTGAATACATCTCGAATGAATTCAACGACTTTTGTAGCAAAGAAGGAATTCGAAGAGAACTCATAGTGCCTCATAACCCACAACAGAATGGGGTCACGAAGAGGAAGAACAGAACAATCGTGGGTGCTGCATGAGCTATACTGCATGATCAAGGCCTACCAATGTATTTGTGGGTGGAATCATGCAACACTGTGGTTTATGTGCAAAATCGTTGTCCTCATAGAGTACTTGGCATGAGTACACCTGAAGAAGCTTTCACTGGTAAGAAACCAGACGTTTCTCACTTTAAGATTTTTGGCTCATCTGTTTATGTACATGTGACCAAGAATGCCAAGAAGAAGCTAGAGCTGACTGCTGAAGTTGGGATATTTTTGGGGTACACATAAACACCCCATAATTATCGTGTGTATTTGCCAAATAGTTGAATGACTGTGGTGCAACGAGATATAAAATTCATGCTTGAGAGGGAGCTAAACTTGCATGTAGAGGAGGAACTACTTGTTCCCAAAGATGAGTCTCTAGATGTGGATCAGCCACAGGAGGAGGTTCATGGAGTGGAGGAGTCCACTCACGTAGATCCAAACATCAGAACTGGTAGAAGACGTACCACATAAGATGAGAGGCTGAAGCTTGATGTGGCACAGAATGTAGAAGTCCCTACTTCACAGCGCAGATAGAGACAGTCTCTTGATCGATATACTGGATACATGGATCTCATGAGAAAATGTATTGTCACTCAGCCATCTTCCTTTCAGGAAGCAGTGTAGGAGTCCACATGGGTAGATGTAATGGTGGAGGAGTATGACTCCATTGTCAGAAACAGTGCTTGGGAAATTTTTCCAAGGCTGGTTGATAAATCAATGGTAGGTTCAATATGGATCTACAAGGTAAAGCAAGCTGCTGATGGGAGTGTTGAGAAGTATAAGGCAAGATTTGTGGCCCGAGGCTTCTTACAGATCGAGGGGATTGATTATGAAGAAACCTTTGCACCTGTCGCACAGTATTCTTTCATAAGGACCATCCTTGCTCTCTCAGCGCAGATGGGTTGGCATGTTCATTAGATGGATGTGAAGACTACATTCCTTAATGGGATCATTGAGGAAGAAGTGTACATGGAGCAGCCTGAAGGATTTGAGATCTTCAGTAGTGAGTCGCATGTGTGCAGACTCAAAAGAGCGTTGTATGGGCTGAAGCAAGCACCCCGTGCTTGGTACACTCGGATCAACAGTTATTTCACTGGACTTGGCTTCACCAAGAGTGAGGCGAAATAAGACCTATACCAGATTGTGGTGGAGGGTAAGCCTTTAATCATTGTTCTTTATGTTGATGATTTAATACTGACTGGTGATAAGCAGCTGATACACCCATGCAAGGAGGATTTTGCAAAGGAGTTCGAGATGAAGGATATGGGCCTCCTTCATTATTTCCTTGGATTGGAAATATGGTAGAGAGAAGGTGAACTATTTGTGTTTCAAGGTAAGTATGCAAGGGAGATACTCGCCTCCTTCATTATTTCTTTGGATTGGAAATATGGTAGCGAGAAGGTGAACTATTTGTGTTTCAAGGTAAGTATGCAAGGGAGATACTCGGTAAGTTTCAAATGGAGGGCTGCAAACCCATGGATACTCCTATTCCAGGAAACTGGAGGAAAGAGGATGCTACATTGACAGAGGTAGTGGATGCTACTGTCTATCGACATTTGGTGGGTTCGCTCTTGTATTTAGTTAATACAAGACCATACATTTGCTATGCAGTGAACCAGCTTAGTCAAGGGATGGTTAAGCCTACCAAGCTGTTTTGGAAGGTGGGAAAGCATGTCCTAAGATATCTCAGGGGCACATCTGAGTATGGCTTCTGGTACAAACAAACGGATGAGGTGAAGTTGCATGGGTTCATGGATGCAGATTAGGTAGGCAGCCCAATGGACAGAAAGAGCACATCAAGAGGGTTTTTAGTATCGGATCTATAGTTGTTTTTTGGTACAACAGGAAACAAAGATCCGTGGCACTCAGTTCAACAGAAGTAGAATACATGGCAGCAAGTCAAGATGCATGTGAGGCTATCTGGATGAGGAAGATCCTGGTCGGTTTGTTCAGTTCTCATTTAGATCCTACAATGATTCATTGTGATAATCAGAGTTGCATTAAACTCTCGATTAATCATGTGTTTCATGATATATCTAAGCATATAGATATCCGGTATTATCATATCAAAGATTGTGTGTAGTAGAAGATCATGTTGCTTCAGTACATTCCCGCGAAAGATAAAGATGCAGATATTCTGACGAAGGCGCTCACTAGGAGCAAATTTGAATACCATAGAGATAGGATCGGGGTGAAGGATAATCTCTTTCTTGTTGAGAGGGAGTGTTGAGATTCAACAAGATGATGATCCTAGTGAAAATTTAGCACCTACATTAGGTGGAGCTCGCAGACTATTTTTAGGTGATATGTCTATTTTTAGAATTTGGATCAAAGTTTATTTTTAGCAGTAATCTATTTATAGATGGTTGAGAAAATTATATGGATGGATGGCGTCTAAGTTTGGAATGCATGTGCGAAGTTGTTTCGTGGAATGCATGTCTAAAATTAGAATGCATGTCGATTTTTGTTAAGCCCTTAACAAAAATTAGACAATAAATAATTATCTATTTTCAATGAGCACTTGGAAATAGTTAACTGAAGTGGAAAATCAGTTAGCTAAGTGGATTTCAAGTTGAAGTGGTTGGTTGGTGGACCATGCAGTGGACTTCGTTGTAACCGAGTGATACAAAGTTGTAATAGAGTTGGATGTGTAGTTATGTGAGTTGTTATTTAGTTTAACTCAGTTAAGTGAGTTAAACTCAATTGTGCTAGTTGTAATTGGTTGTAACTAAAGATACACTAGTGAGAGATAAATGAATTAAATATTAAATTAATTCACAAGTAGTGGTCTCACATGCAACTAAAGAAATACTATTGTTAACTACATGCATGTCAGATCTAGTGGAGACCCAGTTGAGAGATAGGTGAAAGGGCCTGGTAGACTATCAGTTGTGACTATAGTGGTGCATTCAATGCATCTACACACACATTGGAGATGCCAATGAGGATTGTGTAGTGAAGACAAGGCAAGATCGAATTCATTCAGGAACTTTCATTAGCAGGGATTGCGCAGTGGAGGCAGGTTGTCAAGAGGCAGTAAATTGGTGCATGTGTGAGCCAATGTTTGTATGACAGTGTGTGACAATTGTATATTGTACTGAGAGCTCTTGGAGTATAGTTTTGTATGAGATTGTTTCATGATCCATGATATACATAATATATGATAGTTGAGTTTTTAGCTTTATGATTTCCTGGTAAAAACTTTTGTGTTATGTGTGATTGATTTTTCTTCATGTGTTTGCAATTGGTGATTAAATTTCCGCAAAAGAATTAAGTAGAAGTATTTTTTATTTAAAAGTGGATATAATTGTTAGATCAGGAGAGTTTGGTAATACATCATAGTATTGTATTAAAATTTTTACACAACCAATGAGAATGGTACCTTTACCACTTCTCACCAAGTGCTAGTTTTCTCTTCCAGACAATGGTAAGAAAGAGACTACATTACAGACTCCAAGTGTGACTAAGGTTTCCACTAGCCAACCAGCTCAGGAATACCTTCTCTGGGAGCATCCTGCCCTTCCCCAACAACGTCTTGTTGAGGGTTTTTCCTTTCTCTTCCCATCCCCACCAATTGACCCAAGATGAGATTATTTATCTTTAGCGGGTGGGAATAACTGTCTCTAACTATTTGGCAAGAGAAACTTTCACTCAGTGTCTTTTCCGATAAATTCCCTGGCTAGCCATAACCAATTTTGAAAAGAAATAAAATCAAAATAATTTTAAAATTTAAATTCCTATAGTTTACCGAATTACTGCAGTAAAAGTAAATTAACTATTTAATTTTCACTAGGGTGTTACATCCCCCCCTCATCCACCCCTCGCCCCCCCTTGAGAAAAACACCATCCTTGGTGTTTCCTCACTTTGAACACAGGTCAAAATATGCTTACGGATAATATTTTTTTTTCTTCGATTTTCACATGTAGTTCTTCCTGGTAGAAGTACCTTTGTTGTACTTAATGTGGTAACTGCTTGATTTCCGTAACATCATTTCCTTAAGTGAGAATACTCAAAGGTTTGATGATGTAAAGGTCCTCCCTTCTATCTTGACTTACATTCACCATCCTTGTGGTTATTAGCTTCCCGTCAATACTTATATAAAAATAAATAAATAAATTGTTATCATACCTCATAACCCATCAAGGGTTAATAATTTGCACTCAATCTGAGTTTGTTGTATCATCATATCTGCATCATTATTTTTTTTTTATTCACCCAACAATTTCACCAATCGATCAAGACCGCTCCAAGTATTACTATTACAATTTTCAATCCACCAGGGTATCAACTTTATTTGCAATGATTGTTAATCAATAATATTGATAGATTTAGAGTTCAATAACTTTTGTCCCTCATGAGAGATTGTACTAGTCAATAACTTAATACTACTATATTTTTATCCCTATTTACCTGTTTGTACATACTAGTTTACACCAGTAAAGTTTAGGATGGTTTTTTTTCCTTGTCACTAGTACAATGATGTCTACTTTCCCAAGTGGCTTAATTATGTTCATTTCGGGTTGACCCCTTTTATTTAGTAATTAAGTTATTTGGAATCCATTGCAACACAAAGTCCATTCTGTAGCCTATTTTTTTTAATTTTGGCTCTTTTCTTTGTCACATTGTAGATAATGGATAAGTGTGGTATGTTCATGGCTTCATTATCACCCTTATATTAGTTCTTAATTTGTTACTCACTTTATTGGGTCAGTGGGTTACCAAAGTAATCCAACTCTATTAGAAATACACCAATACCACAATAGAAATGTCATTGACATGATTTATTGACGATTCCAAATAATTATTTAGTAATTCATCTTATACTATTGAAACATCTCATGTCTCAAAATTCATACATCTTCCACAAACCTATTTAACATCATGCACTACAAATTCATGAATATACATTCTTTTCTTCAAATTCAACTCACCAGATGCATCATTTAGAAAAGTTGTCACTATGATGGAAATGTGATATCCAGTGAGTCATGACTAAGTATATTGATTTAACCATAACAATGGACATATATTGAGGATGCATCCCTCAAATAATATCAAGGAGATCAAATCGAACTTTTTTTCTTTTCTTAATCCTCTAGTAGGATGAAACTAATCAGTATATTCATTTCAGACACTTTTTAAAGAAAACTAATAAATTTGTTAAGTTATACACAAGGACAAGCCCTGCGAGTATGTGAGTGGAAAACATTACAAGAAAAATAGACCAATTTTGTTATATATGCATGCCCCCAGATACTAAACAAAAATCCACTAAGAGACCACTGCATAGATCAATAGATGCACCATTTTGTATGGAAATATCCATGCCCACAATGTCATATATCTTGGGAGCATTATCGATCACTTTTAGTGATTGATCTGACCCTATATTAGTTTCATTATTTTTTTATATAATATTATATGATTTAATCACTTGCATTATTTATATTAAACTTTTATTTATTTATTTTGATTAGAATGGTTACGAAAAAAGCTTTTTAACATACATTTTAATTTTAAACATATTGTGAAACACAATTTTTAAATATATTTTAATTTTAATTTAAAAGTGAATATTCATCAAATAAGCTATCGAACATGGGAGATAAACCTTTTCACTCTATAATGGATTATAATATATCCAGAACAAGATTTAAAAAAAAAAATTATTAAACACATTACCACTATCACTATATATTGATATTGATAATGTATATATATATATATATATATATATATATATATATATATATATATATATATATATATATATATAAAATACTTAATTATAACAAGATATTCATCGTGTTTTTTCAATTATGAGAGATATTCATCAGCAACACTACTATATTTTTTTATCTAATTATCTTTTAGATATGGATTGTGTGATAGAGACACCATTACGATATTCTCTTTATCCAATTATCTTTTGGATGTGGATTGTGTGATATTCAGAGACCCAAAAAAAAAAAATGCATTATCTTTGAATAGATAATTTTTAATATAAATCTTTTGTATGGCATTTTTTTAAGTAGATAATTTTTAATAGGAAGTTCTTGGTTTAATTTTTTATTCATTTGTGTTTATATATATATATATATATGTTTTTTTTATAATAAAAACATATACGTAATACTTATAATTTAATTATTTCCCTATAATATTTTGTGCCTTTATTTCTCTCGCAAAAATTTAAATTAGAATAATAGTTGTGTAGTTAAGACTAAGTTGGATGATAGATGTAAGTATTAACATATTGTTATGAATGGAATATTGTTGATTTTACTTATTGTTTATTTGAAAATATAAGACAAGCCACTTGGTGAGTGGTCAAGCCACCTAACCATTACGAAATAAATTAAAATTAGTTGGAGTCCAAGAAGGGAGAGTTTTTGAAGTGACAATTGTCACAATCTAAACCTCCATCTTTTCCAGATTTCCAACCACCAAAATAATATGACGAGAGATAAAGGTCATGCAGTGGGGAGGAAGGGGGATAACTAGAGAGAAAGGAAATAATTTCTAGTGAAGAAAGATCTAGACATAATAAAATGCAAGAATATCGAGAGACTAAGTACTAGGGCACTGTTAGGGTTTCAGGAAGAAAAATATAAAATATTGAGTAAGATTTCTGAGAGAAGGATAAACCTGAGGCTCGAGAGGACTTGCTAATACAACAGTTCATTGGTTGGGTGGAACATGATTTATTCTATTATATTTTTAAATACATAGATTAGTGATTTTATACAAATAGTTTTGTTAAAATCTTTTAAATTGTTTTTAGAGAGAGTGTGAATGTATGCATAGGATACAAGGATAAACAATTGGCCATGTAGCAGGTAATTTAATTAGAGGGTTTTTGTTATGGAAATAAAGCTTTTACATGAATCATTATTTTATTTAAATGTTCCTAGTAAAAGAATTATCTGCAAATATTGGTACATTTAGATGCTATGAGTAATTTTGGCACAATCACTTACCGAAGAAGGTGAAAATCTTCCAAATTAACCTTTAATAAATGTTGGAATTGTAGATGTCACTCGGTGAAGAAGGTAAAATATTCCAAATTAACCCTTAATAAATGTTGGAATTGTAGATGTAGAAATACTTCATTTGGGGAAATTTATAACTAACCTTTTTGCATCAATTTACTTAAAGAAATTTTGAGTTTAACTTGGTCGAAGGTTTACTAGAAGAACTTAATAAATAAACTTGGAAAGTTAGGATAAAGATAGTACTTAATAAATAAGCTTGAACAAATAGGATAAAGATAGGGCAGACATAATGCATGAGAGAATACCTTCTTCAAACAAGATGGAACATGGGTTTATCTCTATGTAAACAATGCAAAATTTGAAACGAGAATGGAAACGAATACTCGCTTTATTTAGGTAGCAAAAGATGGTCTGATTTTGAAAAGTAATGATTCACAATACTCTTAATTTTTTTTTAGCATGTTTTTTACACATTAAATTTTCTTATGTACCAAGTGTAGACATTATTTTTAAAATGGTAGTGTTTTTTATGTTGATTTTGAAAAGTGTTGATACCAGCATCATCCCTTTTTTTACAAGACTTATTTATGACTTAAAATTTTCTAATATATTAAATGCTAATAATTATTTTCTAAATTTAACAATTTTTGAGTTATTCGTCTTCTTCCTCTTCACATACATAATTTTTTTAAATGTTTTTCAAGTTTTTTTTTTTTTTTTTGGGTACTGAGATATTTGATTTTTTGCAGTGCCAAAAAAACAAAAAATGTAAAAATCTTCTATCTAATTATATATTGTTAAATAATATTTCATTGCACATGAAATAATTGTCTCTAAAAAAGCAAGAATTTTTGACAATTTACATTAAAAAACACATTTTGAATATAGAAATAATTGAAAAAAATACACACTTTGAGTCTTTGTTGCTCAAAATGACATGTCAAATGAACCATTTTTATAGGAACAAATTAACAATTTTTTTTTTATAAATTAGCATTTTTTGTGAATTTGATGTCAAAAGTTAATAATAATTACAGTTTTTTTTCAAAACTTACATGGTTCACATAAAAATGAAGTGAAAATCACATTATACAAATACTAACATATAATAACAACAATTTATTTATTTCTTCTCATAAAATGTCAAAGTCAAAACATTACAAGTATAACTTATTAATAGTTACAAAAAATGAGCTTCATTTGGAAGCTTAACTTAATCAATAATATCATTTAACCCAAACTCTTCATCTTCAAGAGTTTCTTAACTATTCTCTTCCACAATATTTTCATTATAGGTTTCAATTTAATCATTTTCCTCTTTTGATGGATCTTTGATGTCTGCGAATGTCCCAAAGTATGCCTTTCCAATCATTCCATCTAATGGTGGTTGATGTTCTTTTGCTTTTTTTTTCCACACATGATTCATTAAAATTTCCTTTTCTCAAACCAACTTCTTACATTGCATCCGGAAGAAATGGAAGAGTATTGATTCTTTGCTGAATAAATTTGCGTTGTACTGGGTCTTTTTCAATGGAAATGCAATTTCTTCCTTTTTGTAAGCAACATGCTAGTGTTGTACCTAATCATCAAGTACAAAATAAAAAATTTAGTAAATTAGTATAAACAAAAAAAGAATTAAAAAAGAAAGTAGTGAAATTCATTCTTACATAATAAAACTTACGTGAGGCTGAAAATAGATCAAAACACCAATATCCCTCATTTAAACATAAATCTAAAAGATAGTTAATTAATGACTGTGTTTTTTGATAAATGTTAACTATCTCTCATTTTGCTTCTTTATCTTCATATGTTAGTTTTTTTACAACAACATCATGGACCAGTACTTGGCTATGATTCTTTCCATCTACTTGATTGAAAAGAATAGGCTTATAGCTATCATCTTTTGTCCAAATTTCAACATGAATGAACTCACAGTCACTTATCATTGGTTGATTTCCGCCACAAATAATATTTGACTTTTGCGTGTAACATGAAATAGTAAAAGTTCAATTAATTTGTACATAAATGATTTTTTTAATGTTAATCAAACATACAATTTCAACATCTTACCATGTAAGTTGAATCCTTGAATTTTCTTTTCCCTTGAAGCTTGATACCAACAACCCTAATTGTGTGTCTGAATGAAATGTCACAAATCTCCAAAATGGTGATGTTGTGACTTCTAGAAATCCCGCAACCACTTCACTAAATTCTTGATAAGTATAAGGGTCACTGTCATATTCAATGTTTTGGATATTGAAACCATGAGGAATATTTGCAATAATTAGGGAATAATCCCTTTTAGGTATGAGTTTTGCAATGTCTTCACAATCACCTGATATTATTTGATATTGGACAGTGTGGAGCCCATTCCAAATGAAATGATTAAGACTGGGATCAATTTCAACACCACTAAGACGTTGTTTTCTCATCCTTTCCATTTTAATTTTTTCAGCTTTTGAAACTATCTGGTGCTCCATTTGCATCCTTCTTCATCTTTAATGAAATAAACAAATCTATGTATAAGCTATAAATTAAAAACAATATACATATGAATACAAATGAATGTATGAATGAACATACCTTCTTAAATGCAAGATACAAATCTTTTAGCACTGATGTAGAACTTGAATCTGGGTAGTTGCGTACAACATCATCCCAACTATATTCATTAAACAATTTAGCCATTTGTTCTTGTATTCTTATATAAACCTTGTCACTGGATAAATAAAGTAAACAATGTCAATATAGTGATATGTATAAGAAATAATACCAACAACAATATATTATATTTAATAAAAACTTATAATCCAAAAATATGTGAAAAAAACAAACATACTTTAGAAATTCCTCAGACATTTCCTCCATTGATAATTCTCCTGACTTTACACGAGATAATATTGTTTTGATAAGATTTTCATCCTTCACTCGCATTGATCTCCAAGGTGTGATAGTCATATATTCTGGAAGGAGCTTCATTTCAGGACTTGATTTACTGCTGGTACATATTCAATGGTTTAGAATTTATGACCTTCTGACTTTTGATGTCAACGTTCTCCCACAACTCAAAAATATGATCAATCAATTCCCATATCTCTCCAGTTCTAAATGCCAAATGGAAAATGTTATCCATACCTATGAATATTTCATAATTTACTTTGCCACCTTTTGAACTTATTTTTCTTCGATTTGATAACTGATTTCCATACAACATTCCTCCCGGAATGCATGATCAACCTTTGTCTTATCACCACCACATTTTTCTTCAAATTCACTATGAATAAATTTGATCCTTTAGATGAAATTCATAGACATCCTATACTCATTATTTGAATTATGATCCCATGCCAATAAATTTGCTTTTGTATATGTTAAACCAACATAAATGATACATTTCATTATTTCAAAACGCAGGTTATTGGGATATTCCTCCATCAATTTCCTTTGAACTTCTACAGAATGGTTGCCCCCAAGAACACAATATTTGTATTCAAACATTTTGACTTGTCAAATTATTCTTTTTTAGGCACCTGAATTGGACCAACAAGAAGAACACAACCAACCACATGTGCAAAAGGGTTGTACCTCATCAATGTTTTCAAATTGTGAACATGCAAGTGGCGTGGCTTTCTAATTTGATATTTGAACTGTCCTTCATCTGGCTCGTAGAATTGAATGACATTAAGTTGAAATGACCCACCACCCTCAATTAAATTTGTCTTCACCAAATGGTGTCAAATGGAATTTTGTTTTGTTTTCATAACTCCATCCTCTAAATCGGCTCCTGGTGTGATGATTTCCCTGCTTGCTTTTGAGTTTTCAATAGGCCCTTCAGTGTTGTCCATGATTTTTTCAGCATGAGAAATTTTTTTTTTTCCTCTTATTAGTTATGATATTTTATTGAACTGAAACAATCTCCTAATCGTCAACTATAAGGGAGACATTCTCGGACAATTATTTATTTATTTATTTATTGGCCTTCTCCTTTCTAACATCCGTTCTAATTTGATCCTCAGATATGGAAACACATTCTTCATCTTCAGCTTCAACTTCAACTTCCTCATTTTGAAATGTAACAAGTCTACCTTTGCTAGATTAATCCTTTTGATACAATCTTGTACCATCATGAAGTACTTTTTTTCGCTACTTTCCCATATCTTCTTCTTCATGTTCATGGAAAATGGAGACAAAATTCATAATATCTCGCTCTATATAATAAATTCCCCCCAACATAATGGAAATTCCCTGAGCAAAATTCTATAAAACAAAATATAACATGTCAATATTAACTAAATTATTAAAAATACAATGATACGGTTTGAATAACACAAAACAGATAAGTGTAAATAAAAATACTTACGATCTTCTATGCAATATTTTGTACGATTTGTTTGCATATATTTGAAGAATCTTCCCTCGTGTTATACATTGTATAGAAATTTTAATAAAATTATGTATTGCCTAGATTCTCCTGATGTGACAATTATATGCCACTGTTAAATACATAATCCTTCTACTAAAATATTTGCAGAAATTTAATTGCCAATTTCAAACACATGAAGAAAGATCAATCACACATAACACAATTTAATTTATCGGGAAAGCATAAAGATAAAAACTCCACTATCATATATTATCTATATATCATGGATCATGAAACAATCTCATACAAAACTCTAATCCAAGAGCCCTCAGTACAATATACAATCATCTCACAATATCATACAAAAATTGGCAAATATATGTGCCAATTTATTTCCTCCTTACAACCTACCTCCATTGCGTAATCCCTAATGGTCAAGAACCTCTGAATGATTCAATTCTAGCCTATCTTGACTGCGCAATACTCATAGGCATCTCCAATGTGTGTTTGGTTCCATCTGTGCAGCCACTAATGTCACAACTGATAGTCAAACTGTCCCTTTCACCTACATCTCAACTTGGTCTCCACTAGATTTGACATGCATGTAGTTAAGAGTAGTAAACCTTCAGTTGCATGTGAGATCACTCCATCTGAATTAATTTAATGTTTAATTCATTGATCTCTCACTAGTGTATCTTTAGTTACAACTAGTTACAACTAGAAAAACAGAGTTTAACTCACTTAACTGAGTTAAACTACTTTACAACTCACATAACTACACATACAACTCTGTTACAACTAAAATCACTCTGTTACAAATCAATTCCACTTGCATGTCCCACCAACCAAACTTAGAACTTGTAATTCCTTTAGTCAATTGGTCTGCCACATCAGTTAATTGAAATCAAGTGCTTCAAGAGAATAGATTATTATTTATTGTCTAATTATTATTAAGAGATAATAATAATCGACATGCATTCTATTTTTAGACATGTGATCTACGAACAAAATTCGCACATGCATTCCAAAAATAGATGCCCATCCATAAATAGAATTTACTCACCATTCTAAAAATATACATACAACTAAAAATAGCCTGTGTGGGCCCCACCTAGTGTAGGTGCTTAATTTTCACTAGGATCAAAGATTTTATTTCTGGGTGCCAATTTCACTGTTTCTTGTTGCAATCTTCAACATTCCCTCTCAACAAGAAAGGAATGTCTTTGCATGTGACATGCAACTCCATGCATTCGCCCTGTAACCTTTGCATGAAACACGTCTCTAGTGTTTCTCGCACATGCAACACTTCCAAAACAGAATAGCCTCCAAACAACTGAATCAATATAATGCATATGTCATCAAAGTCTTCTGACTTCTACTCGTACTAACTGCACATGTCTTCAGGAACCACTGCGATGTTGACCTCTGCATCCATGCACTTTGCAATTTTTGTCAACTCTGATCCATGCTCCAGTATCTGACACTGTCACTTTGATTTCATGTCCTCATGACATCTGACTAAATCAATCCAACTGATCCTGCTACTCCTGTATTGTGGGCTTCTCGTATCAAAGTTCAATTCATGAGATTCACACCATCTCCATGAATCCTGCCCAGAAATTTCTTCTTAGGATTATCCATGCATGTCGCCCCACCTCTCACCTGGTAGTATAGCTGCATGCACTCTCTCTGCCCATCTGGCACGAAATTGCTCTGCATGAGTGGTTGCTCCCACTCCATGATCCCCATCTTGTGGCTGCTCCACATCCCGAGGTTCACTCTTACCTGCATGCAAATCATGCTTCCTCTCAAGCGTAAATTTCATGACTTTCTCACACTTCCCAACAGTAGGAAGCTCAGTATAAATCAAATCTACATCAAGTCTATAGAGATTCTTAACTCGAATGCCAACCTTCTTGGCTTTCCCTGTTTCTTTGCGTCGCATGAAAAATTTATTTTCCATCACTAAAGACAACATCCTAGCTTCTATCCTCTAACATTGCGACTGAGACTAAATTTTTCTTCAAGCCTGGAACATGCATAACATCTTTCAAATGAAAGAGTTTACCTGATGCCCTCTGAAAGGTAATGGTACCAATGCCATTCGCACTGTATCGTCCACCATCTCCCAACTTAATATGCATCTGGAGATCTTTCTCCTCCAAGTCACTGAAAATTTTCTTATCTCCCGTCATGTGAAAGGAAGCACCACTATCCAAGTACCACCTCGATCCCAATGCACTACACACTCTGCATGCGATCAATGAGAAGTAAAGCTCAAATTTCAAGGCAAGAGCCTCACCAGCTGCACCACCCGCAAATATCTTGTTCTTGTTCTTATGTGGATAATTTGTGGCAATATGTCCATACTCGTGATAGTGAAAACACTTCACTTTGGACATGTTGTGCTCCTTGCTATCTTCACCGGCCTCATATTTAGAATGTAATTTCTTCCCCTTCCCCTTCTTCGGCTTGGAAACAAAAGCACAATCCTCTTCATCATCAAGATTTGATGAAGAGCCATCTCTAGTGTTTTGCCTAAACTCCTCCTGCGCTAGATCCGACCATAGTCATTCCCAATTTGGCAGTTTTTCCCGTCCGTTGACAGAGTCCTCGTAACTGTGCAAACTCTTAGGATGTCCCAAGAGAGCCAAGCTCACCAAATCATCATCAAAAACACTTAATCCTACACTCCCAAGCTCATCCCTGCATTGGACAAACTTTTTTAAGTATACCAGAATAGTGTTGTTCTTTTCCATCTTGATCTTTTTGAGTTTATCCTTTAGCGCCAATTCCCTATCGTCGCTGTTGCTTTGGAAAAAATCTGTCAAAGCCTTTCACAAAGCATATTGAGTGGCTTTCCCATGAAGGCTTGAGACAATGTGGTCTCGTACACCTTCCAACAGAATCCTCCTCGCCCTTGCTACTTTCTTTTGCCATGCATCAAGTCACTAGTACATTTGGCGGAAATTCCGACACTTGGTTCCGACACTTTTGACCAAATGTCGGAAATTTCCCCAAATTTTTTCAATCCCGCCCGAAACTGTTGCTATACCGACGTCTAGAGAAACGTGTCGCAATACCAACACTTAGATAAAGTGTCACAATTGCGACGTTTGGAGGAAGACGTCGCAATTGCGACAGTATGCCCCAAAGCGTCGCTATTGAGATGACTGCCTCCAAACGTCGCAATTGTGACACAATGTCTAAGTGTCGCAATTGCGACGTTTAGAGGTAGCCGTCGCAATAGCAACGCTTTGTTTGCGACAAAATGTCTAACTGTCGCAATTGAGACGTTTGGAGGCAGCCGTCACAATAGTGACGCTCTGGCCACCGTCAATATAACGACACTTATATGCAATAAACAACAGTTATATGCCTTTGCAAAAATGGTTGGCTTACAGAGCAGCGCGAGGAATAGTTAATGGAGGCACCTTTGCGATTGCACATAATTTGGAGAGAAAATAGTAATAATGAGAGAGGCTCCTTTAATTGCGTCTTTGATTTGTGAAGGTATGGATTGTCCAGCCTGCAATTCTATGCTGTCAAGAAAGACTCGCAATCCTATGGAAACAAGACTGTTGTGAAGATGCCTGGCGAAGAAACGGACATCGGGTTCACGACTGTTGATGAACACATCATAGTCTGGCGAAGAAGGCACCAAGGAGGGTATTCTCAGTGAATGAGGGATGTTGAAATATTAATTTCAACTACCCTGTCCTCTGGCTGCTTTCTAAATCTCTTTGAATGGCTCTGTCAAACAGCCGCTTTCTAAAACTAATGAACAATCAATTTTGGTTTTGAAATCACAGTCCCTGCACACTTAAAAACAGAGTGCAGTATTGTTTTGGAAACAGAGAAATTTAATAGTAAACGCAGGAGATTTCAATTCAGAAGAACGTGGTCCCACAGACCACAGAGAAAATTAGCCATCCACGTGGAAGAAGGCGATTCGATCGCGTTATTTTTTGGCCCACCTGCATTGTGGAATTCTGGAACCGAAACATTATAGGGTGGAATTAATTTGATTTTCGCGTCACAGTTTTCCTCCGTACGCAAAGCCAAAAAACGGACCCGAATTTTTATATGGCGTATTCTATGAAGTTTTCGCGTCACAAATTAGGGTGACATCAGCAGGCTATTTTGGAACGCGAATTTGTGATTGAAATCATGTTTATTTTTTTTGAAGTTCGGACATATGATATAGTTTTATTAATATTTTGTTATAAGTTTTGTTTCACCGCCCGATAGGTATTTAAACCATTGGCTCATATATAACATATGCGCAAATATTTCACTTTGGGCATTTGTAATGTGGGTCCCGAATACTTTAAATAGGTACATATACATTAGACAGTTTAAAAGTTTTGAGGATTGCACCCCCAGTGCAATTGTTTGTTTATAAGATTATATGATACATGTGAGATAAAGGTTTATTATTTATCATATATAAATAAATTTTATCAATATTGTACATTTACACTTTTCTGAGGTGATGTTATAAGTAAATTCGTAAATATCTCTTTTTAATCCTCATTTTACTCCATGAATATGTTTGGAAATTAAATTTCAATAGATTAATTTTCTCCTAACCTATGTATCATCAATATTGTACATTTACATTCTTAATTATGAGGTGATGTTATAGGTAAACCCATGAATATCTCCTTTTAATCTTCATTTTACTCCATAAATATGTTTGGAAATGAAATTTCAATAGATTAATTTTCTTGCTATTATATGTTTTACGAAGATATGGTAAGGAATTCTCTCTTGTTCTTCTTAGAAATAATTATATATAATTTTTTATTTTTATTTTGAAAATAGATTAAAAAAATTATATGAGACAAATTATTAATTCATGTGTTGTGAGGAATTATTTCATAGTTCAACTTAATGGTTCATTATGTAATCATGTGATCATCACCAATGATATATCTTAAAAAGCAACTGAAAAGCCATGTGTACAAAATTGATGTATACTCTAGAGAGTGGTTCTCATATCACTATGTAAATTACTAAATTGTTGTATGCTACTTCAACAAAATTATAAGATAAACTGTAATACACATCATATATGCACCATAACAATTGGTGCAGGGTAAAACCCACCTGCCACACCTTTGTACTCAATCCAATTTTCTCTGTCAACTCTTCTAGCTGTGGGAGTTTCCTTCAAGGATCATAATACCCCCAAGGCCTGTTATCACCCTAGTAATTCTCAGGTTGTGGGATAGGGATTTTTGTAGTTAAGAACACCAGGGGTAACCAAGAATCGCTTTGGGAATTCAAGATCTAGCCTTCTTGAACTCCAGAGAGGGATCTCTCCGTATGATTTAGCTTTGTTTTAGTAACAGATATTAGGCTAGCTATGATTGTGTATTTGGGTTTGATTTTAAAATATTGGTGGGAATAAAGAGATTTCAAGGTAAACCAGAAGGATCTACCATAATATTGGGCAATGGATTCAACTCTCTAGGCAAGCAAAACTAAGAAATAAGGCTCAAAGATGAAAATGTGCTAAGGGCAAGATAGGTGACCTTCTAAGGCTATGTATAGGCTTGATTTGATGGATTGGATGGAATCTGAGCAAAAGGGCACTTAAGAATCCTTAAGCTACAGATAAGAAGATTGAAGAAGGGGATCTAACTAGGAACCGTAGAACTGCCCATAAGGTTTTACGAACAGGCTATTACTGGCCTACCATCTTTAATGATGCCAAAAAATTCGTGCAGGCCTGTGTTAGCTGCCAAAGGGCAGGACGCCTTGGGTAGTCTGATGAAATTCCTTTGAACCCTCAATTAGTGATTGAACCATTTGAACGTTGGGCACTTGATTTTGTTGGCCCTATTAGTCCTCCCTCAAACCAAAAAACATACATCCTAGTTGCAACCGAATATGTCACTAAGTGGGTCGAAGCAGAGGCACTTTCAAAAGCTACAGAGGACTCTGTAGTATAGTTTCTTTTCCAAATATTTGTGCGCTATGGTCTCCCAAGGGACATAATCATAGATGAAGGACCACAATTTGTAGGTAATAAATTAGCTGACACATTGCAAAACTACCACATTCAGCACAAGATTACAACTCCATATCACCCACAGGCCAATGGCCAAGTAGAGAGCACGAACAAAGTAGAAAACATTAGAATGCCAACAAGTTTTGAAACAGGGAGCTTATTATCACTAATCCTGTTTATTTTTTCCTTAGTTGATCATTATAGACTAGAAAAACATAATATGAATGAATGTAAACTTTAAAGAAATACACTGAAAACAAGGAAAGAAATGAGACTTATCTTGTCACCACGATAATCCTTAGCTATGATGTCTCTGATCTCTTTCCAGTTTGCTGCTTTCACTAATTGACTCACCAACTTCAATATAACCAGCAAATAAGACTATAGTTGTCTTGAGAAATTTTATTCACACTGAATACTTTGAATTGTGAAGTATTTATACAAAAAACTGTTTACAAAATATCTCAGGAATTGAGATAATGCTTTAATAAAAAATAGGAAAGAAAACTTAAAAAGAGGGACAACTGCAAAACAGTTTGCAAGCTGTTACCTTTTTACAAGAAAAAATAGAACTGATTATTCTAATTTTAATTGATTGTTGTTGTGCACTTTAACCCTGTATTTTTACCATTTGAGGTAACAATAAAAAATGAATTTCCAAGTGAATTTCCTATTTTTTATCCATTAAATTCATAGCAGATCTGTGAATTCTTGCCACTTTTCTACAGAGGGGATCTTCATAGTCTTCAATTTTCTGTAACTTTCATCTGCCTCTGTATACTTGGAAAATTTAGGCTTGATAGTGAACATATGCCTGATCTCATTATCTAAAAAGAACAGATTTTCAAAATACTGAAGAAGTATTTTGCCTGTTGGTGATCCTTGAGGCAGTTGTTGTCTGGCTTGCTCTTTTGCATGATTTCTGATTTTTAGATCATAATATTTCTGAGGCATTAACTTGTCATTCAATGCGTGAATATTAGGCAAACCTGCTTCTGAAAATGTTTTGTATTTGGCTAAAAATATTGAGATGGATAAATTCATGTCTTTACACCGATCCTCTAGATTACTCATTATGTTTCTTTTGTTTAGGACCTTTTTTATTTGAAGAATGGTTTCTGTTCTATCAACAATTTTCAATTCTTCCAACTCTTCCCTGGTTTTAATATTTAAAAAAGCTATGAGTTGGATTTCTTGGGCTGGTTTATTGTCAATTTCCCTCTCAGTCTTGTCAATCTCTGCACTAGCAACTTGAAGTAACTCCCTCTGTTCATAAATTATCCGAATTGAAGGCCATTGAGAATGAATGCCTTCAATAATTTTGGTCCATAAATGATTTTTTATATAGGCCACTTGATCTGTAAGATTCACTTGTGCTTGTAGAATCTTTACCTGTTCTTGTTGTCGATCAAACCTTTGCTCATGTCCTCTAGAAGTAATCAAGGCATCATTTTTGGAATTTTCTGAATTTTTAATAGTGCCTTTCAAACTAAGAATCTCTTTATCATGCTCTTGTAGTGTGCTCCTCTGTGAGGATGAAGAAGAAGAGGCAGAGATTAGGGAAGTAATTGGCACTGCAGTTGCCAGTACTCCTTTCGGTGCCATGTGTTCTGCCAAAGTAGATGGTATAGCAATGTTTACAGTGGGGATCACTGTAGGAATTACCATTGGTTGTGCTTTTATTAGTTCTTCATTCTCTTTCATTAGAGCTTCTATTTGACTTTCCATTGTTTTTATCTGATATGTCATTTGATGTACAAGCTGCTTTAAATCATCATTCTCTGTTTTTTGCTGTAGAATTTCTTTTGCTTGAGAGTTTTCACTCTGAGGCAACTTCAACTGTTTTCTAAGAGCAGCTATATCCTCATTTTTCTGTTTAATTAAGACTTTTTCCCCTTCAATGTTGGCTGGGTCACCCCCTGCTTCAATCATTATATCTTCTAGTGATTTTATTCTTAAATTATTAGCATGCAGTGAGGCTTTGTCCAACTTCATTTGATTTTGGAGGTTGAGCACTGTTTTCTCAAGCCTAATTGATTTCATAGTTTTACTGACAATTTTGGAATATAGCACTTCAGTATTGCTCCTATGAAATTCAATTTGATCTAATTCATGAATGGCATTTTCATCCAGTTCAAGATCTATTTTGGAATAATCTGCCACTGATTTTGGCTCAGCCACTGTAGGCTTCAAGAATGACATTACCAATTTATTGGATGAATAATAAAATGCTAAAATAAGCCTATCTTTGTTTCCAGGCTTTTCCTTAAGAAATATAGAATGAGCTTGATTCTTGAGCTCTTCATTCCTCTCTTTAATCTGTCTGAATCTGATCTGAATCTCTAACTCTGTATTATCAGTTTCCTGAGAAGAATGAGGCAAATCGACAATAGCCTGGTTTTCCTTCTTGACTGTATCTTTTTGTTGTGTTCCAATTTTTACATTTTGAAGCTCTTTTAATGTTTGAGTGACTATTATTGTTTCTTCATCATCTATATCAATATTTACAACCTTATCCTTTTCTTCTTCTATTGACTTGCTTCTTTTACTATAAGGAGTTCTGAATTTTATGTCCTCAATAGTCTCAGCTATGAAACTATCTCCTTCTCTATCTCTTTTATGTACATTATCAGTATCTTTGCCTGTAGAAGCCACCTGTACTGTCTGCTCAATCTTTTTTCCTTTGCCACTGTCTACCTGTATTACCTGTACTGCCTGTGAATCATCATCAAATAGGGTGTTTGGCTCCCATTCAATTTTATTTACATATATTTCAATATGGGGCTTAGGATCATGCAAGTAAACAAGCAACTTACATTTTACCCTTGCTGCACTCAAAATACCTTGTGGGTCATACTTCCATGTAAAACTACATGGGAACTTATACTCTTTAAGTTTGACATTTATCTCATTGGTAGCTTCTCTGTTATTCACAATGAATGGCCCAATTTGATTTTTCAACTTAAATTGGGTCTTTTTCTTTGAAAGCTATGAATTTGATTTCATCTACATTCAATAGTTGTCTCGTGATATTCTAAAGAAAATACTCTTGTAGTAACAAATCCGGGTAACTTATATGGGGCTAGGGATGAGCCATACACTCGATTTCCGTATGATTTTTATATAAATACCGATCTCCAGTTTGTAGCTCTCGATAACTGCAAAATTCTTCTTGTCTCATCATTGATCCTAGGGATCTCCTCTTTTTCCAAGAGATACATAGCAGGGGCTATAAATGAGTCATTGAAATCTGTAAAACTATACTTTCTATTCCATTTCCTTAGAATATATGACCAAAATACTACTAGCTCATGTCTAATTGGGAATATTATAGATACCTCACCACTGAGAGGGGAGACTGGTACAAACATTCATGTATTGGTCTTCTAGCTCATGCTACCTAAGCTTTGTCACCCCAGTCAGTAGCAAGTCGAACCTATGATGGAGGTCCTCCAATAATGCATCTCTATCCTATCTCTATTGTGATTTCGATCCTATCTAATCTGCGGCCCTAGGTGCTACAACCCATCCCATATATACTATCAGCCTCCCCAGTGCTATATTTTCATTTCATAAGTTTGAAAATAACTACCACATACACATATTTTCTAAACTATACATGTAAACAAAATATATAAACTATCGCTTACCATTCGGTCCCCATGGTCATACTGCTCGTAGTGGTAGATAAGGGTCTCCTTAGAAGTCATTCCACTATATGGATATTTGTCTATGTACAATGGAATCTGATCCCATTGAGAGAATAACTCAATTAAAAACATATGTTTCACTCTCCCTCCTCCACCTCATCATACTATCTATCACTGGTGGCATATCTTGGACTCCTATGGGCTCCCATTAGAGGTCTATACATGTGGTCAGATGGTAGGGATCTTATCAAAGAAGAATGAGCATACAACTGTCCCAAATGAATAGTTATCACCAGCCCACTACCTACATAAACTCAACTAACATTTCAAAAATGCTATCAACATTTGGGCCCACCCATAATAGGTACCTCCCAACATAATATTGACCAACATCATCTTCCCTCCAGAAATGGGGTGGAAGGCATGAGTACCCAAGATCCGCATCACTATTGTGGTTGTAGCTCATGTCTCAAGCCTCTCCAAGTCATGTATCTGAATTCTTATGCCCTTTAACTGAGTACCAACTACACAATGATGGTCCACAAACTCTCCAATATGTTTCCCACAAGAAAACACTAGATGAATCTCTCCCACCACCCCCAAGGGTGGAAATCTTGTCAAAAAATATATGTCCTGAATCATGATCTCAATATTATGCCCCTATATCTCAAAGGCTTCTTTATCTATGTCCTAGTAACTCATGGTATGCGACAAAAGTGTCTCTCTCTCCCTCATCAATGTGTTCTCTAAGAACTTAAGAAACCCATATCTCGTTAGAGTCCCACTAACAACCCGATTCCCCTGAATATCAATATGAAGAAAATCAAAATATCATTTTCTCCACACCAACCTTAGCTCTTTCATACCTGCCAAAAGCCATCGTATTCTTTCAGTTCATATCCACCATATGCATTTTCAGTTCTTAGTTTTAGCTCCCTTGAAGTCCCGAGTACTATCTTTCCCTCATTTCGAGAGCACACTTTTACACCAAAAACCATGTTGGGTTCACCTTTTAGCAATTTTTATGTTCCCCAAAGCATAGAAAAATGCCCAACTAGTTTGCTGCGGTCTTGAAGAAAATTTAGGGTTTCCCTAAAGAATTGAGGTCCTATTTTGAGAACTTAATCCATGGAAACTGATCAGTAGTTTTATGCCACCTACCTGAAACTCCCATATCCGAATTCTGACAATCATTTTGTCCGCTATGAGCTTGCCAAGATTTAGGGCCTCCTCCTCTCCAAATTCTCGAATAGCTCATTATGAAAATGAATTGGATTTGGGGGCAAGAAGCCCTTTTATAGTAAAAACACTAGTTTTTCTATTGACTATTGTGAGAAAACCATACCTCGATTTAATTAATCATCAACACCATTGAAAGTCTCTCACCAAGATCTATAATGGGCCTCCTTTTTTTTTGGTAATTTGAAACTTTACCAGGAAGCCATTTTTTCCATGAGGTCTCGCTTTACTACCCATCAAAACTGAATATCTTCATATTAGTCACATGTACTCTCCTAGCACTTTTCCTTTCTACATTTTGACTTATGTGTCGATTTTCATTGTGACTAAACAATATTTACTCATTTTTTTATGGTCCCCTTTGGGCCTCTATTGTTATGGCAACATCATAGAGTCAACATTTTTCAAAGCATCAGAGATGAGTACCCTTGCATCCATGGATTTTCTTCCGAGTCACATCAAGTCCTCTTGTAGTAAATCACCAATATTTTCATCATATTCATCCCATTTTACTAATATTTGGCTTCCAGTTGTTTTTCCATGTCTTTCAAAATGCTTCGTATGAGTAATTAACCATCCCTTTTGAAATCAACTCAATCACTTCCATATAAGCCATGCATATTATGCTCTGATAAGGGAATTATTTAGTCCACCAATAAAACTTATCATTCCATCATTATCCCTCGTGTGGGCCTCTCATTCACATTACTATGATCCTCATGCATTTGTTGAGGAATCCTCATTTCCTCAACTTTAGGGGACCCTCTTCTACCGAATTCAACACATTTAGTTAAAAAGTGTAGTTTATAGGATGGTGTACCTTGGTTTAAAAATTTATACTTGTTCGATGCCTCAGATCAAGAAAAGGGAATCATAATTTCCCTTTAACTTGGTTACTTCTTGTGTGCTTGACTCCAACTCATTATCGAATGATCGAGAATCATACACTTGATGGTCTATTGACCCAACAAATTGTACAAAAATTTCTCAAGTATCTATGAGATGGTCTAAACCTCATGGGGGGGTGGCCCTTTAGGTAGGACCCCACATTCCTGGAAGATAGTAGATCATGATCGAGCCTCAGATGCAGTTCAATATATTTTCCTGGCTCAATTTCTGGTGCTTGCAGTGCCCACAACATGTATGTCTCCTCCAGATAGTTCATTTAGATCGTTCCATGCCTCTCCTGTTCAGCATGGCTTCTTTTTTTATGACCTCCCCTCACCATTTTAGCGTGAGAGACACTGTGTCTCATGTACTTAGATCAACATATGTAATTATATTTTGTCCTTCCCTCTGTTTTCTAGGTGCATTATTTATATGGAACTCATTCTATCATTTTATCCATTTTTGGCCCATTTATGCAAACATTTCATGTATCATGTAATTTGTTTCTCATACCCACATTGTTGGGAACATCATCATTATTTTTACTTAGTTATCTCGGTGGGTATGGGTATGCCTCCCCTGCCTGATTTGAGATTATGTACTTACCAATAAAAGGAGACTTCTATCATTTAAGTAGGTCTTTCCCCCTCCATTATCAGTCCTTCCTTGCATTGCTTCAGGTCTCTCTCTCTCTCTCTCTCTCTCTCTCTCTCTCTCTCTCTCCAAGACTCCCCCCTTGTCATCTCATGAAAGTGCAACCTAAAACATATTTCAGTAATATGATTTTCTCCTAACACTATTATGTTGGGGGGAAATCTATTATCACCCAAAAAATGATCACCTATCAATTTCTTACCAGGTGGATCAAAATACACTCTGTAGAATTAATTTTACCATGCTAAAACCCACTTTCACCATAGGAAATAATTTAGTAAACCATTTTTTCTAAATTATTTCTCATTAAAATCCAAAAACCCTATGAGAATAGATCATTATTTATTTAGTATTCTCCATAAATAATTATTAAATAATTTTTTATTAATGAATTTTTTATCACTTTTGACTTAATAACCTTGGAATAATTAACTAAATCATTATTTATTTATTATTTCCTTATTCCATATTTTCCTTATGAGTTAATTATTAAACCACTATTTTTTAATAATTTCTTTCTTAATTCTCACGAAGTGATTAATAAAGCATTTTCATTTGTTAATGACTTCAACTACTTTATAAATAAAGGTATTTGACCATTTTTAATATATTTTCCCTCTCAAAAATATAATAAAGCATTGGCCAACCACTAGATTTTGATATAGTCAATAACATTTTATTATTTTCTAATTCCTAATTTAGCTCAATAATTTTTTATAAATAAGAAGTTTTGCCATCCATTCTTCACCATGATCATTCTCATCGTCACCACCATCGTCTCATCATACTTGAGCTCCCACTTGAGTTAAACCTATTTTTTTTTCTTCCCATTGCAATTTGAGAGAGAGAAACAGATAGCTGAAGCACAAGGATGTCAAAAGGACACATCCCACATAGGGGTTTTTATAAAACCAAGTTTACAAGTTCTCCTCACCAGGTGTATCATTTATATTAATAAAATTTTCTTATTTATACTATCCATTGGGTTTTTACACTTTTATCTTTGTTGTTATATGTTTATGGTTGCATACGATCTTTTGTTGTAGGGTATTTATTAATTTTTCATTGTAGATCATAAGTGTACATAGCCATATTTTTTTGTTAGTGTCACTTTTCACCAGTGACTTAAGTGAATAATTTTTTGTACACTTCTTTAAAATATTTACGCTAAAACAAAGAATCGGCCTTCAAATCAGAAAATAAGTGTGAAGAAGAGCATGATGACTTTGCTTGTGAAACATATGAATCAGAAGCTAAATTTGTGAGGAATATAAAGCAAGGATCAGGAAAGTATAAAGTTAAGCTACCCTTTAAGTGTTTTAATTGTGGCTAAGTTAGTCATTATGCATCAAAGTGTCCTGAAAATAACAAAAAATATTATGATGCTAAATAAAGATCCAAGAAAGTTCAGAAAGTGAAAAGGAAGGCTAAGAAAATGGGTTTCTATGTTCAAGAAGAAAGTTCATCAGAAAGTGAAGTCAACCACTCCTAATATTAGGACAGAAATGATGAAAACAAAAAGGAATTCATGTTGATAACCAAAGAAAATATTGAATTTGAAGCGATTAAATATGATGATGAAGAGGCTAAACTGGATCTTGAAGGAGAACTGGTAAGTGCACTTGAGGAAATAGAAATGCCGAGGAAGACAAATAAATCCCAGAAGCAGTCTTTGATAAAATAAAATAATTTAAACTGTTATGCCATTACTCTTGCAAGTAGAATAGGGCAAGAAGATACAAGAATCCCTGAATTAGTAGCTAGTTGACAATATTCAATCATGTGAAAGGTTGGAATGAGAAATCGTGTTATTAATGGATTTGGATAAGGTCAAAATACAACTGAGTTTCAATTGTAAATTTGGTGAAGGGATTGAAAATTTAAATGAAATACTGTTTGCACAACGAGTCTCCTCAGATCAAACTACTCTAGGATTTGAAGTTGAGTCCATGGCAACGATAGGGATAAAAGGAAAGAATGAAATTAATTTTATCCCCACGACTAAATAATACCCTACACAACAATAAGAGGATAATATGTAGCCTAGGAAATATCAGGAGAAACAAAAGAAATACCCTTTCTAAGAGAATCAAACTTCCAAAAAAATTCCTAGAATAGAAGGAAACCTTGGAGGTATAATGCTATTTTACCAGGGTATTATTTCTCATGCACAAGGTACCACCACAAAGAAGAAATTTGTTGAGTTAATCTACCTTATAGGTAGCTCAGATCTAGAAGAATATTTCAGCATAGGAAAAACAAACCCAAGTATGTTAACTCATCTTCTCCTTTGAACTATCTAGTGTAATTTTTTAAATGTCAAAATTTTCGGCATATAGCAGTAAATTTCAGACTCAAGGATAAGGAGAAGGAACAAGTTATTTAGAAGATTGAAAAAAATCCCAAACTCTAGAAAGAAAAGGAAAAAATAGAGAAATGTGATATTTCTATGTACACTTAGAATGGAGGGATCCATTGGTATGTGGATAGTGGTTGTTTGAGGAACATTTAAGGAGATAGGAGAAAGGTTTGTACATGGAAACCGGTTGATAAAGGTAATGTGACTTTTGGAAACAATGCTCCAGGAAAAATTCTAACAAAAGTAGTGTTCGTTCTATCAAATGGAAAAGGTAAATCCAGAAATGTTCTATATGTTGATGGGAAGAAGCATAACTTTCTTAGTGTATCTGAGATGTGTGATCAAGTCTATAAAGTGATTTTTAAGGCTAAAAATTTTCAAGTCAAGTCTACATGCATTGTTAATATAGTTGTTGAAGTTGTGAGTACAATTAATAATGTCTATGTGCTCAAAGAGAAGACAAATAGGTGTTTCCTATCAAAGATTGATGAAATTTGGTTGTGGCATACAAGACATGCATATATAAACTTTGATCAGATATTCAAATTGAGAAAAGATAAAGTTGTTATTTACTTAACTAGGTTTTCAAAACCAAATAATACAATTTTTAAATCCTACCAATTGGTGAATCAAACTCGTGTTCCATTCCAGGAAAAGGAGAGCTCGTCATAAAATCCATTGTAGTTGGTACACATGGATCTGTGTGGACCATCAAGAATGCAGATACCCATAGCTAGGTTATATTTTACACTAATAATTATTATTTTAGTAGGATGATGTGGGTTTCCTTCCTAAAAAAGAAATATGAATATTTCTAGAATTTTAAAGAGCCCAAAGCTATGTCTTAGAATGAAACTAATTGCAAAATCAAAAGCATAAGATCCATTAATGGAGGTGATTTCACTTCAAAATAATTTTATGAATTTTGTAAGAATAATGACATCAAAAGGAACTTCACAGTAGAAGAGTTTCCCCAGAAAAATGGTGTAGCAGAAAGAGAAAACAAATTGGTGCAACAGTTAGCAAAAGCCATGATGAATGAAAGGAATGTTTAACAATTTTTTTGGGAAGAAGTTATTATTTTAGTAGTGGTTATCCTCAATAAAGCTCATTTTAGACCAAAAAATGACAAAACTCCCTATGATCTATGGCATGGAAAACCTGCAAGAGTTAAGCACTTTGGATATTTTGGTAGCAGATGTTATATGAAGAGAATTTATGAGAAGCTAAGAAAGTTTGATGCAAGAGCAGATGAAGGTATTTTTCTGGGGTATTAATACAACATTAAAGGATAAAAAATGATATAACAAGAACTACAAGAGGATCCTTGATAGTATCGATGTCAAGGTGGATGAATATGTTGAACATAAACAACCAATGAAAAACAACATTGATGAACAAGTCAACATTGATGAGGAGTATGTTGAGCCACCTGTAGAAGGATATGATGAAGTTCCCTATAGTACTCAAGTCAATGATACCTCAAGGTATGTACAAAAACACCACCCAACTGATCATATTGTTGGATAATTAAACTATGGTCTATAGACAAGAAGGAAGCTACTTAATCCCCCTACAAAAGCATTTGTTTCCATGTTGTCCATAGAGGAACCAATGGATCTTGTACAAGCCAATAAAGAACAACATTGCTTAAAAGTAATGCATTGATAATTGGATGAAATAGAGAAAAAAAGAACTTGGGAACTTTTTGCAAGACCTGCTAATAAGAATTCCATTGGCACAAAGTTGATTTTCATGAATAAATTGAATGATCATGGAGAAGTGGAAAGAAACACAAGTAGATAGGTATGCAAAGGCTATTCTCAAATAGAAGGATTGGACTTTGATGAAACTTTTTATCCTGTTTATAAATTAGTAAGAATGTTCTTTGCATTTGTTGCCTTTAATAAATCCAAAATATATCAAATGGATGCCAAATCTACCTTTTTCAATGGAGAACTACAAGATGAAGTGTACATAGAGTAGGCAGAATGTTTTCAGCTGACACATAAACTAAATTATGTTTGTAGACTCAAGAAGGCCTTATATGGTCTCAAGGAAGCCCCTAGAGCTTAGTATTGCAAGATAGAAAACTACCTCCTCAAGTGTGGATTCAAAAGAGGTGAAACTAACAAAAATTTATATGTCAAGTCAAAAGAATGAATATATATAGCAATGGTTGTATATGTTGATGAAATTATGTTTTATAATGATTCATATTTTCTAACCAATGAATTTGCAGTTGATGTGAAGGTCTAGTTTGATATTTCAATGCATGGAGAGATTTCCTATTTCCTCAGATTACAGATTGTGCAGACCCCATATTTTTGCAGAACATTAACTATGTCAATACCATACATCATGCATGTCGTTGGTATATTTGGAAATTCCAAGAATCCCCCATAAAAATCCATCTACTACCAACCAAGAGGATTCTTAGATATCTCATAGAAACCATGGATTATCAAATTTGGTAACACCAATAGGTAAAAAAAATTCATTAACTTTTTATACTAATAGTTGATTGGGAAGGTGAAGTAGATGGTAAAAAGATCACAAATGGTGGTTCTTTCTATTATAAATTAATTATCCGAGCAATGAAAGACACAAAATATTACGAAAACAAAAACAAAAAGACGTATAAAAGAAAGAGAGACAGAGATAGACGCGGTTCACCCAATTTTGGTTACATCCACAGAGAATCAACTAGTCCTTCCTTTTGTATTATCAAGAAAAATTAAGAGAATTAACCTACAACAAATCAAATGTAATTTCCTATTTTCTCTCACACAGTATCCTCTCTCTTTATTTCTTGAAATAATAATACACAGACGCACTACAATTCAATCATATAAACTTAGGGTTTCCTTCTAGGGAAAAAAACCCTAAATTAACATAACTTATACTGTCAAATCATTTAATTAATGAATGACCCAGATTGACTATGAAATTACAATATTTCACAAGACAAATTTTCAACTATTTTTAGCTTCAGGGGTAGTGCCCTCGAACCCTTGCTCGGGGAATTCTATCCCCCGCACAACCCCCGCCCCCCCTGAGTGGAGGGGTGTAGAGTATTCCTAGGGTATACACACAAATGAAACGAGACCTCTGAATCAGGAAGATAATCATGCTCCATGCCTAACAATCTCCCACTTGGAGACTGATTATAACAATTCCACCATTGTTTCACTTGTTGGACAATGCTTCCACTTTGGACCTCATTGTTTGTCATCTTCATCATCATACTTGAAGATCCATTCAAACTAGATAAGATCTCAATTTCTCCCTGGTTACAAATTTTTTTTAACATATTTGCAGGATTCTTGCTAATTTGTATATTTTCCAGCTTCAACTGTCCATCTTCCAACACCGACCATATGAAATGGCACTTGAGTTTTATATGTTTTGTAATGTAATGAAATGTTGAGTTATTTATAAGATGAATGGAACTCTGTTTTTGACTATATAACTTACCCATCTCCTGCTTCTTTCCCAATTCATCCATAAACCTTTGTAACCAAATAATTTATTTACAAGCATCTTTAGCAGCAACATACTTTTCTTTTGTTGTTTAAAGTACAATGTTTTTTTTCAATTTTGAAACCTAACTAATAGTTGTTCCACCTACAATAAACACATAAACTGTGGTGCTCCTCATGTTATATCTATCACCTGCCATATCTGCATCAACATATGCCTACATATCAATGTTTGAACCACCAAAGCATAATGCTTGATTTGTGGTACCTCTCAAATAACTAAGAATCCACTTTACTACCATCCAATGCTCTGTTCTTGGATTTTTCATTTACCTTATTACAACTCCCACTACATGTGCAATATCAAGCCTTCTGAAGACCATTACATACATTATGCTTCCAATTGTTGATGAATATGGAACTTTCCACCTATAATCCATTTCTTCCTGAGTCTTGGGACACATCTCCTTACTTAGCTTGAAATGAATAACTAAATTTGTACAAACTGGTTTTGCATTATGCATATTAAATATTCCAACACATTTTCTATCTACTCACTCTAAGAAAATGCTAATTTTTTATTTTTCCTCTCTCTATTTATTCTCATACCAAGGATTTGTTTTGCAGCACCCGAATCCTTCATTGGAAATTAATTTTACAATTTTCCTTTGAGCACATTTATTTCCCACGTGTGGAACACTACAACAAGAATGTCATCTACATAAAATAGCAATACAATATAGTTGTCAATATTTTTATTTTAAAGATAAACACAATGGTCAGAGTGATATCTAGTATAACCCTATTCATACATAAACCTCTCAAATTTTAGATATCATTTCCTTGGAGCTTGTTTTAAGCCATATACGCTATTTAGTTTGCAAAGTAATTTCTCCTTCCCTTTGACCTCATATCCTTGTGGTTGTTGAATATATATTTCTCCCTCTAAATCCCCATGGAAAATTTTTGTCTTCGCATCTAACTTCTCAATACGCAAATATTTTGTTGGCACTAGAATTAAAATAGTTCTAATTGAAGCCATTTTAAAGATGGGAGAAAAAAATATATTAAATTATATATCTTTCTTGTCTACAAACCCCTTCACCAAAATTGTAGCCTTATACTTTTGTTTCCCAAGTCCGGTTATGCATAAAGGATTCCATCTCTTATTCCATGGCTTGCTCCCACTTCTTCCTGGTTTCTACCTGCATTTATTCTTCACATCTTTCATGTTCACCATGATCAATCAACAATACATAATATAATGAAGGAGAGTATCACTCAAGGGGTCTACTTATCCTAGTAGATCTTCTAACACCACCTTCATGTGTTTGAGGTCCCTATTTTTGTTGTGGTTATTGTTTCTCTCCTTGTGGCTATTGATCATTATGATTTTCAGACACCTTTAAATTTTTTGTGATCTCATCAAGCACTATGTATTATTTTTTTCCTTTTCCTATTTATTTTCATGCATTTGATCCTTATACAAGACCTTTTCATTGAATAAGAAATCTCCGTTCCTAATGATTTTGTGAATTTCATAATCATATAAGCGATAACAAAAATCATTAACACCATATACAATAAAGGTACATTTCTTTGGTTTTTTCTCAAACATTGTTCTATTTTATTTATTGATGTGGACAAAGGCTTCACAACTGAAAGTATTTAAAAGTAATTAGTTTACCTTTTTACTTGTACATTCATCCTCTGAAATACCGCCATCAAAGGAAATTGAAGTCTCTTTGTTTATTATAAAAACAACAATATCTACAATACGTACCGAAAATTGTAAGGGGAATCCTTCTTGAAATATCATACACATTTCATGCTCAATGTTTGTCCTGTTCATCCTTTCTAACATGCGATTTTCCTTTGGTGTTCCTGGAACTATCTTCTCTCTGTGAATTCCATGCTATTAACAGTAATTATCAAACTCTTTGTTGTATTATTCACCTCCATTTTCTTATCTGAGACACTTCAACTTCTTTCCTATCTCATTATCAACCAAATATTTCCATTTCTTGAAATTATCAAATACATCATATTTATGTCGAATACAATAAATCTGGGTTTTCCTAGTTGCATCATTAATAAAAGTAACATAATAATGAGAGCCACTGGAAGATGATACCTCAGCAGGTACCCATACATCTGTATGCATGAACTTGAATTTTCCACTCTTATTTTCCTTCCCAACTTTGGGAAATATAACTCTCTCTTTTTTTTTCCATAAACACAATTTTCACAGAAATCCATATCAACATGCTTCAAACCCAGTAACAAATTTCTTGAATGAAGAATTTCAATCCGTTTCTCACTCATTTTCCAAGCCTATGATGCCAAAATGTCATATCTTCACCTATGGAGGTTAAATCATTAAAAAAATTATAAATATTGTTGCATAAATATAACATACCAACCTTTTCTCCTTTTTGTATTACCAGGGATTTTTAAGTGACCTTCTAGGTTTTCTCTATGAATGTAGTTACACAACCTTCACCACCTTACTTACCCGTTGAAATTAGGTTTTACTTCATATATGGAACATGCCTCACCTCCTTTAACAACCATTGGTTTCCATTTCTTTTTTTATAAAAAATTTACCCATTCCAATGATTTTATAGTGTTTATCATCACCCAGACGAGCCTGTCCAAATCTCCTTGAACATAGTCATGAAAGTGTTTCCTATCAGGTGTGGCATGGAAAGAGGCCCCTGAATCTACCACCCAGGCATCAATAATATTATCTAATGAAATAACTAAATCATATTACAACACATCACCTGTCACATTCGTTTCATAATTATTCTCTTTTAGTATATCTCATTTTTTCCCTTTCGATATTTGTAGTGTTTATAAAGGTTTCATTTCTTCCCACAGTTCCAGCACACTATCCCTGATCTGGATTTGGATATGCCTTTTCTTGACTTGTTGTTATTTCCTAGGATCTTTCCTCTTTCCATTTTTCTTCCCCTAGTCTCTGCAATCAAAGCATTTCATGATGCCTCACCAAATCTTTTCCATCACATTTCCTTGCTAAGGATGGCACCAACAACATCATTAAAATTTAAAGTAATATATCCAGATAAAAATCTACTAATAAGCATAAATAATCCATTCCAAATTTCTGGAAATGAGCACAAAAATAAGAGAGCCCCAATTTCATCATCAAAATTTACCCCTATAGAATTTAACTAATTTGTAACCGTGTTAAATTAGTCTAAATAATTATTAAAAAATCCACCTTCTAACATATTCATATTAAATATATGCTTCACAATAAATACCTTATTGAGGTCAGTGGTTTTTAATATAGTTTTTCCAATGTCGTCATTAAACCTTTTGTTGTTGTTTCCTTTGAAGTGTTAAATACCACTGACGCTTCCACACACAACTATATTGTTCCTAGTGCTTTTCTATTGAGAAGATCACATTCTTCATCTTTCATACTCGTCAACTTCTTTTATTTTCTGCTCAATGGTAGGTACATATATTTTTTATATAAATAATATTCCATCTGTATCTTCCACAACTAGTAGTTTGACCATTAAATTTCTTGACCATAAACCTACCATCTTTTGTCATTGCTCCACTCAAACCTAGAACCCTTCTCTCCTGCTAGTTTATCAGCAAAATATACCTTCAAATCTGATACAATTTGTTAGAAATTAATTAATATAGTAATGAAAGACACCAAATATTACTGAAACAAAAACACATAAACACATAAAATAAGAGGGACACATATATATGTGGTTCACCCAATTTGGGATATGTCTATGGAGAAACATTGTAATATTCCTATTTTTACTGGTTTTTTTAGAAAATTTAATAATCCTAAAGAATGAGTGGACCTAAAGGAAAACAATCATTATGGACATATTTTATTTTTTTAATTTAATAAAGATGGAATTTGAATTATTGTGGAAAGACTAGAGTATCAATGGAGACTAGGATATCAAACCCATGAGGATGGATAAGATTCCAAATACTTTCCTAGATTCTCCAAAAATCCTTGGAGAAAATAAATTAAATTTAAAATATTATATTGGATATAAAAATCTAAAATATACCTCAGCAAAGTGGAAAGTTACTGAGAAGAGGTAAATAAAACTAGAAAGAGGAAAAAGCTAGTTTTAAAGTACTTTTGTGGAAAAAAAAAGGAAAACATAGGCAAAAAGGAAAACATCATCCTGATTAACTGGACACAGTTATGGAAATGTGCTGAAGGGGAATCAAGCTTAAATAAGAAATTCCATGGTATGCAAGAGGTTTTCTACACTTTGGACGAATTGGTCTCTGCTCGTGAGGAGTTGTGGAGAGAAAGCTCAAGGTTGGGTGTCAAATAGTCTTACCAAAATTGGTATGCACAAGTAATTCAATTATGTGTTATGAATTTTAGTGCTAAATAAAGTTGAAATTATCTATTTTTGTGGATTAACGATTCAATTAAACTAGATGGAATTGTGTTAGAAAGTCAATTTTATGCATGATTAATTTTTGTAGAAAATTTGTTTCGACAATTATAATAGATATAGTTGATTTGTATGGTTATGTAGAAAATTATAAGTTAATAAACCACCACTTAGAATATCTAAACCCTATTAATCAGGTTTAAATATGAGGTTAGGTTGTAAACCTTAACATTATATACATAGAAAATTTAAATAAATACACGTGGAAAGAAAGAAAGATCTGCTACTATACAATAACTAGAAGATATATTGACAAACATAACTTATGGAATTAACTCAAAAGTGTACCAATGTCATATAGCATCAAATACATGCAATGAAGAAATATAACTCAAATTTATGATGATGACTACATTGTATCATAACTGCAATAATTTAAACCATGATATTATTCTGAATATAAATTACAATTTACATCTGTCATGAATTGTAGAAAGAGTCCATAGTCCTAACTAAATAGTTTCAATGGAATTATAAATCTGAATATAGTTCAGAATTCAAGAGGTTGAATTCTTCAAAGCGATATGGACCAACCTGTATGGAAGAAATATATTTCTATTGTCAATGAATGGCAACATGATTTTCCCAAAATTGACAAAATTATAAATTAAATTATAAAAGTGTGCATTGAAGGAATTGGAGTACCTACACATACAATTATACACATGAGTTCTTATGTGTACAGATATCCTTAAAATTAAGTAAATCAATTAACAATAAATCTATGACAAGGGTAAGTAAATATGAAAAATTTACCTTACTATGCTATGTTAAATAGTGATAGTGAACCTGCACATAAAAATGAGAAAAATGCTTAAGTGCAAGAAGTAAATTAAATAAAAGAGAAAAAGGAAATTAATATGGCGAGAAAGAAAGTGAGTACCTTTAGTCTCGTCGACAGAGTGCATATTAAAACTTTGAGAAGCTGTGAATAATTGATCAGTTGTTCCTGTACAATTCATGATTTTATTAATTTATGAGAAATTAATGCAATCCTAAAATTATTACAAATTATTCTTAACAGATATCTAAAATTAAAATTGAAAATTTCACACAGATTGTAAGTTTGTAATACTGTGATTTTCAATTTATAAAAAAGTAATTAATTCTAAACCCCAAAATTTAATAGAAATGTCAACTGCATAAAAAGGGGAATGTTATCAATAATATTAGCGATACAGAGTAACTCATAATTCCTCGTGAGGTAATGAAGGTTTCTGAGTTAAAAACAAAAATCTATTTTATTTCAAGAAAAATGAGCATTCCATAATTATAGGAATTCAAGGAGAATTGGTCTAAGTCATCACTAAATAATATCTAAAATTTCTACCAAGATTTCAATTGAAATTATAAATACAGTGATAGAGAAGACATGAATACCTTTAAATATCATTACAATATGAAAAATATATATATACAATCTCTTTAATATTTACATTGGAGAGGAAATGAAATTTATTGAAAACCCAATAGTGAAATTTTCTTTCACGAGAAATTTGAATAATAATATACAGAGGTTGTATGGATAAGCGAAGGAAAACCCCATACTTCTACTGTGGAAGGGTAAGACAGATGAACTTAACGCTGGTTCCTTGGATTTAATTAGGGAAAAAATTGAAGTTGAATAATTACATTACATATTCAACGAAAAACACAACAATTGATTCTAATAAAATGTTGTAAACCCATACGGTTTGGGAACTCAGATAGCATTAAGAATGCACTGGTTAAAATACCATATTACTCATACACATGAGAGGAATTATGATGCCATGAGGAAGAACGATGGAGTAGAAATGAAACGTGGAGAAGTATACTACAGAGGAAATTCTCAACGATATAATTATAGAACGAAAATGAAATACTAGAGAAATTACCAAAACAACTTATCAAAGAAAAAAATAAATTATCAATCTGTGTTTTAAATACGAGCGTAAGCTTTCAAAATATTGTGAAAACGAAGAGGTATATTCTAGAATAAATCCTCGAATACATTATTAAACCAACGAGGAAGTAGTATGGTAGTCATGATTTAAACCAAAGACTAAGAGGGAAATAATAAATTACAACCAAGATCTAATTTCATACTAATTCTGCAAGTAAATGAGAGGTAAGAAACAAAATAGTAATAACGTTGTATAAACAAAATTGTAGTTGTTACCATAAGAGGAATTCGAAAGTAGTAGCCAAACAAGGATTGCATTAAGGGTTTAGAATTTCTTACCTATTCCTTGCAGAAGAGGAAATTACCTCATGGCCTCCAGAATTTTTGAAGGAAGATAGATTAAAAACCTTGGATATAATGAAACCCTGCAAAACGAGAACGAGTCATTAGTTTAAAATCAAACCAGAATGCAACAAAAGAAATTTTACAAAGGCATAGCTATCATACGATGGAAAATATTTTAAATTCACACGTATCACCTGAAGGACAGGTATGCCTCTGAAATTCACGCGTAGTTGTCAAGCATGAGATTGAATGTGTAATAATATCCAACATTGATATGTACTGAGAGGAAAAATTAACAATTTGATGGGATGCATGTTAAACCATCGATGAGGGTTGCTGAAAAAAACCGAGTCGAACGACTGAATTTCCCAAATGAAAATGAAAAGTCATAATAGGGTTAGGTCTTCGTAGTTACCACAGAAGGGATACGATCCCATCTTGACCATCAACGTGGCAGTGATCTAAGCTAGCAGTTGACAGAAAAAATCTTCGGAGCCATGTGATTAATTTAATGACCAGAGTTCAATCATAAATATGGAAATATCGAAACTACAAATGTATTAAAACCTCTAGCCTGGAGATATATAGATCTTAAATTTGAATCCACAAATTGATTAACGTATAACTCTATATTAAATTAGACTAATGTGTTAAAGAGTTACATATTGACAATGTCATGTATGTTCTAAAATCAATAAAATCTCAAAGCGATGGATATAACGTAACAACATTACGAATGGTCAATTCATCATTAAGGTAGGCAGGGAAAAATATATATCATGTGTAGCACAACTTCTTGTTATAAAGTTACATATAGTTATATGCTTGAGGATATATTAATAATATCATTAAATCCATTCAATGGTTTTAGATACTCTTTTATTTAAAGAAAAGGTATACGTATCAATTACTAAAATTTGATAGTATAAATAATGTTACCCTTATAAATGTTAAGAGTGCCATATAGTGTGTTAAGGGTGTTAAATAATGTGGAAGTGGAGAAACTGATGAAAGGAGATTAAAATATCATAAATATTTTAAGGTATAATATAAAGTATGATGTTACCATATTATGCTAGATTTAGTATAAAATTGTAAAGACAAAAATCACTATAAATTATAAATGCAGTTATAGTAGAACAAGGTGGGGAAGAATTGTCTTCAAGGACAGTCAGTAGTAAAATTGAATTATGAATTCATTAAGAAACACAAGAATCATAAATATCCGAAAAATCATAAGTTGTGAATGAAATTCTCACAACTAAAAATACAACGAAAGAGTTTCGTCAAATGGTGACAAAATACATTAATTCCTTTCACGACAAATTAGTAACTATGGTATAATTAAAAGAAACAAATTGGTAAGTGGAGTTGTTACAAATGGTATCAGAGCCCATGTTGAAACACTGGGCATATATGTGTCCTCACATAGGAAATTAAAAATCCAAAAAATTGATGTTGTACATTAATTTAAATTGAAAAAAATTTGCACTAATTTATTTTCTGTGTACAGTGATTTAGTGTAAAAAAGTACAACTCTAACTATGAGCAATGGGGGAGGGGTGTACGTAGATCTGGGTGGTGAGGAAAATCCACCAGATCAAAATGCTCAGTTGCTGGATATGTTCAGGGAGATGCAACAAGAATTGATTCATCTGAGAAACAACAATGAAAAATTGTTGCAAGCCAACAAAGAGCAAGAGAGGTTGATTGAGGAATTAACCTCAAGGTCTAGTCATGAAAGTGGAGACCCTAGAAGAAAGAGAGAAGAATTTGAAACCAACTCAGAAGGATCTGAGGATGGTGAAGCAGCTGGACAACAATCCAGAAAGAAAAATGAATTACAAGGAGAATTCTGAAAAATTAAACCTCCCGCTTATGATGGTGAAAAGGAGGAAGATGCAGAAGCTTGGCTTCTGAATATGGTAAAATAATTTCAAGTCTTTGAATATGGAAGTAACCTGAGAGCTAGATTGGCTATTTACCAACTACAGGGTAAGGCTATCTTGTGGTGGGAAGAAACCAAAATGGTACATGTACTAGATGAGAAAATTGTTACTTGGGAAGACTTTCAATCTAAATTAAAATATAGATATCGGAATGAGAGATATTATGATGACAAAGCCAAAGATTTTCATGAGCTAATATTGGTACAACTCACTATAGATGATTTTGTTACCAAATTCACTAACCTGCTTCACTATGTGCCTTATATCAGAGAAGAAAAGGCCAATATACAACAATTTTTAAACTTCCTACCTACTATCTACAAGGAGAGAATAAAATTTCATAATCCTAAGAAAATGGATGAAGCAGTGCACAAAGAAATACTATGATATCAACAGTTCAAAGGCAGAAATGATTAGTTGCAAAATTTGAAAAACAAAGAAAAGGAGAAAGGTGACTCTAGTTGAAAAAGAGTAAAACCAACATATTTGAAAAACTTTCAAAAAAATCATAAAATGAATAAGTTCAACAAAACTGGAGAAAAAAAACCAGCCCAATCACAAATTAGATTTAAATAGATGGATGTAAAAAACAAGAAAGAAGGGCCTGTAAAAATGAAGGAACCATTAACATGTTGGGGTTGTGGAGAACCTCACTTGTTACGTGATTGTCCTCATCGAATGGTTCAAAATATTCAAGTGTTGAGAGAGGCGACTACTGTAAATGACGTTGCTAGAAAAATTTCAAGAATTAGTAATGCACTAGAGGATCGCCAAGCTTAACACCAATCAACCATGATCGAAATCAAAGGTACGGTTGCTGAACAACCTGTTTATGTTTTGATAGATCTAAGAGAAAATTTAAGCTATATAAGTCCTTAGATGGTGGAAAAGTGAAAATTAAAATTAGAAAAATTTCAGCAAGCATGGTTAGTTCAGTTAGCTACTAGAAAAAAAAGAAAAGTGACCCATAAAATACCAAAGATTGCTGTAAATTTAAATGGGTATGAAGCTGAACTGAATTTAAATATTTTTCCCCTAGGCTCCTATGATGTGTTAGTGGGAATGGACTGGTTAGATAAACAGAAAGAAATAGTTAATTTCTTAGATAAAATAGTTCGTTGTATAGATGGTGAGGGAAAAAAAGTGATAGTAAAAGAAAAACCAAGACTCATATCAATAAGACAGATTTCAAAACTACATTTAAAAAGGACAGTAAGGAAAGGGTGTCGTGTATGTTGTATAAGTGGAGGAATTGGGACAACAAACTGAAAAAGAAGGTGTAGAAAATTTATTAGTAATTATAGAGTTGAAGGATGTGTTTCCAGATGAAATCCCCCATTTAGCCCCTAAAAGAGAAATTGACTTCTCAATTAAAGTGGTACCTGGAGCTACACCTGTCTCTAGAGCACCCAACCGAATGAGTACTCGTGAGATGTTAAAATTAGAACTTCAAATCCAAGAGTTGTTAGACATATGTTACATCATACCAAGTGTGTCTCCTTGGGGATCACCTGTATTGTTTGTTAAAAATAAAGATGGCACATTCAGGATGTGTATAGACTACAGACAACTGAATAAATTGACTATAAATAACATATATCCTCTACCTAGAATAAATGGCTTATTTGATCAAGTGAGAGGAGCTACTATATTTTCAAAGATTTATTTAAGAATAGAATATCATCAACTAAGAATTAAAGATGAAGACATCAACAAGACAACATTCAAGACGAGATGCGAGCACTATGAATTTGTAGTTCTCCCTTTTGGGTTGACTAATGCACCTGCTACATTCATGTTTCAAATGAATAGTGTGTTGCATAAGTATCTAGAAAAAATTGTTTTGGTGTTCATTGATGAAATGATAGTATATTAAACAAATGAAGAAGAACATAAAGAACATCTCAGAACTGTCTTACAAACACTTATAGAACATAAGTTATATGCCAAAATTAGCAAATTTCAATTTTACAAAGATAAAATTTAGTATTTGGGTCATGTAATCTCAGAGGAGGGATAGGCAGTAGACCCAAAGAAGATACAAGCTATCATTGATTGCCATGTACCTACTGATGTTCCATCCATAGGATCATTCATGGGTATCTCTCAATACTACAGGATATTTGTAGAAAATTTTTAGCCTTAGCATATTCTATTACATCTCTACAGAAAAAGGGAGTGAATTTTGAGTGGACAACAAAATGTCAACATAGTTGTGAAAAGTTAAAACTTAAACTAACAACTGGTCGTATTTTGAAGATTGCATCCAAACAAAGAAATTGTAGTGTGTATAGATGCATGTGCAGAAGGATTAGGAGGGGCATTATTACAAGAAAACTTAGTCATAGCTTATGAATCAAGAAAATTAAAGAAACGTGAACATAATTACACTGTATATGACTTAGAGTTAGTTGTTGTAATACATTCTTTGAAGATGCAGAGATATTATCTATTAGGAAAGAAGTTTGTACTGATGACATATCACGTAAGCTTGAAATATTTTTTCACACAACCTGATTTAAATGCTAGACAAGCTAGATGGTTACCTTGCCTTTGTGAGTTTGACATGGAAATCAAACATATTAGAGGAAATCAAAAATAAGATTGCATATGCTTTGAGTGGAATGCTCATCGGATTTAAATAGTGTTGGAAGTAGTGTGAAATTTAACATAGAGGGATTGATACAAGAATTGATGAGTCAAGATCCAAATTATGAAAAAATACAAGAAAAATTATAGAACATTGAAATACTAGGATATACTCAAAATCCGAAAGGGCTGATTTATTATAAAAACAGATTGTATATTCCAAATGTGAGCTCATTAAAACAGGAAATTTTAGATGAGTATCATAATCGACCCTATGTAGGGCGTCCTAGTTATCAAAAAATTATTTCAACATTAAAAAAGAATATGGTTTGGCCTGGTATGAAGAAATATGTGGCTGATTACCTAGCTAAATTTTTATAATGTCAATGGGTAAAAGTAGTGAATCATCATCCAGAAGGATTGTTGAATCCTTTACCTATTCCATAATGGAAATACGAAGTAGTTTCCATAGATTTTTATTACTGGATTGCCTACAAATAAATATCAACATGATTCTATAATGGTGGTTGTAGACACATTGACTAAAGATGCACACTTTTGACCAGTACAATCTACTTTTGGTACAACTCAAGTAGTTAATGTATTCATGAAAGAGATTGTAAAGTTACATAGTATTCCTAAAATGATTATATTAGACAGAGATGCAATGTTTACTTCAGCTTTTTGGAAGACACTATTTGGAGGAATGGGTATAAAATTGAAATTTAGTACAGCCTACCATCCCCAAACATATGGAAAAACTAAAAGGAAAATCTATATTCTAGAAGACATATTACGCATGTATGTTATGGAAAAAACTACAAAATGGGAAGATTTTCTACATCTAGAAGAATTTTCATATAATAATAGTTATCAAGCTTCAATAAAGATGAGTCCTTTTGAAGAATTGTATGGCAGAAAATACCACACACCGCTTAGTTGGATTCAACCAAAAGATAATTTAATACTTGGACCGAATGCAGTGCAAGAGATGGAAATAACTGCAAAGAGAATTCAACAAGAAATTAAAATAGCTCAAGACAGAGAAAAGAGCTATGTAGACAAGAAGATAATTCATATACAATTCAAAGTGGACGACCATGTTTACTTGAGTTTAGCCTAAAAAGAGTGCTTTATATACGGGTAGTTGTGCTAAATTAGCACCAAGGTACTGTGGACCATTTGAAGTTCTAGAAAGAGTGAGGCCAGTAGCTTATAAATTGGATCCACCTAGTCAAATTAAGGTTCACAATGTTTTTCATGTTTTCTTATTGAAAAAGTATGTACATGATCCTACTCATGTAATTGATTTGAATGTGATACATGTGGAACCATAAGGGAAATTTTTTCCAGAGCCCTTCCATATACTGGCATGGGAAGAAATCAAGCTCCGGAATAGGACGGTAGCTAGGGTGAAAGTGAAATGGAGGAACTTTTCACCTGAAGAAGCTACTGTGGAGTGAGAAGAAGAAATGAAGGAAAGATAACCATCACTGTTTGCAAAGTGAATCGATATTTTGCAACACCAAGGACGATGTTTTGTTTTAGAGGGGGAATATGTAATATCCCTATTTTTACTGCTTTTATTAGATATTGAACAATCTTAAAGGTTGAGTGGACCTAAAGGAAAACAAAAATGTGGAATTTCAATTATTGTGCAAATACTAGAGTATAAATGGAGACCAAGATTTTAAATCCATGAGGATGGATAAGATTCCAACGACTTTCCCAGATTCCCCAAAAATCCTTAGAGAAAATAAATTATATTTAAAATATTAGATTAGAGATAAAAATCTAAAATATACCTCAGTAAAGTGGAAATTTACTGAGAAGAGTTGAAATAAAAATAGAAAGAGGAAAAATCTAGTTTTAAAGTACTTTTGTGGAAAAAACAAAAGGAAAGGATAGACAAAAAGGAAAACAACATCCTGATTAACTGGACACAGTTATGGAAACATGCTAAAGAGAAAGCAGTCTTAAATAAGCCATTCCTAGGTAGACAAGGGGTTTTTTACACTTTAGAGGAATTTGTCTCTCCTCGGGGGGAGCTGTGGAGAGAAAACTCAAGGTTGGGTGGCAGATAGACTTACTAAATTGGTATGCACAAGTAATTCAATTCTGTATTATGAATTTTAGTGCCAAAGAAAGTTATAGATTATCTATTTGTATGGATTAATGATTCAATTAGACAAGATGGAATTGTGTTAGAAATTTAATTTTATGCATGATTAATTTCCGTAGAAAAATTGTTTAGACAGTCTGATGTATTTAAAAGAAAACAACTATAATAGATATAGTTGATCTGTATGGTTACATAGACAATTATAAGTTAATAAAATAACACTCACAATGTCTAAACCCCATTAATCGGGTTTAAATCCCAAGTTAGGTTGTAAACCTTAATATTATATACACATAAAATTTAAATAAATACACGTGGAAAGAAAGAAAGATATGCTACTGTACAATAACTAGAAGATGTATTGACACACATAGATTATTGCATTAAATCAAAAGTCTACCATTGTCATATAGTATAAAATACATGCAGTGAAGAAATATAACTCAAATTTATGATGTTGACTGCATTGTATCATAACTACAATAATTTAAAACATGATATTATTCTGAATATAAATTACAATTTAAGTTTGTCATAAATTGTAGAAAATTTCCATGGTCCTAACTAAATAGTTATAATAGAATTATAAATTTGAATACAGTTCAGAATTCAAGAGGATGAATTCTTGAAAGCGATATGTACCAACCTGTATAGAAGAAATAAAATTTACTATCAATGAATGGCATAATGATTTGCCCAAAATTCACAGGATTATAAATTAAACTGTAAAATTGTACATTGAAGGAAGTGGAGTACCTTCACATAAAATTATACACATGACTTAGTATGTGTATAGATATCCTTAAAATTAAGTAAATAAATTAACATATAAATCTGTGACAAGGGTAAGTAAATCTAGAAAACTTATCTTATTGTACTATGTTAAATAGTGACAATAAACATGCACATAAATATGAGAAAAATTCTTAAGTGCAAGAATTAAATTAAATAGAAGAGAAAAAGGAAATTAAACTGATGAGAAATAAAGTGAGTACCTTTAGTCTCGTCGATAGAGTGCATATTAAAACTCTGAGAAGATCAGTTTTTCCTGTACAATTCATGATTTTAATAATTTAAGGGAAATTAATACAATCCTAAAATTATTACAAATTAGTCTTAATAGATATCTAAAATTAAAATTGACAATTTCACACAGATTGCAAGTTTATATTACTGTTATTTTAAATTTATAAAAGAGTAATTAATTCTAAACCCCAAAATTTAATAGAAAGGTCAACTTCATAAAAAGGGGAATGTCATAAAGAAAATTAATGATACAAATTAACTCGAAATTCCTCATGAGGTAACGAGGGTTTTTGAGTTAAAAACGGAAATCGATTTTACTTTAAGAAAAACGATCATTCCAGAATTATAGGAATTCGAGGAGAAATCGTTTAAGTCGTCACTAAAGAATATCTAAAATTTAAACCGATATTTCAATTTAAATTACGAATATAGTGATAGAGAAGACATGAATACCTTAAAATATATTTACAATATGAAAAAAAATTATTTACAATCTGTGTAACATTTACATTGGAGAGGAAATGAAATTTGTTGAAAAGCCAATAGTGAAATTCTCTTTAACAAGAAATTTGAATAATAATATACAGAGATTGTCTTGATAAGTGAAGGAAAACCCCATACTTCTACTATGGAAGGGTAAGACCACCGAACTTAACGTTGGTTCCTCAGATTTAATTGGGTAAAAATTTGATGTTGAATAATTACATTTCATATTCAACGAAAAACTGAGCAATTAATTCTAATAAAACATTGTAAACCCATACAGTTTGGGAACTCAAATAGCATTACGAATGCACTGGTTAAAATACCAGAGAGCTCATACACATGAGAGGAATTACGATGCCAAGATGAATAACGATGGAGTATAAATGAAACAAAGAGAAGTATACTCCAGAGGAAATTCTCAACGATATAATTATAGAACGAAAATGAAATACTGGAGAAATTACAAAAACAACTTATCAGAGAAAAAAATAAATTTTCAAATTGAGTTTTAACTACCAGTGTAAGCTTTCAAAATATTGTTAAAATGAAGAAGCATATGCTGGAATAAATCCTCGACTATGTCATTACACCAATGAGGAAGTAGTATGGTAGTCATGATTTAAACCAAAGGCTCAGAGAGAAATAATAAATTACAACCAAGATATAATTTCATACTAAGTCTGCAAGTAAACGAGTGGTAAGAAATAAAATAGTAATAACGTTGTATAAAAAAAATTTAGTTGTTACCATAAGAGGACTTCGAAAGCAGTAGCCAAACAAGGATTTCATTAAGCGTTTAGAATTTCTTATCTATTCCTTGCAGAAGAGGAAATTACCTCATGACCTTCAGAATTGTTGAAGGAAGACAGAAGAAAAACCTCGGATAGAATGAAACCCTGCAAAACTAGAATGGAGCATTAGTTGCAAATCAAACCAGAATGCAACAAAAGAAATTTTAGAGGCATAGCTATCATACGATGGAAAATCATTAAAATTTACGTGTATTACCTGAAGGACAGGTATACCTCTGAAGGTCACGCATAGTTTTCAATCATGAGATTGAATGCGTAATAATATCCAACACTGATATGGACTGAGAGGAAACATTAACAATTTGATGAGATGCATGGTAAACCAGTGACGAGGGTTGCTGGAAAAAGAAAAGCCGAACGACCAAATTTCCCAAATGAAAATGAAAATTCATAATAGGGTTTGGTCTTCATAGTTACCACCATAGGGATACGATCCCATCTTGACCATCAACGTGGTAGTGATCTAAGCCAGCGGTGGATAGAAAAAATATCCGGAGCGATGTGATTAATTTAATGACTAGAGTACAATCATAAATATGGAAATCTCGAAGCTACAAATGTATTAAAACCTCTAACCTGGAGATCTACGGATCTTAAATTTGAATCCAAAAACCTATTAACGGATAACTCTATATTAAATTAGACTAGTGTGTTAAAGAGTTACATATTGACAATGTCATGTATGTTCTAAAATCAATAAAATCTCAAAGTGATGGATATAACGTAGCAACGTTACGAATGGTCAATTCATCATTAAGGTAGGAAGGGAAAAATATTTAATATGTATAGCACAACTTCTTGTTATAAAGTTACATATCGTTATATACTTGATGATATATTAATAATATAGTTAAATCCTTTTAATGGGTGAAACTATACTCTTTTATTTAAACAAAAGGTATATGTATCAAATAGTGAAATTTGATAGTATAAATAATTTTAACTCTTATAAATGTTAAGGGTGCCATATAGTGTGTTAAGGGTGTTAAATAGTGTGGAAATGGAAAAATTGATGAAAGGGGATTAGAATACCATAAATATTTTAAGGTATAATATAAAGTATGATGTTACCATATTATGCTAGATTTAGTATCAAATTGTAAAGGCAGAAATCACTATAAATTATAAATGCAGTTATAGTAGAACAAGGTGGGGAAGAACTGTCTTTAAGGACAGTGACTACTAAAATTGAATTATGAATTTAAAAGACACAAGAATCATAAATATCCGAAAATTATTCTATACATGAAATCATAAGTTGTGAAGGAAATTCTCACCACGAAAGTGTTTCGTCGAATGGTGACAAAATACATTAATTCCCTTGACAACAAATTAGTGATTATGCTATAATTAGAAATTTTTTTTTTGGTAAGTGGAGTTGTTACAAACATCTAGTCCTCCCTTTTATATTATCTATCAAAATGAAGAGATACAATGTACAAAATATGTGTTGTATTATCCTCTTTTATCTCACATAGACTCCTCTCTCTTTCTCACTTAGAATAATAATACACAACTGAAATATAATTCCCTCATATAGACTGAGAGTTTCCTTCTAGGGAAAAAACCCTAAATTAACATAAATTTTATTTTGAGATCATTTTCTTAACGAATGTCCCAGATTTACTATGAAATTACAATATTTTATGAGGAAACTATCCATCTATTTTTAGCTTTAGGTGCACTACCATTGAACCCCCATTGGGGGGCCCATTAGCCCCCGCACCCCTTCGCACGAAGGGGTGTACAATATTCTTGGGGTATACACCCAGCTGAAACAAGAACTCTGAATCATGAAGATAATGAAGCTCCACACCCAACACTTTCTTTCTTGGAGAATGCCTAGTTTCACGGTTGAGAAAGAACCAATCCTCCATATACTTATCTATAATTGAAGAAAATTACATTTTAGCACCCTCTGGTTGCACTTAACTACTGTGGATGAAATAGAACTTGTAGGATATACAAGTGTTTTATGATCATCCTATTCCCATTATTTGTGTAAACATAAGTGAAATAAGAATGTTAAAGAATTAGGTTATTTACTCCAAAACAAATCATATTGTGTTCAAGTATCATTTATTGAGAGATAAAGTTGAAAATAATATTGTGAAGCTGGATCATGTCACTACAAAAGAGAAAGTTTTTGATATGTTCAATAGGCCACTTCCTGGACAATAATTTCAATATTTGAGGCAAATATTGTGAGTTTTACCTCTTGCCTCCCTCCGCTAGATCTTCCTTCAAGAGGAAGAAAGGAAACTTGTATACTTCATACATATCAAGATGAATATTCCACGTCCACAGGATCAACATGACAGAGAAGTATTTTGAAAGGGGGAATATGGTCACATGGAGATAATGTTGGTGTCTTTTCCGTTAATGTCAAAAGGGAAGACATACATGATGATAAAATAAAGGAAGTAAAAGAATAGGTACTTCGTAAAGGAGAGGTGTTAGTGATCCAACAACAACAATAATAGTGAAACAACAATAAAAATAACTAAGGATAAGATAAATGCATCTCAGGGGCAACAAAACTAAAATGAGACGCTAAAGTTGATATGTTTGACTAAGAATGGTTTGTTTGATTTCAGTGTTGCCATCAATTCCAAAGGGGGAGATGTTGGAAATATGTTTTCACTGATGGAAACACATGGAAAAAGTATCAATAGAAGGAATAGAAGAACTCGGCAAATCAAGTTCCAAGCATAAGAAGAATAATCAAAGAAAAGCATAAGAATGGTTCAGATAATTTGGAGCCAGTTATAGAGTAGAAAATCAGATAAATTTTAGATGAAAAAAACTTGGATGGAAAAAGCTCAGAAAAATATTTCCATTGATATAGAAAAGTCTAAAAATGGCCTCCTAGTTTTAGAGATAAATCCAGTCAAAGTTATGTAGCCCCAATGTCAAACTATTGAAGAATTAGAGGTGGTAGGAGACCCTTTTGTCGCATAGCCAAGGTTGGCGGAGATGCTAGATCTAGTATTAATGGTGCTAGAGTGGCCAAAATAGGATCGAGATGACTTGGGGTAAAAATAATGCAGTGAAATCATTTTCCATTGGCCACAGGTGGAGTCCACCTAAACCCTCGCCTGACGGAGGAAGCCCAATGATATATGCCTAGAATATTTTAGTGTGCATGTAGTGAATGTGCCTAGTGGAAGGAGCCGAGACACAACAGGCGATAGCATGAGGAAGAGGGAAGCTGCCATTGGTGAAAAGTTGAGTAGGAAGCCCCCACCTTAACAACTAAGCACACAGGTTTTCCCGGAAGTCTTTCAAAGCAACACGCAAAGGAGAGCCAACCTCTAACAATGTTGGAGAAACATAGCAAAAAAATGGTCGGGAGCCCTATGAAAATTTTATAAAGGATAATCAACAAAAAACTAGGTCGCAAAACCCTTCTCTCTCTCCTCTTTGATAGGGACACTTGGTAGCATATTATTGGACGAAGATGACAAAGGAAGATGAATTCAGCACACCCAATGGGATCATTACACATCTCATACATATTTTGTTTATTTGGGCACTCAAAGGGCATAATTATAATTGACACATGGAAAAATCAAAGGTTGACGTGTGGAACAGTTGATGTCAGTATGATGTCGACCCACTGGTATATGCCTGAAAGGTTTAAGCGGAGCACAAATGGAATTGACAGGCTAACTGGCATCGAGAAAATATGGAGGTCAACAAAACCTGGATAGAAGCTCATGGACCCCACGGGACATCTAAGACCACTAAGAGGAGCCCAGAGGATTTTAAGAATAGGAATGCAAAATTTCTGGAGCTTGGGAGCTACAGGATTAGGGCCAACACAGAAGCTCATGTAGTAGAGAATGAGGGGCATGCTGGAATAATGAAGGAATTAAGCCTGCATATGACATAAAGTTTGATAAGCACTTGAAAGCTTAAGGGGAGGTCAACGTGGATAAAACACTCCATATATGTGTGTGTCTACTATGCATATATATATAAGATTCATTATATGTACGCATATACATAAACTTCAATATATGTATTCATATACAATCATGCAAATTGTAACACCCCATATTAAACAATTGAGAAAATAAAATAATAGTAAATAAATCATAAATAATGAAGATAATATAATAATAAATAATAAATTAGAGGTCTAAATAAATACATAATAAAATAGCTATAAAATTAGTTAAAATAAGTGAAGTTAACAAAATGTACAAAAAAACATAAAATAATCAAAAGTTGAATTAAGAAAAAAGGTTTAGTTACGTATACTTTAAATCAAATAAATAAAGTTAGCATGTTGAAACATGGATTGTGTGCATACAGATCCATTTCCATTTTTAGAATAATAGTTTCTATTTAATGGACAAAAAGAGAGATGAGAAGATCAATCATTCATTTGGAAGGAAATTGTTGTGAGACAAAATATTCCCTGGTAGTAGTATGTCGATTGAGGGCTCAGGGGTGGCTAACTATAAAAATATTATGTGTAGCTGAGACTAGAGTTGGATGGATATTTGTCTCCAAAACTTTGTTGTGATTAGCAAGATTCAAATAGAATTCAACTTTGAAATCATAAGGAATTTAATCACTACAAGTAAGTTGTCTTTGCTCATGTATTTCGAAATTCTATCCTAATCAGTTGAATAGTTGTATGTTGATTATTAATTATATAAATTGATGTAATTAGTTGCATATTTAATTTTGGGGTTGTTACATATGGTATCAGAGCATTGTTGACATCCTTAAGGCCTATGAACCCATACACAACCATGTATATGTTAAACTTTATTTATATTAAAATAAAGAGGTTAGTTATAGCTAAAATACATATAGTAAATATCACTACTATTTTCCAATTATTTGAATTTTGTAATCATTTAAAAAATATATAATTTATATAAAACTCTAAGTTGTGTTGTGAGTCTCCTTTTAAAATCGATTTAATTTTTAATTTTATATTAGTGAATTATTTTGTGGTGATAATCTACCTAGACATGTTTTGCTCAATAAGGACTTGTAAACTTAAATAATAAAGCAGGTTAGATTTAAGTAGCATAGATTTTTAAATTATATTATATTTAAATAAATAAAATGGCTACCCATTGATCTAAATGGAAAGTGACATCTACCCATGATATTCATACACCCATGGTATTTATCCACCCATGGAATTTACCCATGCTATTGCAAGTAAAATCCACCCATGGTATTGAACGTGGCATCCACCCATGGTATTCATCCTCCCATTGTATTTCGAAGGGGAATTTTGAGGTCTAAAATGGGCCTCCTAAGGAAAATGTACAATCAAAATTCACTTTATGAGAACCAATCAAATTTTAGGGGATGACATCATTCCCAATGGTTGAGGTGGCATTTCTTGAGTTAAAGGTACTTACTTGTTAAATTCTCAATGGTGGATAAAAAATCATGGTTAACCATGGTAGTGCTCTCAGTACTTTTAAAGTCATAAAGTAATGTACTAATAATAAATTTCATTTCACAGTTTTTGAATAAAATATTATTATTGTCATTTCACCATTTTTGAAAGAAACAATGCATATCCTTACATATTTTTCATGCCTTTACACTTTTTTCAATAAATATTATATTTGTATATTTTCATATATTTATTTTTAAATTATATATTCATCTCATTTTATGTAATATTATAATTTCAAATTAGTTATAAGTTAATATCTATACATATACATTATATATATGAAATTAAAATAAATAAAAAAATAACCTTGTAAATTTATGATAAATCAAATGTATGAATAATATTATTATAATGTTAATAACAATACAAACATATTAAAATTAAAGGACAAAGGTATATTAATTTTGTAGGATGAAAAAATGTACATTAATTTTGTATGTTAAAAAAAGGTATATTAGGTTCAACAAAGTTTGGAGCAAAAAAAATCTAAAATTTTGATGTATATAAATCTTATATTATACTTATAAATATAAATTAAATCTATTTCAATGCATTTTTTATTTAATTTTAAATACAACTAAATCAATTTCGTTATGATTATATTAATATTATATATTATTATACATAATATTTTGAAAAATAATCAAAATGTTATAGAATATATATTATATTTTTTTTTATATTATATATTATTTTTTCTTATGTTATAAATCAAATCAATTCAATATGTAATATAAAAAAAATACATAAAATAAAATATTGCATTTATTATATTATTTTATTTTATTTTTATATAGTATATTAATTACATGTTATTATATAATTTAAATAATATAAATTTTAATTAACAATATAGTATATAATTAAGAATTTATGAATTTGTATTTATAATTTATTTTAAATTATTTAAGTGCAAAGGACAAATGCATTAGTTGTTCAAAGATAATGACAGTTTATTGAAAAGTTCATTCTTATTTATAGTCACATCAATACATTTTTTTTTATTAATTTTATTTTGGTACATATTTTCAATTGAATTTAACCATGGTTAGATGTATTGTAGTGCAAAGAGTAAAATGCAAATTCATAAATATTATTTTATTGGTTTAGCTATTCTTTTATTATTTCCTTAGGACACCCATTTTAGACCTCAAAATTTCCCCAATGATCCACCCATGGAATTTACCCATTGTATTGCAAATGACATCCACCCATGGTATTTACTCATCCATGGAATTACCTGTGGTATTGTGGCTAAAAAAGGTTATAAGTAACAAGTCGCATTTTGTAAAATGACATATTGTCCACCACAATGTAGCCCTTACACTTATTCTCTATTTTAATGAAAAGTTTCTTTGTGTAAATTTTTATTGTGTTATATCCTATTTTCTTATGGAATTTCAATTTTTTTGGATCTTGGGGCCCTCCCCCAAAGATCCAGATCAGTGGTATCGCAAAACTTTCTTGGGCAAAGCGAGAAGTTTTTTCTTTCATTTTTTTGCAGGAAATTTTTGGGCGGAAAGTTTGCAAATCAGATCTAAAACAGTTGGTGCAAAATTTACAAAAAAAAAAATAGCATATCTTGATTCCTTGTGAAAAAATTCCCAAATTCAAAATAAAAATGGTTGAATAGAGTTTGGATGGGGGAGATATCATTGATTTAAAATCAGTTGTCTTGCAGAAATTTTTCTAATGGCAATTCGTGGACGATGGATTTCCTATCACGTTTTGTAGTCCTTGTGTAGAATTTCAGAAAATTTATTTCCAATATTAGATCCTCTTTAAAAATCACCTAACTTCAAGAAAACATTGGTCGAATTCAAGTTTGGATGAGGGAGATGTAGTTGATTTAAAATCGACTAATTTTTCAGAACTTTTGTGACAGCGGGACAATTGTAGCGCGAATATGAGTTTCTAGATTGTCTATATAGGGATTTCAATTACATGCGAAGATGTAAAATGGTCATTCTATTTCAAAAAATAGATTATAATAAATAATCTCAGTTATATTCACACCAGTTTAACTATTTATATAGTTATGCATTTAATAATTTTGAATAATAAACTTGTTAAATTATGAAAAACATAACAATATGATTTACCATTTAATACTCATAAATAGAAATATCATTAAAAAATAAAAGGTCTGCTAATTATAAAAGTTTCTGGTAAAAAATAATAATAATAATAATAAAACAAAAAGAACAGTGAAATACTATGATAAAACAAGATGAGGGCATTGGTAAGATTTATGGCAGAGAACATTGTCTTAATATTTCCAGTGTCCGGAGAAGCTGGAGCGGTTAGAACTTGATGAGTGGATTTGAGAAATAAAGGTCAATTCAAAAAGAAACATTAGTTATGAATAATTTATCATCAGGATGATGACCAAATGATTTTACACTACGGTAATGATTGTGATACACACTTTTTCATTGTCTCTAGATTTTTTAAACTTCTGGAAATCTTGTGCCCTTTACGCTAGGAAATTAAGAGAATACACTATCTAAAATGGTAGAGAATATATTTTATTATTTAAAAAGGCTTGAATTTAGAATGTTCCAATGGTTGATAATTAGTTTGTATATTCATATGTTAATCCATATTCTTCGATAGTTTTACGCTTTTCCTATGAGAGCCCCTAATTTTCAATTTTTCGCTGACGACTTCTTTAATAAATATTTTTATTAAATGAGGATTTATTTCTGGTTTGGTTTTCGTTGTATCTTATGGAAACGACTCTAACCATATACATGGTGATATCCCACAATGTAGTTTACAATACTATTATGGATGTGCCTTTGTAATGAATATAATGCCTTGTCGTATGACGAAAACTCTTCATAGATTAGTTCAAGTTTGAATAAAGTATGTCCATGCTCCTTTAGGTAGCTTTCAACGTCTACAAAAAACGAAGTTGAACTCAGTAGGAAACACAAACATAGGCATGTATAAAAATGAATAAGTAAATAGCATGCTTGGTCGACTTATTTCAAATCGCCTTAAGTCGACAATGCATTGGAATGTCTGAGGTTGATTCTCCACCAAGAGTCAGTCTATATGAAGCACAAACCTGATTCGTTAAGAGAGCACATTGTGGATTGATTTTTTGTTGATTTATTCCTGAGACCCTTGGAATCTAGAGGAGTCATTTTATTTGTTGCACCATAAAAATATAATTAAAAAAAACCTACAAAACACGAATATGTTTAAACATAAAGAATTTTTCGATCTTTATTTTTAGATTTAGTTTTATTTTATAATTTATTAACCTTTGTTAACAGCTTAAAGGATGTTAACTCTTCTACATTTTAATGATTATTTTTTTATATATAAATTAGATTGCCGTTGTAGTTTTTGAGAACGTAGGTTTTCACAGGGATTTGAATTACATGGAAGAGCTTGAAATTTTGAATGTTTTAGAGAGATACTCCAGCTTCAAGGAATTTCTTGTTTGACAAAATCATCATAAAAAATAGCAAATAATAGAAGTGGTTAAAGATAACTGAATAATCAGATTTTGCAGTTTTTACAGAGTTAAATCATTAAACCAAGAATGATTTTGACTTGTGAGAGTGGATTTGAAGGTTATGTTTCTAAAATTAGAGGGATGGTAAATCAGTGTGAGGTAGAAGGGTTAATCATTTTTTTTAATCCATTTTGGTTGAACTTTAGTGTTTTCTTAGTTAGATTGAAAATTTGTAACATAACCGTGTTATAATTTCATTTAATAAAAGTTAATAAAGGCAAAAATAATAATCACTATTGATGGGACACATTTTAAGTTGAATTTTGGGAAAAACATCTTAGTGAGGGTGTTCATTAGTTTATTATGGCCAAGAAAATTCGAAATTGGAATTTTATTTATGAAAATAAAGGAAAATAGGAGAAAAGAGAGGTGAAAGGTCATAGGTTGCATGTTAGGAGGAAAATGAAGGAAAGTAATGGAAATTGAAGAAAATAGAGGCCTCATTAATAAAAAGGCTTATGAGGATCAGTTGACATGCTTTTGGACCAAACCTCTTGTCATTCTATGGTGGATCTCCCTACTATTCTCTCTCTCACACTTAGAAATTTAGATTTTTCTTGGATCATTTCAGGATTGGACCAAGAAAGGGGAAATAATGCAAAGAAAGGACAAAGAAAGGAAAGGAAAGAAAAGATGAATCTAGAATGAGTAGGATCAAGCAACTTCGGCAAAAATACTTGCGTGTAACATATTGCATGTGTCATTTCCTAGTTGGTTTGGACATGCATGGCTATGCATGTTGGTATTGGCTCTCTTGTTGTCAGTGGCGTGGTTTTGCCATGCTTTTATAGTGGTTTTCAACAGTTCCTTGCCTATTATTGGATAGTCATGGTGTGATAGGATTGATCTCGATTTTGAGCTTTTGAGTTTCCAGATGGTTTTTAGAATCTAGGGTAGAGGAGGTCTTAGGAAATTCCCAAAGGTCTACGAATCCCTTGATCATTTTTGGCGGGATATATGACAAACCCTGAGTGTGGTGTCTTGGTTTAGGGCCTAGTGATCTGGTGTGGATTATAGTAAAGCCTGAGTGATAGGCAGATGAAAACATTATCAAGGATAGTGATGAAGCCTAGAGGCATTCCAATATCGGTTAGGTTTTGTGATCTCGGCATTGATTTAGATGTGATCACGATATGGTGACAGTGGAGGTGTTTTTACCTCTCGATTCTCTTGGTTGTTTTTGTATTGGTTTATCCATGATATCCCACATTTTTTCTTGGAATGTGGCATCGCGTTTACTAGCTGAAGAGAGGTTTGGCTTAGCCATGTCTATGGTTTGGTGGTACGTGTAAGTCTCAAACCTGGTTAGCCCTTTCCTATGTTTAATAAAAGCTATGTTATCTTTCTCTTGTACTTGTTAATGTGTGGATTTAATGGTTTTTATCTCATTATTACTTACATGGTTTTATGTTGGTTTTAAGCATGGTTATAGAATTGGTTCAAGTAATGGTTATTTCATATATTTAATTTTACTTGTAGATATAATGGATGCAAGATCTCATTGATGTCATAACAGTTCAAGGAAGAGGGTAGTGATTTTTCTTGTCATGTCTCATAAGATTTTTCGGCCATTCATGCTCTATCTTGTATCCTAGACTTGTATATTGCATTAATGTGAAGTGTTTGATAGAATGCCTATCCAGATTGGAGGTGGTTAGGCCTAGTACTAGCGTAGGTTTTTGGTTCATTAGCCTTTTCATCACATGTTTGATAGATTCTGAAAGATACAAGAAGTTCTGGGCACTGACTGGGACACTAGGCTTGAAACGTTCCACAAATCTCGTTGATGTTGGCACAAGTTTGAGGGGAAAAATTGTTGGGCGCATGCATACCCATGTTGTGGGAGTGTCCAGAGCCTCCAAAATGCACCCTTTCCCATATCAAGGGAGAGTCTGAGGTTTTTCTTCACTAACACTTAGTGGGACCCAAGGACTGGTCAGGTGGATTACTGGGATAGCCTCTACGGTACTATAGCAAGTACAAGTGGTCTGTGTTATGGGTTTTCGTCGATTCCACTTTCTTAAAGTCAACAAGGAGGTTGAGTCTGGTTAAAACTTCCCCTCATCTCATGTTTACCTCGATTGGCCAACTACTTGGGTAAATGTGGGATGAGTGTGTTACAAGGTGGTATCAGAGCATGGTTGTGAACTCTTTAGGTAATATCTGATACCACAAAGTCATATCAGAGTGTGGTTTCACTCTTCTTGGGCGAATGTGTTTTTCATGCATTCATGTCGAATGCATATGTGTTCCTTATGCTTGTAATATATGTGTGTGTTTCATATGCATTGAATTGGCCATAGTTACAATGGTTTTTCCATGTCAAAGTTGATGGTGTTGTTGTTTGGATGTGCTCATCATGAATGCATGTCAATTTCTATACATTGTTATGCATGCATTTTCGTGGTTATAGTTGTTGTCCATGGTGTCATTGTATGCAGTTTAGGTCATCATGATGTTTCTGGTATGTTATGATGCTAATGTGTTGGTTGAGATAGAGCAGGAGATGAATATCATCAAAGTGAAGTTACATCACTAGGCTTTTGGGAAATATTAGATCCAACAACAACAACAGTGGCACAATAACAAAAAAAACTAAGGATAAGATAAATTCATCTCAGGGGGAGCAACACTCAAATGAGACAATTAATTTTGATATGTTTTGATAAGGATGTTTTGTTTGATTTTAGTGTTTCCATCAATACCGAAGGGGGAGAATGTTGGAAACATGTTATCACTGAGGGAAAAAAATGGAAAATTTTTAATAGAAGGAAAAGAAGAAATTGGCAAATCAACTTCCAAGCATATGAAGAAGAATTAAAGAGAAGAATGAGAATGGTGCAGAGATTTTGGAGCTAGTTATAGAGTAGTGGATCATCTCAAATGTACATGAAAACAACTTGGATGGAAAGAGTTCAGAAAATTATTTCCAGTCAAACTATTTAAGAATTAGAGGTGGGTGGAGAAGCTTTTTGCGCATAGCCAAGGTTGGCGGAGCTACCAGACCCAATAGAAATGGTGGTAGAGTGGAAAAAATAGGATTAGGATGATTTGGTGCAAAAATAATGTAGCGAAACAATTTTGCATTGGCCACAGGTGGAGCCCACCTAAATCCTCACCTGACGGAGGAAGCCCAATGATATATGCCTGGAATAGTTTAGTGTGCATGCAGTGAAAGTGCCAAGTGGAAGGCACCGAGACACATCGGGCGATAGCACGAGGAAGAGGGAAGCAGTCATTGACGAAAATTTGAGAAGGAGGCCCCCACCTTAACAACTTAGCACTCTCAAGTTTTCCCGGAGGTCTTTCGAAGCAGCAATAAAAGGACAGCCAACCTGTAAGAATGTTGGAGAAACACAACCAAACAATTGGGGGCTCTTTGACAATTTTATAAGAGAAAATCAGTGAAAAACTAGGCTGCGAGACCCTTCTCCCTCTCTTCTCTAACAGGGACACTTCATAGGAGATTATTGTCCCAAGATGATGAAGGAAAACAATGTAAGCACACCTAATCGGATCATTACATGTGGCAGAAAAAATTTATTTTTTGGGCACTTGGAGGGTGCAATTATAATTGACACATGGAAAAATCAAAGGTTGACACGCGGCACATGTGATGTCAGTGTGATGTCAACGTTCTGGGCCGTGTCTGAAAGGTTTAATCAGAGAACAAATGGAAGTGATGGGTTGACTGGGCACCACGAAAACATGGAGGCTAACACAACCTCGATGCAATGCTATTGGCTCTTGATAGAAGCTAGTGGACCCCACGGGATAGCTAAGCCCACTAAGAGGAGCCGAGAGAGTTTTAAGAGTTAGCATGCAAAAGCATTGTATCTTGGGAGCTACAGGCTTAGGGCCAACACGAAGGCTCAAGAAGTAGAGAGGCAGGGGCATGACGGATTAATGAAGGAATTAATCCCACAAAGGGCGTAAAGCTAGCTAGGAACCTAAAAGCTTAAGGGGAGGTCATTGCACATAAAATATTCCATATATATGTGCATCAACTATGCACATATATATGAGCTTCAATATATGTACGCATATATAGAAACTTCCATATATGTATGGATATAGAACTATGAAAATTTTAAAGTCCCATAATAATAATAATATATAAGTAAATAAATAATAAAAAGTAAAGAAAATATAATAATAGTAATATAAAATAAATAATAAATAAAATATAATAATAGTATATCAATATTAATTAATAAATAAAATATAATAATAGTAAATAAATAATAAATAATGAAGATAATATAATAGTAGTGAATAAATAAAATAATAAATAATAAATTAGAGTTCTAAATAAATAATATAAAAATAACTATAAAAATAGTAGAAATAAGTAAAGTTAACAAAAATTAAAACAAATATAAAATAAGAAAAAGTTGAATTAAGAAAAAAAGAGTAGTTAAGTAAACTTAAAACAAATAAATAAATTTGGCATGTTGACAAATGGATTGTGTGCATGCAGATCCCTTTCCAACCGATTTCCATTTTTAGAAAAATTGGTTGTATTTAATGACTAAAAGTGGGATGAAAATATCATTCATTCATTTGGAAGGGAATTATTGTGAGATAAAGGATTCCCTGGTAGTAGTACATTTATTGAGGGCTCGAGGGTGGCTAATTTTAGAAATATTATATGCAAATGAGACTACAATTGGGTGGAGATTCGTCTCCAAACCTTTGTTGCGATTAGAAAGATTCAAATAGAATTCAACTTTGAAATCGCAAGGAATATCATCACTACAAGTAAGTTGTCTATGCTCATGTTTTTCGAAATTCTATCCTAATGAGTTGAATAGTTATGTGCTGACTATAAATCGTATAAATTGATGTAATTAGTTGCATATTTAATTTTGGAGTCGTTAAATATGGTATCATATCATGGTTTCCATCCTTAAGGACTATGAACCCGTCCACAACCATGTATATGTTAAACTTTATTTATATTAAAATAAATAGGTTAGTTATAGAAAAAATACATATAGTAAATATCACTACTATTTTCCAATTATTTGAACTTTGAAATAGATTAAATCTTTTTATAATTTATATAAAACTTTAAGTTGTGTTGTGAATCTCCTTGTCAAATCGATTTAATTTTTAATTTTACATTTGTGCATGATTTTGTGGTGATAATCTACCCAGAATTGTTTTTCTCAATAAGAACTTGTAAACTTAAATAATAAAGAATGTTACATTTAAGTAGCGTATATTTTTAAATTAGAATATATTTAAGTAAAGAAAAAGGAAACTCATTGATCTGAATGGAAAATGGAATCTACCCATGATATTCATCCACCCATGGTATTTATCCACCCACGGAATTTATCCATGATATTGTAAGTGGAATCCACCCATGGTATTCATCCACCCATGGTATTTATCCACCCACGGAATTTAACCATTGTATTGTAAGTGGCATCCACCCATGGAATTTATCCATGGTATTGTAGGTGGCATCCACCCATGGTATTGTAGGTGTCATCCACCCATGGTATTGCAAGTGACATCCACTAGTGGTATTCATTCACACATGGTGCTTACTCAACCATGAAATTACCAGTGGTATTGTAACTAAAAATGGTTATAAGTAACAAGTCTCATTTTGTAAAAGGAAATATTGTCCACAAAAATGTAGCCCTTACAATTATTCTCTGTTTAATAAAAAAGTTTTTTTTTTGTTTTTTTCTACTGGATGTTCTCTTATTTTATTCTAGACTTTAAAATTTTTAGATCTTTGCCCCCCCTCCCCCAAGATCTATATCAGTGGTATCAGATCACTTTCTTGGGAAAAGCAAGAAGATTTTTTTTGCATTTCTTGTAGGAACTTTTTGGCCGACGACTTTGCAGATGAGATCCAAAAATTTTCGTGTAAAAGTTACAAAAAAAAAATATCATATCTTGATTCCTTGGAAAAAAATACCCAAATTTAAAAAATAAAAATTGGTTCAATAGAGTCTGGATCAAGGACATATCTTTGCTTTAAAATCAATTGTGCTGTAGAAATGTTTATGGCGGAAATTCGCGAACGATGGATCTCCTTTCAGTTTTTGCAGTTCTTGTGAATAATTTCAGATAATTGATTGTGGATGTGAGCTCCTCTTTAAAAATCACCCAAATTAAAAAAAAATTGGTCGAATTGGAGTTTGGATAAGGGATATTTCGTTGATTTAAAATCAACTATTTTTTCAGAACTTTTGTGACAGCGAGACAATTGTAGCACAAATATGAGTTTTTAGAGTGTCCAGAAAGGGATTTCAATCACATGGGAAGATGAATAATGCATCGATCCGAACTTTTCAAACTTTTCTCTTCCAAGTGCTTTGGTGAAGATGTCAGCAGTTTGCTCATTTGTGGAACAATGATGTAGATGGATGGTTTTGGCCCGAACATGATGTCGAATGAGATGGTACTTTGTATTGATGTGCTTTGTTCGATCATGGAACTTTGGGTTCTTGGCCAACTTTATTGCAGAAGTGTTGTCGATCATGAGTGGAATGGAATACATCTGTTTCATCTGCAAATCTTCCAGGATTTTCCGGAGCCACACAATTTCCTTTGTTGCTTCAGCTGCTGCCACATATTCTGCCTCGGTCGTGGAATCTGCTGGAACTGACTGTTTGCGTGATCTCCATGAGACAGCTCCTGATCCAAGACTCATGGTGTAACCTGTAGTAGACACCCCTGTTTCTTTGTCGCCGTCAAAGTCTGAATCAGAGTATCCGGTCAAGATGAAGTCGCCTACCTGTGTATATTTGAGTCCAAAGTCTTGAGTCCCCTTCAAGTACCTTAGTACTCTTTTTGCAGCAGACCAATGTCCTTCACAAGGTTTCTGCATGAACCTTGAGAGGATTCCAACAGCAAATGAGATGTCAGGTCTGGTGGTGGTTAGATAGATAAGACTTCCTACAAGTTGTATATACTTAGTTGCATCCTCAAATTCCTTCCCTTCAACAGATGTGAGCTTCAAGTTTTGTTCCATTGGAGTGCCTAAGGGTTTACAATCATCCATGCCAAATTTGCTCAAGAGATCTCCAATGTACTTCTTTTGAGAAAGAAATATGAATTTAGGATGTTGAATTACTTCAATACCCAAATAGTAATGAACATGACCCAAATCAGTCATTTCAAAACCTTTCTTCAAATCTTTCTTCATGGATGCAATATAGCTCTCATTGTTTCCTATTATCAAAAGATCATCTACATATACCACAAGATATACAACTGTTTTTCCAACTTTCTTAACAAACAAAGTTGCATCATCAAGATCAAAGTGTTTGAAATCAAGTTTCCGAAGATGCTCGGTCAACTTCTCATACCAGGCTCGTGGTGCTTGCTTGAGGCCATACAAGGATTTCACAAGTTTGCAAACTTTGTGTTCTTGACCCTTTATCACAAATCATTCTGGCTGGGACATATAAACTTTCTCCTTCAGATCTCCATTCAAGAAGGCTATTTTTACATCCATCTGATGAACTTTTCATCCACTCTGAGCTGCTAAGGCAAAGAGAGTCCGAATGGTGGTCCATTTTGCTGTGGGAGCAAACGTTTCTTCATAATCAATTCCTTCCTTCTGTGCGAATCCTTTTGCCACAAGCCTGGCCTTGTGCTTGTCAAGTGAGCCATCTGCTTTGTACTTGTTCTTGTAGACCCACTTACAACCAATTGGTTTCGTTCCCAAAGGCGGATCAACCAGCTTCCAAGTGCCATTCTTTATCAAGGCATCATACTCCTTCTGCATCGCTTCTTTCCATTCATCATGAGAAGCGGCTTCTTTGAAGGAAGTTGGTTTATGATCTGTAGACAAACTCATTTCACAGTTATAAGCAATATCCATATCAACAGGGGAATCAGAATTATCTACATCACCTTCGATTTCTTGAGTGGAACTTCTTGTTCCTGTTTTTCCAACCTCATCAGGATGAACATCCTCCAGTGTCTTTGTCAGCCATTTGGGAGAACCTTTCTGAGATGGCCCAGGCTGGTCACTTGACTGAGTTGGGATTGATTCAAGATTCAATCTCCCAATTCTATCGATCACATCATCCAATGTGTCATCCGTGGTTGTTTCTTCATGTGGGGGAGAGTGTGGTTCAGGAAATGATTCCACAGTTTGATTCAATATCGGAATCCCCCCTTCAAGGTGTGGAATCACATTATCAAATTCTTTGAAAGACTTTGCATGTGTGAATCTATCCAGGCGATCAAGTTGCCGCTCAATAACCTTGTCACTCTTGGATGATTCAAGAAATATGACATCTCTTGCTATCACAAACTTCTTATTTGCTTCATCATAGAGACGATATCCTTTGGAGGTATTGGAGTACCCCAAGAAGATACATTTTTTTCTTCTAGCACCAAGTTTGTTCCTTTGACCCTTGGGTATCAAGGCATAACAGGTGGACCCAAAGACCCTGAAATGCTTTACCGAAGGAATGTGGCCATGCCACATTTCAAAAGGAGTTTTGTTTCTAATTTAACTTGAAGGAAACCTATTCTTTATGTAAACAGCACATAGAACTGCATCAGCCCAAAACATCAATTTTACATTCTTGAAAAATAACATGGAGCAGACCATATTTAAAATGGTTCTGTTCATTCTTTCAGCTACACCATTCTGTTGTGGATTATATGGCATAGTGGTTTGATGTTTGATTCCATGTTGACGAAGATAATTTTCAAATTCATTTGAGGTGTATTCTTTTCCATTATCAGTACGTAGAGAGCCAATATGTGTTTGTGCATCATTTTCAATCCATGCATGAAAATTCTTGAAAGTTTGAAAAGCATCAGACTTATTCTTCAGTAAGTAAATCCAACACATTCTCGTGTAGTCATCAATAAATGTCATCATGTATTTGTTTCCATTTGCAGAAGCAATAGGCATAGGGCCACATAAATCTGAATGAACAAGTTCAAGTTTCCTATGTGCTCTTGAGTGTGAATCATGAAATGGATGTTTGCTATGCTTTCCTAGAATACATGCATCACATTCCTTAGGTTTTCTAGGAATTGTAGGCAGTCCATCAACACCATTTTTCTTCAACAAACGAAGGTTGTCATAGTTTAAGTGTCCAAATCTAGCATGCCATAAAAGACTTGATGGAAATGTACCTTCATCATGATATGAACTGAATGCAAAGTTTTGAGCATGAGCAGATGAACCTTTCAGCTTCAAAAGACTCCCTTCTTCTATTCCCTCCATGACAAGTGAGTGATCCGATGCTGATCTGACCTCTGCCTTGCCATCAAACAAGTGAACTGAGTGTCCTTGCTGCCGGATTTCGATCAGGGACAGCAAGTTTCTCTTCAACTCCGGGAGGTATATAACCTCATGTAGGATATGATCAGGAAGACCAGGCAGTTTAAGCCTGATTGTGCCAAGCCCCGATGGCTTGAGTTTGGATTTATCTGCGAAATATACTGCTCCATCAACTTTGTCAGTGAAATCTTCAAAAAAATCTTTTCTAAATGTCATGTGACATGTTGCTCCTGAATCTAGCAACCAATCATCTCTCCATGAAGTAAATGAAACATCAAAGAGGTTTTCAGTTACTCCATTGTTACAATGTGCTAGAACATAGTGAGCGGATTCAGGTCCTTTACCTTTGTCTTTGTCATTGGTTTTACCTTTGTCTTGATTTCTGTGCTGCTCAATTTTGTTCCATGGTGTTCTGCATTTGGATGCATCATGTCCATCTCTATTGTACCGTGTGCAATGAAGATTGGATTTGTCAGCTTGTCTGCCCCCCCTTTCTGTGAAGTTCCTTCTTCCTCTTCCTCTTCTGCCACCTCTTCCTCTGGATGAATCTGGAGCATGATTCTTTTCTCTATGTGCCAAATATGCAGCCTCTTCGGAAGATGAAGGGACTGTCATCTTCCCAAAATCTTTCTCTCTTTCTGCAAACTTCTGCTCAAGTTTATCAAAGGTGATTTGCTCAAGGTTTCCACTTGCTTGCAAAGACTCAAGATAATGTGAGTAAGTCGGATATAATGCCTTAACATATGCTATGAGAGGTATGTCCATTTTTACACCAGTGTTTTGAATGTCATGCATTATATATCTTATTTCTGAAGCTAAAGCAAGGGGATCATCATTCTTCATTTCAAGACTGAACAGCTTAACCATCAATTGAACATTTTCTAATTCTGAATGTGAGTCATAGAGTTCTTTTAGTTTCTTCAAGGCTTCATAGGCATTTGAGAATGATGAGATATGGCGACTCACCTCTTCACTCACTGAGGCTGCAATCAAGGCATAAGCCTTGCAATTCTTGTTTTCCCAAATGTCAAGCTCTTTGTCTGAAGTGGGCTTCTCTGGTGGATTTTCTGCTTGTCCTTCACAGATTCCTCTCCACAGCTCATTAAAAATGAGTGTGTGTTTAATCTTCCGCGACCATTCAAGATAGTTCTCTTTGCCAGAGAGAACTATCCCAACAATGGAGATGAGAGAATGCATTAGACTGCTGGAAAAAAAATCTTCTGAAGAGGAAACAAATTCTGCTATAAAAACTTCGAACTCTTGAAATATTTCAAATCAAGGGGCAAAAACTCTTGCTGGAACAATTTTATGAGTTTAAAATCTCTTTCTGGAAACTAAATATGCTCAGAAAACTTTTGCTGAAGACTGAATTTTTAAAAAACACTATATGCTATAGACTGATTCTGCATAAAAAAAATGTATTTTTTTTTGTTTGAGGGAAAAAATGTATAAAAAATGATATGGAATGGTGAAATTTTTTTTTTGTTTGGGGAAAAATGTATATGAAAAAAAATGGAATTATGAATGGGAGGGGGGCGGCATTGTGAAAATGAAATGGGCGGAATGGTATTGAATGGATGTATTATGAATATGAATGGGGGAAGCTATTGAAATGGGCGGAATGGTATTGAAAATATTATAAGAAGGAGTGGTATAATATAGAAAGTGCGTGGTATTAAAAGTGGTATGAGAGGGCGCTATTATGGACAGCGTTGATATTGAATGAGGGGCGTACATATGATGGAGGGGCGTGTATACAAATGTATTGAAAAGGGCGTAATACAAATTATATGGGAGGCAGTATTACATATTAGAGGAGGGCTGTATTGCACGGTGGGAGGGGCGGAATAAGGTGACAGCGTACAATATATAACTGTGGGAGAAATATACACCTGTGCGTAGTATTACAGACAGCGTTTTAATGTATTAACAATAACGCATATATAACATGGCGTTGGATATATGTAAAGTCATCTGGACAGCATTAATGGACAGCGTTAAATAGACAGCGTTTAAATAGAATGACAACATAACCATGTAACGACTTGCGTATTACATGGCCACATTTATCTCTGCGTTGTAATATCAACAGGGTTTGGATATGCAACGAATAGGACGCATCATATACCACAGGCGGACACGCTAATGACAGAGCAATATTATAATTCGAAAGGTTGAAATGAGAGGGCGTATTAAATGGAACGCTGTATTAAAACGTGCAGACAGCAGTGGAGAAGTGGAGGGCGCTGCGTTTTAAATGACAGAGTTGAACTTGAATCTGCAGAAGACAGAGTTGCAGGACTGCTGGAATGGCAGAGCCTGCAATTTGCAGATTGACAGAGCCTGCAGTCTGCAGGAGCTGGAGCTGCAAATGTCAGTGCTATCTAGGGAAAAAAAATGCAGAATAACAGTCTAGCAGTTAATGAGCAGCAAAAACATTAAAAAATATTGACTGAGCAAAGGGTAGGGAGTTACACCACAGGGCAGAAATGCCAAATGTGGGGCTGGCTCTGATACCATGTCAAACCAGGAGGTAACTCCTCAAAACTGGAATTGTGTATTAGCTGAAGAATGTACATGCTTATATAGATGGGAGGTGAGGCTATTGGGATTCAGCTCCCAATGACTCTTGGCCTTCCTTATTTCCTAATAATAAATAATATATAAAATACATATGCACACCCATCCATAGGATTAGGTGTCAACAATGGGTACTCAACCAATTGAGCACCTAACCCTCAATGGGGATAAATCCATACCTAAATGATATTCTCTTGGTTTCAATAAAATATACTTTCTACTAAATAAGGCCAATCAAATGAAGGTGGAAGCTCATATGGACCCTCCCTGCCCCTGCGCCCCCACCCCACCACCCCCACCCTTACATCACTCTTAATTCCCTTGTACACAATTTATTTACTATAACATATTTGAACGAAACATAGTAAAAATTAAGAATAGCTACAAATTACTAAGAAAAAAATTGAGGTAAATGAAAGAAGACAAATCAAATGAAAATATATAAACACATACCTCATGACTTTCTTCTCATTTCCACATATCCACTTTGCATGTGAAAGTTTATGGATGCTTGAACTAGCATAAAAAACTACAGAATCATGTTGCAAGGTAGAGAAACCAGTGCCAATTCCCCATCGCCTCATTGCGTTATGTGTATCACAATATATGCATTTCATAATTGTTTTTCCTTCATGCTTTGTCTCTCTCAACCACTTATATTTAGCTTTCCATTTCTCACAAAACTCTCTTCTTATTTTCATTTATTTTCTTTTGGGTGCTAGGTTCCCCACCTTTAAATTATTCATCACATTCTTCACTATGCCCCAAGATATATAAATCTTCATTAAGATCAAAATTACAATCCTCTTTATCAAGCCATGAAAATTGAGATACAATAGACCATCCAATGAACTTTTTGATAGAAAGTTGAATAATTTTTTTTTGATATATAGTACCTATATAATTAAAATAAATTAATTAGATATTTATGAATTTCAATTCATAAATTAAAAACACATTAAAATTTAAACTTGCAAGAACTTAATAAATTACCAAAACATTATTTCATCAAATAAAGGTGTTTAAATCTCATGGTTTTTTAAAATTGCTTGAATTTTAAAATACATTTACTTAATTATTTAACTTTCATAAGTGACAATCAAATTCCATCATAACTAAGAATGAGATCATAAGTAACTATGTGTTATATTTATCATATCAATACACCTTTAAAAAAATAAAATATAAGTATTAAGAGAAATAATCATGAGGGGAATAGAGTAACAATTAAAAAAAAAAAACATGCATGTATATAATGCAACTAGTATACAAATGCCACTGACTATGTTCCATGGTATCTAATGTGATTTGGAAATCATGTTAGAGTGGACATTAACTCTTATCCCTGAGGTTTTGGAACTAACCAAATGTTAGCACTAATATTTATTTAACCATATGCATCTTTCTTGAAACTTGAGGGTGACCTTTATCGTCTAACAGAATATGAGAAGCTACAATTATAACTGTAAATTCCTATTTTGCTGAAACCAAATTATTGTTTATAAGGAAACCAAAAGATTTTTTAATATATTAGAGAGGTTAATTTTTACTCCATAAAAATAGTTTATATTATGTTCCATTATAATTATAATTATAATTGACGATGAAACTTAGAATGGTTTTAATGAACAAAGGGTAGTTTTTAGAGAGGACGAGGTTTCATGTTCAATTCCCAACTGCCACTACTCTAATATAGGGAGTAAATAATATTGCACTAGATTTGCATAGAATAATGTGCGGTCAAGGCTAGAGAAGCCAAAGACCCATAATTAAAATTGCAAATGTTCAACAACAAAACACAGTGGAAAGGAAAGAATATTAATTTGGAGAGAAATTTAAATGTCAGATGACAAGGAGCTCAATTTTTAGCTAAGAAAATGAAAGTGCTCATAAATGACTCATAACTTAACGACTGGATAGAGCTCGTCACCAGGATTCCAATGCAACTCGTTTCATCAAAATCCGAGTTTGTATGAGTAATTTATGGTCTGCTATTCATTTTCCCAAACAGGTAAAAATTGTGCAGAACAATGACAGACTGATGACTTGGCAATCCAGTCAGCACCTCAGGAATCTTAAGGGAATATTCTCCAGTTTTCAGCCAGTGACACTGTGACAAGTATTATCACCAGATTCGCCAATGTTGCTTGGGGAAGTTGAATTTTTCTCCTATTCCTAAGTTTGGAATTATTATTATGGTGGATTATTTTATTAAGGGTGAATTTTAGGCCAATGGGAAAGGGCCACATGGCTCAACTGGAGGTTGCCAAGTGTCTCCCCCATGGCAAGGTGGTTGGCATGATTTTTATTTAAGGTCGAATGTGAATAATCAAAGGTTGGTCACATATATTATTACAAACCTATTCTAAGGTTTGAACTATACCATGGCGCAATATATATTTCAAAAAATATATCGACATATAATTATAACCAAAGTCTGAGAACTATGGTCGAATTACATGCCATATTAACCAAAAATTATGGTGAGGGTCGGGGTCAAACCCACGACCACCCACCTCCGGTGCCAACGTCTTACCACTACGCCCTCCATTGAAGTCCTTAACCATAAGGGATCCCACATTTATTTGAAGAGTATCGTCGGCATATTTGGGGCTCCGGAGGAGGCCAGCCCCCTCCCACACGACCGTGTAGTATGACTAGGTGCTAAAGAAAACCGACAGGAAAATTGAGTGGAGATTTAAATGTGTTTAAGCCGAGCTTAATTCCAGTAATACGCGGTTATGTTATATTAATCCAAGTTTAGCAATAAGTGCGGGTTAGCGCTAAATGCGCTTAACCCCACTTATAAACCACTTATCCTAATATTAAACACGTGCTTATATCTAATTAAGAGATGATTAACTTGGCGGCACCATTGGCAGACCCGACAGATTCGACAGACTCCCACATTTAGTGGAGTTAACTCGCGGACTTCTAGATTTAGTGGAGAAAAACTACAAAAAATTGGTTTTGCCATAAATGAGGCAATTTTCGACCAATTTTGGCTCAGGAAGGGTCATTCTTGGTAAATTTTGATGTTTTGGAGCCATTGGAGCAGGTTGCAGAGGCAATAGGAGACTATAAATAACAATTTTGCAAAATTGAAGCTAATAGAAAGGCCCACACTATGAAGCTGGACCAAGGAGATGTAGCCTAGGAGGGGTGAACTCCTTCATCAAAAAATTGTGTATTTGTCTTTGTTATTTGTGCTTGCTATGTTTTATCATGCTGCTTTTCAACATTGAGTTTCCATGTTTTTAATTTCATAAAATACACCTAATCTCATCAAGTTTAATGAATTGTCAGTCATAAGGACATGCATAAAACCTTGTATGATGAGCAAACAAAAGCAATTTCATTTTATTTCTGAAACTAATATTAGCACAAAATTAACTAACAATAAATTTTAGATCAAGTTGGTATCAGAGCACAAGGTTGCTAAAGGTTATTTGCTTGCTTTGATTGAGATTGAGCAAGAAGGGTTTTAATAGTTGCAAATTTGTGATGCTTACAAGGTTGAAGTTGCAGAGAGGAGAAGGGAAGCTATTGGTTGTTAGTCCTGAGATTAGGACAAGGAGAAAAAGAGCTGAGAAAGCATCATCTTTACCCAAATTTCCACTCAAAGCTGCATTTGAAGCACCTCAAGTTCCATCTCTAGCAGTTGAGACTGAAGAGGTACAAATTTCACAAGAAGCTGAAGTGATTGAAGAGGTACACACATCAGAGGTTGAGCTTGAATCCTTAGCCATTATGTCAGGAGTTGGAGAGACTTATGGACATTAAGAAGAAGAGGATGTCAAGAGATATTTAAAATACATACAAAGAATGGTTAAAATCATGTTTGATGCATTCACTGCAAAAAGAGCAGGAGAAGGTTCTAAGCCTTCACATGGATAAGGATATTCAAATGGTAAGAAGGATGAAGAGAAGAGTTCAAAAGGTAGTGAAGGAAAGCCACCTCCATTTCCACCATCCTCATCCTCATCATCTTCATCAACATCTTCACCTTCCACATCCGCTACAAAAACCACCCACACTCATTCAAAAATCCCAAAAGGAAAAACTCCATTACTCAAGTTGGACATCAAGTTTGAACTTCCCATGTACAATGGTGAGGTAAATGCAGATAAGTTAGACAATTGGATCCGTCAATTGGAAGTATACTGCAGAATTCAGAATCTACAGAGGACAACATAAAAACCCAGTTAGCTTCATTAAGGCTAGAAGGAGAAACACTAGTTTGGTGGGAGGAAAAGACTCAAGAAGAAATGTGAATTCATGGTAAGATATCCATTTCTTGGGTTGAATTCATTTATTCCATTAAAAGACAGTTTTATCCATTAGCCTATATGCAAAAAGAAACAATGAGTTGGCAAAAATTTAGGCAACTCAAAGGCCAAACTGTTCAAGAGTACACTCAAGAGTTTAGAAAGAGGGCTTTGTTGTTAGGAGTAAACTTGAATTCACAAGACACACTCTTGAAATATATTGGGGGTTTACATTTCTACTTGAAACATACTATACTTATGTTTAACCCAAACAACTTAGATGAAGTATGTGTGCAAGCCACACATATGGAAGCAAGGGGAAAGAACATACATGAAGAGGGTAGTAAGAAGAAGCCATTCAAGGGTAAGGGAAAAGAGAAGTGATGAAAATGGAAGGGAAATAAGAGTGCAAGCATCAAGAAAGAAGGGGAGAAAACTACATGCAAACATTGTTCCAAAGAGGGGCATGATGAAGCCCACTGTTGGAAACTACATCCCGAACTAAGGAGAAAGAAACCAAATAGCAAAGGGAAAGAAAAGATGACTGCCACCACACAACAAGATCTTGAATCAGATTCAGGAGATGAGACCAATATTGTAGCCATGGTTAACAAAGGAAACGAAGCCATAGAAAGTACTAGTTCCTCAAATAGTCACAACAACACTCCAAATGAAGACACAATGATAGAATTTTTCCATGTTAGAGTGATTTCAAATCATACAAATATTGATGCATTGTTTGATAGTGGGTCACAAGAAAACCTGATTTCAGAAGACTTAGTCAAAAATCTTAACCTTGAAACTATACCACATCATAAACCATACCCTTTGGGTTGGATAGTTAAGAATGCCAATTTACAGGTTACAAGGAAATGCATATTTATATTTTCTATTATTGCAAACTTTGTTGATGAAGTCGAGTGATCTAGATTTATGTAGGAATGCAATAAAATATAGAAATAGACATAAAAAAAGAGATGCAATGGAAATAATACTTCATTTCATTAATATCAAATAACATAAATATGCTTACAGACATAATGGAAATAAACTAGCTAGGGTGCTAGTAGTGTATCTCTGAGAAGAGATGTGGCATATACAAGCCTCTGAATTGTATTAAAATGAGTCTTGAATGCCTATTTATTGTTGAGAAATAGTAGAAAACCCTAAACATCCAAAAACCTAACCCTAGGAGATGAAGCGGCAAAACTGTGGGCTCCGTTTGGGTAAGTTGGTACATCAATCTTCCCGGGGATGTAAATTTGGCATATGATATCCGTTTGATGTGCTCAATACCTCGTCAGAAATATCTATCTGAGGAATACAACTTTTGAGTGATAGAAGTTTGTCCATAGAACCATGTCGATCCCAGTTTTCCCAAAAAACGTCATTTAGGGCCTCAAAACGGCTCCAGAAGTCCAGGACCCAAAAAATGCTAAAAATAGTAAGTTGTGTTGAAATTGAAAAACTGAAAGAACCAATGGTGGGGGTTCAAATGGAATAGGTGGGTGGCTACCAATATCCAATTGGATCATTAGGGCCTTAAATCGTCTTTGAAAGTTCATGACCCGAAAAACTGCTAAACATGGTAAGTTGTGCTGAAACTGAAAAACTGAAAGAATTGATGGCACGGGTCCAAATGGAATAGGTGGGTGGCCACCAATATCCACCTAGATCATTAATCCCTCCTTAGGATGCAATGGTCCCCATTGTGTTAAGTTCCTCCATGAGAGTAAAATTCTGCTGAACTTGGTATTGGATTTGTTCAGGATGTCACGGACCTACTGGCGGACGTGCTGGATGTGTTCAATAAATTTGGTTGCCTCGGACAGTACACGTGTGGATTATTTCTGTGCAGTCACATGAGGTATGACAACATTAGGCGGCGGTGCAACGGGGGTGAGATCAATGGAGTGATTTTCCTGACAGTGTAGAGGAACCTCTATGGGTGAGGAGAAAATGTCTTCGTATTCCTCCATGAATTTGTCCATATGCTACTGTTGTGTAGGGTATCTTTGTTTCAAGGCCGTGGTCACAATGTTATTCTTTCCCTATGATCGAGTTGTAGAGAAATAAATTTCCTTGTTGGGAAACAATCTTACTGTGTTGTTTTGCAATAGTCAAGGAGATGGCAGGAGGCGATACTACCTCTAGTATCCTGTACAATTTATTTCCCAAAGTAATAACAATAGAATGAGGCCTAAACTCATACATAGAATGTCACCTCCACAAGTATGGTTGGCCCAATAATACATCAGCTACATTAAGAGGAGCAACATCACACAATACCTCATTTTTGAATGGCTTGATGTTGTATGGAAGGCGGCACTGCTGGCGGACGTGGAGATCTCTCCCTAGGTGAAGCCACCCGATGGTATACGGTTACAGGTGTGCCATGGTTGGTAGGCCGAGCCTCTTCATGACGTCTTCTGAAATTAGGTTCTTTTGGCTTCTGCTATTGACAAGAAATTGTAGTGGAGAACCCTTCACCCACATCTGCGAATGGAAGAGGCGCTCCCCCTCCTCTGGATCCTCGAGATCCTCCCTCTAGAGCTTGGTGGTGGCAACAATGGCACTGGGGTCCACATCAATGATTTGATTCCCTTTTTCATCTCCCTTGTCTGGTTCTAGCTCAGGATCAAAACATGCATCTGATTCGGGTGCCTTCAGTTCAGCCACCAGCGACTATTTGGCCCGACACTTGTTTGTGCTGTGAGTGGGGCTATTATGAAATTCAAACCACTTCCTCGTGTCCTTCTTTGGATTTATGGTGGTGTTTTGAGTTTCCTCGCTTTGGCTCTACCCCTATTCTATGGTTCGGGGGTGCCTTTCCTTGGCTTTGGATCACGGCTCCAAAGTCTTTCTTCTTCTGCTTAAATTTCTGCTCGATCTTGGTGGCATAGTGATATGTCGTGCCAAGCGAGGTAATATCGAGGAACTCCATTTCCTCTTGAATATGTCTATGCAGACAGCTGCGGTACTTGAGCACCAAATGTCTCTTCGAATATTTAATACCCAACTTTGTGCGCAAGGCATGGAACAAATTCATTAGTTCATGTACATCTTGATCCCTTTGATGCCGCAGCATGGTCCATTGGATGTGCTTGTCCTCATAGCTTCCCACGGGGTAATATTGTTCCTTGATGCCATCTTGGAATAAATTCCAAGTGGGTGTGACCGAGAACAAAGTGGGTTCCCTCTCGTCCTTTTGCTCACAATAGGTTTCCCACTAGTCTTTGACATGGGGGGCGACTTTGAGGAGTGCAACAATAATATTTTCTTGGTTGAAGAAATCATGGACCAAGTGATGAGATCCATCATTAGACATTTTTGGAGGGGTTAATGGACACCTTTTTTCCTTCTTAGATCTCTTTTTCTTTCATTTTATTATTATTTGGTTTTATGATGCTAGTATAGGTGGTGATTAAGGCTAACATACTCTGAGTGCCTAATATGAGGTTGAGTGCAGAAACTCATGAATTATTAGCATTTTTATAAGGATTTTATCATAAAGACTTGGAGGAGACAACAAAGAGAAATTATAAGAGGATTGTCCACCCTTCTTAACTCTTGAAGGCATCCAAAGGATCCCAAATATTCTCTCCAACAATTCGAATTCCAAAGGCAGCCAAAGGATCCCCAAGGATTCTCTCTAGCAATTCAAACTCCAGAGGCAGCCAAGCAACTCAAAGAGGAGTGCACTCAATCTTTGTTTACTTGGAGTGAGGTGGACTCAATCACCATATTCTAGGGAGCTGTTGGTAACTACCCTGTAGAATAAATAGAGCAAAGCTAGAGCTAGGAAGGGTCAAAACTTTGTTGCAAGCTACTGAAATTTTTATTCTTTTACTCAGTGATCAAAATTTTAGAAATGTATGAGGCTATTCTTTTATTAAATGAGTAGATTGATTTCATTTCATTGATTAAATTTTTAGGGAGGTAGGATCGTAGGTTAGAGCCCAATCCATGTGGCTCAACCTATTTGTTGTATTTGTTCTCTGCTTTCTTTCATTCCATTAGTTCCACTTCTGATAACTTCGTTTATGTTTCAGGTTGCTGTTTAGTTTTTCTTTCAGTGTGCAGCTGTAGGTTTCATTTGCTTGTGAGTAATAGAATAGAGGAGGAAAACCAAAAATTTTTGGATCAAGACTCCCTTCTCATCTCTTTCAATAGAGCTCGAGGAAGGCGAAGCTTCCCACAGACCCAAAAAATGATTTCTGTTCACTGTTTCTGAGATTAGAAGTAGAGTTGCATTACCATTTTCCAGTCTTCCTCTGCACTGTATTTTTATGCATTTTTCCATTTCGTTGCACATAAGTTAGCAGGTTGATCGTAGGAATTATTGCTAAAACCCCAGAGCAGCTCCGTGGTGCCTCCCCGCTTCATTCTCCATCTTTGTCTCCACAATATTAGCATTGTTGTCACACCCTCCATTCCCTATTCTTTTCAGCTTATTCTAACTGAAAATATCCAGCCTGCCTTATTCCTTTGTTATTATTGGTCATGGTTGCCCTACCCTTTTTAATGAAAAACGCTTGAAAACTATTGTTATCGCACTCTGCCTTTCCTCCTCGAAATTCCCGCTATCGTATTTCACACTTCGCACATTTCTCCCGACTACATTATTGCTTCTCTTCCAACCTTGCGACATTGCGATATTGCGAAATCACAAATCGAAAATCACAAATCACAGTTTCTATCAGTTTTCTTTAAGACTTACCATTCCAATGTCGATTGCAATAACTCCGCTGCATCGCACATCACACTTCACATCGTTTTCCCTTTTTTATTTAAGACTTACCGCTCCTTTTCACTGATTGCGATAACTCTGCTGCATCGCACATCACACTTCACATTGTTTTCCATTTTTCTTTAAGACTTACCGCTCCTTTTCACCAATTTCGATAACTACGCCGCATCACACATCACACTTTGCATCATTTTTTATGTTTTTACTTTAATACATACTGCTCCCGACGCCGATTGCGATACTATCATCGCACTTCGCCACCGGTCCCACCACCACATCACCCATCGCACTTCACACTTCAAAATTTTTTCCTGAATAACACTTCTGCTATGCCTCCAACTTTGTGATATTGGGATTGCGATATCGCATTTCGTACTTCACGGTTTTTATCCCGTTGCATTTTTCACTTTGCAAATTTTGCCCCATCGCACTTTTTATTTTGTTCCTTTAACACTTACCGCTCCTATCTGCGGATTGCGATATCATCCCATACTTCGCCACCGGTCCCACTTCCATTTCATCTGCCACATCGGACATCGCAAATCACACTTTTTATTTTGTTCTTGTTAACCTTTACCGCTCCGAACGCCAATTGCAATCATCCTCCATCGCAACTCTGCCATAGCACTTTTTAAATCATTCCGTTCCAAAGCCTTTTTGCACCATAATAAATCTTTAATAAGGTTTAAACCCACTCTTTTCACTTCTAAGCCTGGTTTCATGTTTTTATCCCTCCATTAGCACCTTTACCCCTGTAATATTCCTAAATTAGCCCAAGCTAATAGGAATATTCAATTTTTCCTTGTTTTACTTTTCTTTTCATGTTTATGAATAAATGACTAATGTAGGACATGTAAAACTCCTTAGATCAAAGAATAAATGCATGCCCAATGTGAAAAAGGATAAATCTGGGCCATTGTAATAAAATCCACTTGTGTGTGAAACAGGATTGAGACAATTGACTAGGAAAACAGGACCAAACCTCAGTTCTGTCTAGATTCATTGAACCATCTAGAGGCTTAGCACAGTTTTAGATGGAGGAGCTTCATGTGAAAGGAGCTAAAGTTTTGGATGTGGTTTAGGGTTTTGCACATCCTCATCTTATAAAAGGAAGGAGAAGGCTCAAGAGAGGGGTGGTTGAAGATCGTTATTTACTGAAGGTATTGTCTGCTCAGACATCCCTTGTTGGGTCTTCCTATTCAAGAATCCCACCTCCTTCCTTGAGCAGCTCTTGGAGGAGACTTGTGCTTTCTTTTCCACTATCTTGCATATGGCCAAGCTCCATCTCTCTTTGGCAGCGTAAATCCAGTGAGGGTTTCATTGTCTAAGTGAGCTGCAGCAAGTGGAGACTAGATCTACTCAGATCTAGATCATACTGTCATCTCTTCTTAGTGAGTGAGTCTTTTATCCTCTTGGAAGAGTGTAGTATCAGCTTGAGCTTCAGTTTCAGATCTTGGCATCAGGCCAAAGTGTATACTATCATCAACAACATAGTTTCTCTCCCTGATCTGTGTAAATTTTGTGGAGCAGTGTTTTAGAGGTTTTGGCATTGATTTGGAGACAAGATCTCTAGTGTAAAGGAGCTCTCCTTGCAATGTGGTGATCCATGGATTGGCCAACCAATCCAAGTATATTTCAGATCTGATTCATTCACTTAAGTATATGCTTTAGGTTTTCTAAATCATTCTGCAGATCTGCTGCAGTAAAACTCAGATCTGCTCCTGTACTTTCATGTATTGCTGAAATCCCCAAGGGGAGTGTAATAAACAGCCTCTTTGGCTTCCAGATCTATAATAGATCTGTATTTTCATGCATAGATATGTTATAGATCTAATATATAATAAAGCAGAGCTCCATTCTTCAGAAAATTAACTTGTCTATCTTTCTTGGCAATTTCCATTGTTGCAGCACCTCAATCTTGAGGGTTTTTCCATGTAAAATCTCTATTTTTATCTTGAAAATGCATAAGTCTTGCCCCAAATCTAATTTCATGATGTTATAAACATATTTCATCTAATCCATTCAGAAAATTACACTGCTTTAGCTTCAGAAACTTCTGCATACATTAAGTCATGGGAAATCAGGGTTTTCAAGCCTAGTTGGGATTGGAGGAACTGTTTAATATAGCTAGGATCATTTTTTTGACATGAAATTTGATATGGGAGTCCCACATGGTCTAAGATAAAATATAAGACAACCATTTCCCTTATTTTTAAGTGGATTTCTGAATACACTCATTTTAGGGCATAAATCACCTCTTCCCGCCCCCTTTTTAGTCCAAAAGTGAAGTAAAGGCTGCTGCTGATCATATTATTGAAGGATCTACATTGTAAAATTTGTTATCAGTCATAGGGATGCATCTATAACTCTGGAATACCTTAGGGTATTCTCATTGTTGTAGAAAATCCCTCTTTTGGGATATTACAGTGGTATCCAAGCATGATCTCTGGCTCAGCCTGTGAGATCCATCTATCAGAAGAATAAAGAGAAGAAGAAGAGATCAGAATGATGGAAAGGATGAGTTTCTTCTCATTTATTTTCAGATCTAAGAAGAGCCTCTCCAAAGAGGTTAGACAAACCAAGGACGAAGAAGACAATGAAACTCTAAGAGGGTTTCAAGAAGAAAGAAGCTGCAGTGAGACCTATAGAAGGTTTCAAGAAGGAGAGGAAGATCCATGCACTTCCTACCCTCAAAAAGAAGATGGATTGTACATAGAAAACAAAAGCATGACTCCACCACTTGGAAGAATGACGGAAGAGGATGTCTCCCTACTTCTTTTCCAAACTATGAGAGGTATTGAAGAAGACCTCAAGGAGTTTGAATGTGAGGAGGCATATACTAGTGCTGTCACAGTCATGGAGGATCAGCCTTCATATTTAGCAGTTGGTGAAGCCAACACATTGGAGGAGGAAGCCCTTACAGCCATACAATATGCTTCCAAGATTTCCAAAGGTATGCCGGTATTTCCATCTCTTATCATTTCAGCAAACATTATGGATGGGTCTACATCATTGCATGCTGTTGATTTAAAGCAGCAGAATTGTACTGTGCTGTACAAGAGCAATGATGGAGAAAAGAGGAGCCATCCCTCATGTGAACATTCAAATGACAGCTTCATTCAAGAAGCCATGAAGGAAGCAGTAAGGAGGAGTAGACATCTAGAGATAAGAAACTCTTTGTCCTTTCTAGATGACCCTTTCTCAGTGAGCACACTCCTGCTCAAAGAGAAAATTCTACTTGCAGCAAATCCAAGGCCCCTTTGGTTTTGGAAGGCCATGCATGAGGATAAGACCTCATGGGAAGAATTCACTGGAGGTGCACTTCAACACATCATGGAGTGCAAAGTTCTTCAATAGTTTGAAGAGGATCTTCCCTTCTCACACTTGGATCTTCATAGATTCAAGGAGGAGTAGAGAGATGATAGAGGACATCCTCAGATGGATAACATCTCTCATGTTTGTGTTGAACACTTCTTGAGCCATACACATCATGTTGGGAGGTTTTTGCCTACCACCTATTTGAGTCCTTATGGGATCAAATTGATCCTTGAGAAGATTGCATTTCAAAATCCCATGAAGTGCAGGAATCTAATTTGGGATGATGGTAGCCCTCATGGGAGGAGTACCGAGATCGGGGATGGAAGGATACATCCACAATTGGTTGAGTGGATGTGGATGGAGAGCAAGAAGCTGGAGAGCTACTTGTAGATCTATGACACCGGGCAACAGGAGGCTTGGCTGCGTTGGTTGCTCTTGAAAGAGTTTGGTCATCACTCTCTTTTTAAGGGTATGTGGTAGGATACTTGCATCATGGGGCAGCAAGGAGTATGGACACATTGTGTTGACATCACATTCTTCATGTCAATCACCATGTTTTCACTACATGATTTGGATGATGGAAGTATGAGGAAGCAGCGAAAGATTTTTTTGCTTGGGATGTTCTTGAGAGAACAAGGGCATATTTGCTCTCACAGTTTTCATGAAGTTGCAGGAGTAGAAGGTGGCACTATCATAGTGCAAAGGGGTTACTCCTTGGCCTTAGATGTTCAAGAAGGACTTTCTTCATGGGAAGGAATTCTCATATGTAGCAACATTATGGGAGATGCCTTTGAGATTCTGCATGTCAAATATTGGAGCTATGTGTTGATGGGAGCCTATTTGCATAGGCCAACAACGTTGTCATTTTGGAGCTAGGATTTATTGATGGAATATTCCCAGGATCACTTCTCATTCGATGCACTTGGTGAGCAAAGAGGAGGTGAAGAAGATGAAGTGGTAGATGGAGACATCTATTACTATGGTGTGCTTTTCTTGACTTGGGTTTCGAAGCATGAGGAGAAGGACTTTCATGCAGCACTTGGTTCATCCCCCTTCATGGGAGTGTGCCAAACTATTATTGAGGATTCATTCATGGATCCATGTATCTTCTTGCTTCCAACATATGGTGAGAGCTTTTTCTTGCATCCTCTTACCATCTTTTGGCAGTGCATTGCTCCACAAGAGGCAAAGCTATTCATTGAGCTCCATGATCTACATTGGGCAAAATTATATGATGGAGACAAGCATCTCTTATGTGGCCTTGGGAAAATATGTTTTTCTTACATGTATATTCATTTGATTCATATGATTAACCATGTAACAGGAAACAATTTTCCATGTATTCTCCTGAAGCAACAGTCTGTAAAACTACGTTGTGAAGACTTTGGAAACTATTGGTACTCTCTTGCATCATATAGGACCTTCAGTATTTCCTTCCTGATGGTGATAATCGTGTTTTAAATTGTTGATATTTCTTTTATCTTGATGGGAGACATGATGTTGAGTGAGGCACATGGTTTGGATGTGTCCTTTTGGGAAGTAGGTTCCCACATTTTCTGTAGTACATGTTCTAATGGGATCATGGGAAGAGTTGTGGCCACCATAACAAAACACTTGTTTCTCTTGGAGGCGAGCCATGTGTGTGATGGGATACCTTATGATGATACTCTTCTATCCATCACATATGAAGCATTTTGGGCTAACTGGTTTTACAACGTTGGAGGGAGGATCTTTGCAGATCTAATCTTCATGTTGCCACTTGAGGGCAATATCCTTGCAGCCCAAGATTAGTTTGCACTCTACACTTATCTTATGTGGAGAGGAGAACAACATGGGGTAGGCTATCTTGTCTACCATGTGCAGATTTTCAGCCCACCTATTTTGCAGGAGCTCAAGGTGGAGGAACATTTTCAGGAGTTGCCATGTCGGGAGGTGACTCATTTTGCGTGGATGGGATGGAGGATCCACATGGGAATGTTGTTTTCCAATACATTTTAGATCTCATGCCTCAAGGGAGCCTCTAGGAAGCACCTTATTTCCTTCTTGAGTACTCTACTTATTCATGACGATAGCTATTCATCTAACTTGCATGCTTGGGAGAGGCAATATGGAGATTCATTGTTGACACAACATCTCATTATTTGGAGGAGATCATCATATGTGGATGCTACAGTAGGGGGAGGGGACATCCTTCAGTTCTATCCTTGCAGTTGCTTGAGGACAAGCAAAATTTGGGAGGGGAGGACTGTAATATTCCTAAATTAGCCCAAGCTAATAGGAATATTCAATTTTTCCTTGTTTTACTTTTCTTTTCATGTTTATGAATAAATGACTAATGGAGGACATGTAAAACTCCTTAGATCAATGAATAAATACATGCCCAATGTGAAAAAGGATAAATTTGGGCCATTGTAATAAAATCCACTTGTGTGTGAAATAGGATTGAGACAATTGACTAGGTCAACAGGACCAAATCTCAGTTCTGTCTAGATTCATTGAACCATCTAGAGGCTCAACGTAGTTTTAGATGGAGGAGCTTGATGTGAAAGGAGCTAAAGTTTTGGAGGTGGTTTAGGGTTTTGCACATCCTCATCTTATAAAAGGAAGGAGAAGGCTCAAGAGAGGGGTGGTTGAAGATTGTTATTTTATGAAGGTATTGTCTGCTTAGACATCCCTTGTTGGGTCTTCCTATTCAGGAATCCCACCTCCTTCCTTGAGCAGCTCTTGGAGGAGACTTGTGCTTTATTTTCCACTATCTGGCATATGTCCAAGCTCCATCTCTCTTTGGCAACGTAAATCCAGTGAGGGTTTCATTTTCTAAGTGAGGTGCATCAAGTGGAGACTAGATCTACTCAGATCTAGATCATACTATCATCTCTTCTAAGTGAGTGAGTCTTTTTATCCTCCTGGAAGAGTGTAGTATCAGCTTGAGCTTCAGTTCCAGAACTTAGCACCAGGACAAAGTGTATACTATCATCAACAACACAGTTTCTCTCCCTGATCTACGTAAATTTTGTGGAGCAGTGTTTCAGAGGTTTTGGCATTGATTTGGAGACAAGATCTCTGGTGTAAAGGAGCTCTCCTTGCACTGTGGTGATCCATGGATCGACCAACCAATCCATGTATATTTCAGATCTGATTCATTCACTAAAGTATATTCTTCAGGTTTTCTGAATCATTCTGCAGATCTGCTACAGTAAAGCTCAGATCTACTTTTGTACTTTCATGTATTGTTGAAATCCCCAAGGGGAGTGTAATAAACAGCCTCTTTGGCTTCCAGATCTATAATACATCTATATTGTCATGCATATATCTGTTCTAGATATAATATATAATAAAGCAGAGCTTCAGTCTTCAGAAAATTATGCTGTCTATCTTTCTTGGCAATTTCCAGTGTTGCAGCACCTCAATCTTGAGGGTTTATCCATGTAAAATCTCTGTTTTTATCTTGAAAATGAATAAGTCTTGCCCTAGATCTAATTTCATGATCTTATGAACATATTTCATCTAATCCCTTCAGAAAATTACGCTGCTTTAGCTTCAGAAACTTATGCATACATTAAGTCATGGGAAATCAGGGTTTTCAAGCCTAGTTGGGATTGGAGGAACTGTTTAATATACATAGGATCATTTTTTTGACCTGAAATTTGATATGGGAGTCCCACATGGTCTAAGATAAAATATCCTACAGCCATTTCCCTTATTTTTACGCAGATTTCTGAATACACTCATTTTAGGGCATAAATCACCTCTTCCCCCCCCACTTTTCAGTCCAAAAGTGAAGTAAAGGCTGCTGCTGATCACATTATTGAAGGATATGCATTATAACATCCTTTATAAGTCATAGGGCTGCATATCTAACTCTGGAATACCTTAGGGTATTCTCATTGTTGTAGAAAATCTCGCTTTTGGGATATTACAACCCCTTTCTTCTCCAAGCTGCAAATCAACAGTTTTTCAATTAGAATTAAGTCCTTGATAGCTTAGATGCATGGAAAGAAGCATGGTATATAGAGCATAAGATAAGTAGGGTGTGTTTAGCTGATTGTCCAAGTTTAGTGTGGTTTAAATTAGTTTCCTTTCAACAATTTAATTTAGTTTCTTTCTGTCATTTCCTTTCTACACATTAAATTAGTTTCATTTATGTCATTTCCTTTTTGAAAATTAAGTTAGTTTCCTTTCTGTCATTTCCTTCCAGCAATTTACTTTTAATTTTTTATCATAGTTAAGAAATAACATCCTTTCGTAAAATAGAAGAGGATGACATCAACAAAATGCATCTGCTATGTATATAACACTGTCTCCTCCAATTTTGTATGAACCCCGGGAGTTGCAACACTCTTGGTGCAATACCATGGCTCAACATTTGCGCCATTTCCAGGGAGGTTTCTAGTATATGCTTTGATTTTGTTTAAGCATTCTTTTATGCTTTCCTCTCTTTTCATGTTATTTTAGAAATATTGAAAAAAATAAAAAATATCTGATTTTCATGCCTCATAGGAGTAGAAATACTCAAAGACGAATCTTACCTAAAACCACCACATCACCTCCTAGCCACCCTTCACTCTTCTTCAGTGGCAGTGAGATTGAACCCCCTATAGGAACCCTTCTGAATATTTTGAGGATCCTATTAGGGAAGAAGAAGAAGACCTTGTTTCGACTGAGGACCTACTTCACCTATCTTAACCATGGATGGGATCCAGAGAGCCTTTCCCATAATAGAGGTAGATGGGGAAAATAATATGAAAAACATTAGCCCCTCAGATCTTCCACACTTTCATGGACTTACCTCTGAGGACCCTAGCACATTTATGTTTCCATTTTTTGTTATTTGTAGGACTTATGACTACACCTCTGATGACTAGAAGTTGAAGCTATTCCCATCCACCCTTAAGGATGCAACCCTACACTGGTTCATGGGTCTGCCTAGGGATAACATCACTACCTGGGCACAGATGGAAGAAACATTCAACAACGAATACAGAGACCATTGTAGGTCCAAGGAAACTAAGGATGAAATATTTAGGATGACTCTAGGACCTGATGAATCCCTAGAGGACTATGAAGAGAGGTTTCAATTAGATTATAAGAGAGCCAACTCTAATCTTGATCCTGTATCACTTAAACTTGTACTTCTTCTAGGGATCATTGAAGAGATGATAGAAACCTTGAATATGCTATCAGGAGGAGATATCTAGCAACAACCCTATGAAACAATCAAAAATTTCTTTCAGAACCATTCTAGGGCATTTAAGAAGAAGGGAAGAGCTAGCCAAAGTACATCCAATACCCCTTCCTCTTCCACCTTCATAAAACATGAGATTGGAAACATGCTAGAGGACTTCAAGAGTGACATGCTGCACACCTTTTCTTTGCAAATGGACACAATGCAGGTCAAAAGGAAGCAAGAGGAAGCAGAGAGAGCCATGGACTCTATTTTTTCCTAGATGTACCAGGAAGCATCCAAGAAATGAATTTCCACTGAATGTCATAGAGGTTTTCTTAGTCTGTGAGGAGAATCATGCCACAAAAAAGTGTCCCTGATTACCTGGACTTAAAGATGTATATCAAGGTGGGGAAGAAATGCCAGAGCAAATTTGTTTCATCAACCAAAGAAAGCCTCAAGGCCCTCGGTCATATCAACAAGGTATGCAAGGTGCACCTTACTCTTGCTATCACAACAATCAGAGTTCACCCATGCAACCTCGATACACCCCCACTCCTCCATCGTGGTCTACACCTCCTACCTAGCCTTACAACTCTTTATATCATCCTCAGTGAGTAAACCAACTATTTCTGTAGCATGTTCCATAACAACCTCAATGGAACAATCCATTCCAAGGGTGGAGCCCTCAACAAAATCAACCACCTGCTCTAATTCCTCCACCCCAATCTCAACCTTAGCTTACTCATGCTGCTCCACCTAGGCTACCTATACTTGCACAACCCAATCTGAACTTGGACAACAAACAGGCACAACAGGGTCCCAGTGGAGAAACATCCCATCTAGCTTATGCTATGGAGATACAGGAGGTTAATCTCAGGTCGGGAAGAGTACTCCCAGACAACCATCCTCCATCTCCATCCGTAGAGGTTGAGGAGGAAAAAGAAGAAGGTAACACTTAGATCCAACAACCTCCTTTTCCTGAGCGCTTGATCCACCCTAGTCGGCACACCCCAGAGGAGACTGAACTCCTAGGAGAATTAGAAAATTTGTGTGTAAAGATACCACTTCTCTAGGCCATTAAGGATGTCCCTATCTACAATAGGCCCATCAAATAAAAGTTCTTCAAGAAACATAGGAGAAGGAAGAGAGATACCCCCACCATCAATGTGGTAGGAAAACTGTCTGACCTGATGTTGGGGAAGGTGATATTTCCAAAGTACCTGGACCCTTGTAGTCTAGTTTTTGATGTGCATATAGATGGTGTTATAGACCCCAACACTATGATTGATCTAGGGGTTGCTATCAATATCATGACCAAGGAAACTATGTTGAAACTTAATCTCCAAGGGACTTTGAGGAAAACCACAACAGTTCTGCAATTGCAGATCGGTCCATAGTAACTCTAGAAGATATTGTTGAGGATGTTATGGTTACCATTGACTCTTGGGAGTATCCTATAGATTTCCTGGTCCTGCAACCAAAAACCAAGTTTAATGGTTATCCGCTCATCTTAGGGAGAACTTAGTTAGCCACTACAAATGCTTATATTAGTTGTCGAGCTGGAAACATGATTATAAAAAATGGGCCTTTGTCTAAATAGCTAGTGTTATATCCTCTGACTCAGCCTTCCATTGATCATGATCTCCCTATATGGTTGGAGGATGAAGAAGATGAGTTATATAACACTACCGCTATGTGTACCGTAGATGCTATTCTTAGAGGGGGGAAACTTGATAAAGATGAACTCATCGACCATGCCATTCAAAACCAATCCTCCACTAACATTCCTCTCGAAAACTTAGTCAAAGAGTCTGAAATCCAACCTTGGATGGAAGTGCACTCAGTTGAGTCAACCTATGAAACCACCAAGGCTATTGAGTTTGGCCCATCCAGATCACTGAAAATCTACCCAAACCTCTCGAATGAAGAAGAGAAGCTACTATGCCAACTTTTGAAAGAAAAACTTGAAGAATTTTCTTGGGATTACAAGGACATGAAAGGAGTGCATCCTTCAGTTTGAAGACATCAAATTTACATCAAAGAAGGATGCAATCCTGTGAGACAAACCCAAAGAAAGATGTACCCGACTCTGAAGGGCATAGTCAAAGAAGAGCTATAGAAACTATTGGATGCAGGGTTCATATATCCTATATCCGATAGTCAATGGGTATCCCCTCTCGTCCTAGTCCCATTGAATAATGGGAAGTGGAGAATTTGTGTTGACTATCGAGAACTTAACAAAGACACTAAGAAAGACTATTTCCGTTTGCCCTTTATAGATCAAGTCCTGGATGGCCTTGCAGGGAAGCAATTATTTTCCTTCTTAGATGGGTTCAGTAGGTACAATCAGATTCAAATCAGCCCTGAAGACCAGGATAAGACTACTTTCACCTACCCTTGGGGTACCTTTTATTATCGAGTCCTACCCTTTGGGTTTTGAAATTCCCCAGCTACCTTCCAAAGAGCTGTCCTGAGCTTATTTTCTGAGTTAGTCCATGACTCTCACGAAATCTACATGGATGATTTCACACCATATGGGGATAACTTCCAGGAAGCTCTCTCCAATTTGGTAAAGTACTAAGAAGGTGCATTGAGATGCATCTCTCCTTGAGCCCAGAAAAGTGTGAATTCCTAAAGAAATAAGGGGTTGTATTAGGACATTCCATATCACAGGCAGGATACAGGTAGACCCGAACAAAATAACTATCATGAAAAGGGTACCTTCTCCTCAAAAGTAGAAATATATCAAGAGTTTCTTAGGCTTAGCTAGTTACTATAGAAGTCTCATCAAAGATTTTAGCAAGACGGCTTCGCCATTATTTGGGTTATTGGCCAAGGATTCTGAGTTTATTTGGTCTGGTCCTTGTCAAGAGGCTTTCGAGCTCATTAAGGGAAAGTTGACTACTGCCCCCATCCTCCGAGGTCCAAATTGGACTCTGCCTTTCCACATCCACACTGATGTATCCGACAAAGCTGTAGGGGAAGCATTAGGAAAATTAGAGGATAGAATCCCTTATGCCATTTATTTCATCAGCAAGAACTTGTCCAAGGTCGAGTTGAATTATACTGTTACTGAGAAGGAGATGTTAGCCATTGTCCATGCCTTCAACAAATTCAGGAATTATGTAATTGGATATCAAACCTTTGTTCACACTAACCATGCAGCCATCAAGTATTTAATGAAAAAACCAGATGTTAATGCTAGGATAATTAGATGGTTGTTACTTTTGCAACAATTTGATTTGACTTTTGTTGATAAGCCTGGAAAGGAGAATGTTATTGCAGATTTTTTGTCTAGGTTAGCTCTCCCTGCAGGTGAAGAAGGAATGGTGGATGATCAGCTGCCAGATGAGCATCTCTTTGCTATTTCAATACTCTCACCATGGTTTGCTGATATAACCAACTACTTGGTTTCTAGGAGACTCCCTCCTAATATTTCATTTAAGGAGAGGAGAAAAATCATCAGAAAAGCGCCCCTTTCACATGGATTGGGGGAAACCTTTTCAAGCTAGGCCCTAATTAAATCCTAAGGAGATGTGTGAGGGAGGAAGAAGTTTTTTATATCCTCTCTGCATGTCACAACAGTGCATGTGGAGGCCACTTTTCTGCAAAGACAACTGCTTACAAAGTTCTGTAGGCAGGATACTATTGGCCTACCCTTCACCAAGATTCCCGAAGATACACCAGTAGGTGTGACCAGTGCCAAAGTATGGGGAAACCCACGCAAAGGGATGAGATACCTTTGCACCCTCAGGTGGCTCTTGAACCATTTGAAAAAATGGACATTGAATTTATTGGACCTATCCATCCACCATCCAAACAAAAGAAGTATATCCTAGTTTGCACTAATTACCTGACAAAGTGGGATGAAAAAAAAGCAGTGAAGATAGCAACTGAGGAGAAAGTAGCAGAATCCTTGAGGGATAATGTGTTTTACAAGTTTGGGTACCCCAGAGAAATAGTCACTGATCAGGGCACACAATTCCCCTCTCACCTCATTGAGAATCTTCTGAGGAAGCACAAGATTAAGTATAGAACTTATACTGCTTATCACCCTCAGGAAAATGGCCAAGTAGAAGTAACTAACAGAGCTTTAGAGAGCATCGTCACCAAGGTTGTGAGAAGCAGTATAAAATATTGGGCAGACAGATTGGTAGAAGCTACTTGGGCCTACAACACTACTTGGAAGACAACAACATGATTCACTCCCTATGAACTAGTCTATGGTAAGAACACTCTACTTTTAGTTGAGTTTGAATTCAATACTTTAAGAATGGCAGCTGAATTAAATCTAGATCTATCAAATGCCCAAAAAGAGAGGTTGCAACAACTAAATGGATTGGATGAGTTCAGAATGCAAGCACTTCTTCACATGGAGGTATTTCAGCTAGAAAGGAAGTTCTGGCATGACAAGAACATCAAAGAAAATACCTTCCAAGAAGGATATTGAGCGTTGTTGTATGATTCAAGGTTTAAATATTTCAAAGGCAAGCTAATGAAAAGATGGTTGGGACCTTACACAGTGGAATTTTTTTTGATAATGGCGCAGTTCAAATCGGAACCATAGATGAGGAAGGAATCCCCTTGCTTGTCAATGGTCACAGAATTAAAATTTACAAGAAGCCTTTGTCAATGGCAGAGTTCATAAGTTCAATAAGCACAAAGGTGTATGTGATGGGAAAATCCATAGTTTCCCACACCTCTTGAAAAAGAAAAGAAAAATAATAAAGATCCATGGGTGAAAACCTCGCTGAGGCACCCAAGGCAAGCTTGTGGGTTGAAAACCTCGATGGAGGCAACTCACTTGCTAAAAAAAAAAAGAATAAGAAGAGAAAAACGAAGAAAAGGGAATAAAGATCCATGGGTGAAAACCTCTCTAAGGCACCCAAGGCAATTTTGTGGGTTGAAAACCCCCATGGAGGCAGCCAAATTTCTTTAAAAAAAAAAACAAAAACAAAAAAAAATACATCTGCATCTCTGTGTTTTCTGTGTTTGTTGTTTTGTAAGTTAATAATGGTTTCTAGAAACAGAGGGAAGCATGCATCTTCTCTCTCCTATTTTACCATCCAACCAATCATTCACTCCATTCATTTCCATAACTCCTTCCATCACCTCCATACGCCATATTCCTCCATTCCTGAGCACAATGTAGCAAAAGAAAGCAAGCCACAAACTCCTACAAACATCAATAAGTTCCTTCAAAAACAATGTTGTTCACAGATTGCAAAGAAAAACAAGGAGGATCTGATAAAGCAGACCCCAGGAAAGATAGGAGTGCCACCCATGGCATCTAGAGCAACCCCACACAGAATCTACAATGGGAAGAAACAACAATAAAGATCAACAACTCACTCAGAGAGTTTCTCATTCAGCAAGCTGCTCATTCAGAAAACAGGAAAATAAGGAAGAACACACCATATAAGAGGTTTGTCTCCAAATTCCAGCTCCTGCAAATGCCTTGACAACAACAGGTAAACTCAGGTATAGCTTCTCACCCCTCGCTATGCATCCATAATAGCCAGAAATAATTAAATTTGCAGACTTAGAGTTTAAGGGGCAAAAAGGTGGCCAATTAGCTTGGCCACCATCGTGAAGTATGACTAGGGAGAACTACAAAGTCACACCACCTGGGCATGCAAAAGAAAAAAAATTAAATCAAGTGGAGTAGAGGAGAATGAGGGGAGGAAACATGCAGTCCATCATGAATTAACAGAGAGAATGAAACCACGGTCTCTAACAAAAACTGGAGTTGAGGCTGAGTTACATGAGCGCTCCAAAATTAGCTGCATAATCTAATAAAAAGAGATCCCGTCTCATCCAAACTAGTGAATTGGGAAATTTTGAGGGAAAGAGACTGGAGGGAGCCTGAAGCACAATAGTACTGAAAGTGGGCTGCATATTTGAACAATGTGCAATAGCAGCAACAACAGAACAACATCTCCATCAGTCGAGCTAGCTTCTGAAGTATACCGCACATTAGAGACAGTAGCAAGGGACCAAGGGAAGCTTTTATAGCAACCCAAACAAGGTAGAATTCTACTCCTAACCTTAGACAAGAAGAACCAGAATAAGAACCAGAAGAAGGAGAGGAAGATACAAAGGGCTAAGGAAAAACAAAAGAAATGGAAATAGAGGTCATAGAGGTAGCAAAAACTGAGCAAGAAGTAGACTCACAACACAACGCCATATCCTCTCAAGATGAAGAGGTCGTTTCCAGCTTAGCTCCTCTGAGCGCAAAGAGAAAAAGGTAGACCTGTATGTATTTCAGAGCTAACAAGAGTCAGAGGATAAGTTAGAGAGAGCCATAAACTGCTCCCATGAGCTCGATTATCATTGAAGAATCAGTAAGGGAGGAGGAAAGAATCAAAGAAACAATTATGAAGGAGTAGTTGCAACAAAAAGTGTAGCAAGTAGCCACCATGGCAGACTTATGCATAGAAGCCCTTCAACATAGATTCCCTTTTGACTCATATGCTACGTACCTCAAGGAGCAATGGCTCCTATTTCAAATCAAAACTCTAGCCTCCCATGGATTCCTACCTTTCCAATATTGTAGGAAATTCATGGATCTCTACAAGCAAGCTAACATGGATGATTAGGCAAATATGGCAAAGTTTTATGTGCATAACCTTGTGCTGACAAGTCTGGATACTTGGGACCCCAATCCTACAATGGGGGATATGCAGTTAATGGCTTTAGTATCATGGATGATGAATGAGGACACTAGAGAAAAAGAGATATGTACGGTCATGAGAAGAAGAAATAGAGAAGCCTTATATATCAGACCATAATTTTTCAGCCCAAGAGGAGTAATCCTTAACCATTGAGAGATTGAAAGGGACCTTGCACTAGTTGAAAGCTACCTTCAGACTCAAACACAGGTAATAGGAAACTTTGATGATGTTTCTAGGAAGATAGAAGATGAGTACATTATGGCCAGCCAGAGGAGACAAAACAACCTCCCTCATAGCCTCAAGAAAAGGGAGTACCATACTCCAGAAAGACTGAGGGGTGTGTTAGAGTTGGTATCTTCATCCCTCCGTTAGAGATCAAAATCTCTTTTGTTGCATTTCATTTTAGGTGTCTCATTCAGTTCAGTCAGCTGCATTCCTTTAGGAGCATGGATCATCTGACGGAAGGGTCTTTTCATTCATATCCCTCATGTCTTGTACCTTCTGGCCTAGTTTTGTTCATCAAAAAAATTTACAGTCATTTACAGTTATGTTTGGTCTCTTGGTTGGTAAAGAGTCTTTTAGGGTTTTTAGTCTCATTAGGTCTAGGGTTTATATTAATCAGGTCTCAAAATGTCTAATAATGCCAGCAGGCACATGAGGAAGCTTCAAATAAGGTTTCATTCCAAAATTTTCATCGTCAATAATGCTTGATAATGATTCTTCTTCAAAACTCTATTTTGAAGAAAAATCATCAACTTCGTCTTTTGTAATAAATGCAATGTAAATTTTCAAAGTTTTTTCAGTTGTAAATTTATTCAGGCGCAGCCCTGGTCACCTTTGCCAAAATCCCATGCCAGCTATCCCTGCAAAGACATACAAGAAATTCATCATTCAGCTCAAAAATAAAAAAGGAAACAAAAACGGAGTTTAAGTGAAGTGTCAAAGTTTCAAACATTACAAAAGTGGGTTTTTCAAATCAAAAATCAAATGTCTTTGGTACAAAGATATTTTTGTGTTTCAAATAATTCATTTGCAAGCCAAAGTCATCAAAGAGCCAAGCAAAATCGTGGAGGAAGCGAAACAGTTGTTCGAGGGCGGATTGTGTGTTGAATTGGGTTGCGCGACGCACTGGTTTGTGCACGCGGCGCACAGGGCCGAAACACAAAAATTTTTGCCAGTATTCTCCAATATCAAATTTGCTCGGTTGCTCCGTGTTGAAGTAAGTCAAAGCCAATCCTATATTTCTCATAGATTATGTTTGGTGTTGATTGAGATTGAATATGAGAGTTTGAATGCCAAAAACATAAACTCTATCATCTTGTTGAAGTGCCTCCTTAGGATTTTAAATTTGGTGTTTTAAAAGTAATTTTGGTGCCAAACTTGTTCATTCCTCACTATTTATTCCTCCCTCTCACTGTTATACTATCATTACAGTCCCTCCCCTATTCCCTTATATCCCAAGCCACTCATACCATCTAAGCCCATTTCCTTATCCATAAATCATTGCATTTCCTATCACTCTCCCTTTCCATCTCACTTGTAAAAAATTCCCAAACCCCAAGTTTCCCAATTGGCTGCCCCTACACTTCAAATATCTCTTGATTGAAGTCTATTTTCCCTTTGCCCTATTTCTCCTACAGTCCCTCCCCTTTGACACACATTTGGCACTAAAACCAAAACCTGAAAATTCTCATACACCTTGCATTAACCTTGAGCACCATGGAGATAGACACTGATACATCATATGACAGAGATAGTGATTCTACCACTGAGCTACATGCACCTCGAAGGCCTCGTAAAGGTGGCAGACATGTGAGAGAAGAGCCCACCTCATTGACTGAATTGCAGGCTTGCCCACTTGCCATGGCATGTTTCCAACAACAGTCATGCTATCAGTTTTGTGAAAAGATTGCTAGGATCCATCATCATCAGGAGTTGTCTCGTTTGTTTGTATTACATTTGCATGATGGTCAAGTAACTCTTGTTGGTGTAAATTTCACTTTGACACCGGAAACCATCTCTCAAGCAACAGGAATACCGAATGTGGGTGAACAGTGGAACAAAAGACAACAGGTGGAAAGAGTGCATTATGAACCATACATCAGGCCTAGCTATGTCATACAGCTCAGTAGAGTATTCCCATTCCGATTCCTGAAGGAGTCTTATGCGCCTCTGATGAAACTCATTATCAGATGCTTCAGTTGTGAGGGTCGGTTTTCACGCCTCTATGCCTACCACATCAGGTTATTGATGCATTTCACAAGAGTGAGGATGATGAACATTCCTTATTTCATGTGCCGGAACATCGAGAGAATGACCACTCTTGATTTCATGGGAGGATTTCATTTCCCATGAGTTCTTCACAGTCCCTTAGGTTCCTCCAGAGGTTGTCCATGATGCAGGTGAACCTTCACATTAGTATGGAGATCAGGAGGTAGAGACTGCCAGTGTGCCGACATATGTCACTTATCAGAGAGGCACTAGAGGATTATTCGCAGCAGCTCAACGAGTACTATCTCCACCTGGGGTGGAAGGGGTCTCGTTACCGTCATCAGCAGCACAGGTATAGGTACAGGACATAGGTAAGAGGCCTATTCAGGATGAGGACCCTTCAGGAGGCCAAGACACAGATTTTGTATTGATCAATGAGGATTTGAGCTCTCCAAGCTCAAATTTGAGAGAGACCATTTAGGAGCAGAAGGCTGAGATAGACACATTGACCGAAAAATTGCAGAGAGCTCAATGGGTTATAAACTACTTGGAGCAGTGGAACAAACAGTTGGAGGATCAGCAAACAATCATGGAGTTACAAAACATCTGTGAGAACCGGCAAGTTGCCAAAAGAAGCCAAGCCGAGATGACACCCATTGAGCGGGAGATTTGGCTTGAGAGGGTCAACATTTATCTTGAGAAGCTGTTGGAGAAGGCAAACAAGGAAAATAACATGCTCAGACATATGAAAAACCATTATTGGGTGCGAAATCATGTTTGGAAGGCGCGAATCAAGATTCTGAAGGCAAGGCTAAGGAGGAAAACTTTGCATTTCTGGATTTTTCATCAAAATTTGTGCATGCTTATGGATTACCTAAGGATTTTGACAAGTTTTGGGTTGCCTAAAGGGTCAAAAACACCCTAAAAATGGACTTTCTGCCACTTTTTGCACACACAGGAAGTAGTGTTGGGAGATTGGATTTTTGGAGGGGCAAATGGCAACCAAATTTAGAAATTCCACTTGGGTTGGAAAGTAGACAGGCAGATATTTCCAACGAGCTATCCTGTGCTCAATTTGGACTTCAGGAAGGCCCTCAAAATCAGCCTCAAACTTGTGCTACACATAGAGATTTCAGGCGCGGGGCATAGGGAAATTTGGCCTATTTTTCACTCAGCAGCTCAGAATTTCGCCTAGTTTTGGCTAGTTTGACTTTTTCATGTAACTCTTGATATAACTTGATGTAATTGAATGAATTTGATGTAATTTTTGCACATTTTTACTCATCATAGTAGATTCATTCACCAAAAGGTGAAATGTAAGTGAATGAATCAGTTTCTTATCATATAGAGGCAAGTTGTTTCATTGCCTATTTTCCAGTTCTTAGTTTAGATATGGTTGAAACAGCTCCTATAATGGTGAGCTCGACCCCTAGAGGCATGGGAATGAGTTAGTCTTGTCTATATCATGTAATTCATCAGTCATTTTTAGGGTTGGACACTTGGGATTGCTTGGCACTTCATTGTACATTTCATCTCTGCAATTTTGGCAAAGGAATAGACCAGGGTTTGTAGCACTCTTTGGGATCCATGTGGCTCTGTGTTTTGATGGTGTGTTTCTCTATGTGATTGTAAGTTCACTGATGTTTTATGTGTATCATTTCCCTTCTCCTTTCTTCTTAAATTAAACAAATGAGTTATAAAGGTGGAATTCATTAGATTGCTTTGCTCTGCCTTGAGTTTTGTTTAATTTTCCATGTTTTCATCTGTTTGAAGAGGATTCTTGAAATCCTCTTGCCCTCTTCATCTCCTCACCGGTCTGAACTATCCATTAATTCAATCCAAAGCATCAAAACAATTGCCTTCCTTGCCCCAATCAGAACTCTGCAAAAACTAGGCCTCATCCCCGAACCCAAAACTGCCTTTCCCTTTGATTCCAACAAAACCCCCCAAAATCAAATCAAATCCTTTCACCTATATACCTAGCCTAAAATCAGATTTTATTCTAAGTCATCTCAAGCCTTATTGATTAGCTTTGCTGAGATTGACCCAGAGAGAGCCCTCTCCTGATCTGGTAGGGCTAGCTACTAGACTGAGCGTGGTTTGATGTTACCCTGAACTCTGCCTTCCTTCAGCCTGAGGTAGATTTAGGCTATAACATAGTGGCGACCATACTGGGGATAAACTGGTTTTATTGTTAGTTTTATTTGTTTTATAAGCTACAGACGGAGCCTGAAGTTATGCCAGGTAGCCTTCGAAACGCTCTTGCTTTGCATTAGCGAAAGTAGATAAACGCTGCTTCAGTCAATCTCCAGTCTAGTTTTTAAACGTAACATCTGACTTGCAAATTTCCCCAGTACATGTATCAAGTTAGATATGATGGTTGATGGTGGACAACGATCAGACACCGTAAGGCTAAAATCATTCACCTGGTGACTCCAGTGTCGAAGAATCATAAGGTTCAGAATTTTTATGGCGACTCTACTCTTCAAGAATCAATAGCTTGAGTAATTTCTTGGTGAATTCATTGTTATCAAAATGGTCTCGTTGGATCGAAGGTATGCTCCCATGAGCCGAGATCACATTCCAGGTTTTCCAAATAAAATTCCTAAGGTAGATTAGCAAAGGAATTTGCCTACGTTTAAAGATGATGATAGGAAGGATGCTGCTTTACATCTGGTTAGATTTCACATACATATTCGCAAGTTGAAGGTTGATTTTCCTGAAGATTGCTTGATGAAGATATTCAAGGCCACTCTGGAAGGTGAAGCCCGATCTTGGTATGAAAGTTTTCCGCCTGCTTGTATTTACTGTTTAAAGGATTTTCATACCATGTTCTTTGAAATGTATAAAGAATCTTATCCATCCTTAAATTTAGTTCAGAACTGTTGTAGCCATGTTCATAGTTTTATTGAAAATCTTGAAAAAGTTTATGAAGATGATGACTTCATGGACGATGAGATCATGGAGGCTCTGTACGAAAATCCATTTCAGCAACATAAAGAGAACTTAGAAGATACTCATCAAGATGCTCAGGAAACTTTGCAGCAAGATCAAGATCTTAGTACAATGGAAAATGATGAAAGAGAAGGTTTTGTTTCAGATCTGTCCATAGAAGAAGACAATATGCAGGATAGTCAAGTTTCAATTTTAGAATGTGATAAAGTCAAGACAGTTATTTCAGATCTAGATTCGGATCTTGATGATCAAGAATACCTTGTGCTGAATCCCATGAAGGAGAACTCTGCTGTTGAGATCATCTGGAATGAAGAAGACAGAGTTATTGATCCAAATGTTCTCATTTCATTAGAACAAAGCCTTCAAGAGGAGGTAATCTAGACAGTTCATGAAAAACAAGATGAGATCTTTGTTCAAGTAAGTGAAAAATCTTCTTTCAATAACTCAGTGATAAATGATAATTTGATTGCCATGTCATATGAAGATGATCAACAATGTTTTCAAATTTCAGAAGATCAGGGAATTAAGGACTGTCATTCAGGTTTTTCATGTTTTAAAATGTTATTTCATGAAGACAATCACTGTTTGAGCAAAAGAAAACAAAAAGCATTATCTCCTTTGTCTGAAGATGAGATAGATCAACTCCTGGAATGTCATGTTATAGCCCAAGCTAAAGCAGATTTGTAGTGCCCACATGGTCAAGAAAGTGTTGGTGAAACTTCTTCCTCTTTTGAAAATGATGACAGTCTTGTAATTAGTTTTATAGATCAACAAACAGATAATATTTTATTTCATGAAGATGATAAGGCTGTCATATTTGATAATCTTGAAGATTGTTTTCTGTTTAAGGATGACCTAGATCATGAAGTTGAGGAATATGAGCTTGAGGGAGACAATATGCCAGAATTTCTCATGGTCAAGGAACTTACAGCTAACACTCAGATGGAGGAAGCCTATACCTCTCTGTGCCTTCCTATCACTTGGCAATCAATTGTTCTTTCAGCTAAGAATGAAGCGAGTAGTTGTAATTTTGCTGCTGGATCTCAAGACCAACTAGTGCTTCAGGATTTTCACGATCCCTTTGGCATTCTTTTGCAAGCATCAGAAAAGATAAATGTTGCCTGGTTCGTTATCATAAGCCTTGTTTTCAGTGGTTATTGTGAGTTGCCTACATGTACATCGTTCTACCTGCTCGAGAAAGGTGAGAGCAGAATTTTGGTATGTAGCCATCTGTTGGATTGGTTACATTGGAAGGCTCACTACACATGATTGTATATATTCCATCAGAAGGTAGTTGGTTTTAATCATGATTTGAAGCCCTCAAATCTCGATGGACTGCTGCCATTAAAAAGCTTTGTAAGTACTAATTCCAGTTAAGTAGGTCTTGAGTCATTTTTGTTTTAGTCAGTTTCAACATAGTTTCAGTTTGGAGGCTATAAAACTGAAGGTTTAATTTCAGTTTTGGTGTGTTAGTTGTTTGAGTCATTTGCGAGTCAGTTTTCAGTCTTGTTATTAAGTTAGTTTGTGTCGGTTTTCAGTCATGCATTTTAGCTTGAGTTTTTTATTCCATTGCCCAATGGATGAAGGCACTGCCTACTCTCCTAGAAATCTGTAGTTCTTGGCACCTCCAAGGAGCTACCATCCCCATTGGAGCCAATGTTAGAGTCGGTATCTTCATCCCTCCGTCAGAGATCAAAATCTCTTTTGTTGCATTTCATTTTAGGTGTCTCATTCAGTTCAGTTAGCTGCATTCCTTTAGGAGCATGGATCATCTGACGGAAGGGTCTTTTCATTCATATCCCTCATGTCTTGTACCTTCTGGCCTAGTTTTGTTTATCAAAATCATTTACAGTCATTTACAGTTATGTTTGGTCTCTTGGTTGGCAAAGAGTCTTTTAGGGTTTTTAGTCTCATTAGGTCTAGGGTTTATATTAATCAGGTCTCAAAATGTCTAATAATGCCAGCAGGCACATGAGGAAGCTTCAATTAAGGTTTCATTCCAAAATTTTCATCATCAATAATGCTTGATAATGATTCTTCTTCAAAACTCTGTTTTGAAGAAAAATCGTCAATTTCGTCTTTTGTAATAAATGCAACGTAAATTTTCAAAGTTTTTTCAGTTGTAAAGTTCTTTAGGCACAACCCTGGTCACCTTTGCCAAAATCCCATGCTAGCTATCCCTGCAAAGACAGACAAGAAATTCATCATTCAACTTAAAAATAAAAAAGGAAACAAAAACAAAGTTTAAGTGAAGTGTCAAAGTTTCAAACATTACAAAAGTGGGTTTTTCAAATAAAAAATCAAATGTCTTTGGTACAAAGATATTTTTGTGTTTCAAATAATTCATTTGCAAGCCAAAGTCATCAAAGAGCCAAGCAAAATCGTGGAGGAAGAGAAACAGTTGTTTGAGGGTGGACTGTGTGTTGAATTGGGTTGTGCGACGCACTGGGCCACTGTCGTGGTGCACTGACTGAGCGCGATGCATAGGGCCGCTCATCTCCATGTAAATTTGAACGATCGTGGCGCATACAAAGAGCGCGACGCACTAGGTTGTGCGCACGACACACAGGGCCGAAACACAAATTTTTTTTCCAGTCTTCTCCAATATCAAATTTGCTCGGTTGCTCCGTGTTGAAGTAAGTCAAAGCCAATCCTATATTGCTCATAGATTATGTTTGGTGTTGATTGAGATTGAATATGAGAGTTTGAATGCCAAAAACATAAACTCTATCATCTTGTTGAAGTGCCTCCTTAGGATTTTAAATTTGGTGTTTTAAAAGTAATTTTGGTGCCAAACTTGTTCATTCCTCACTGTTTATTCCTCCCTCTCACTGTTATACTATCATTACAGTCCCTCCCCTATTCCCTTATATCCCAAGTCACTCATACCATCTAAGCCCATTTCCTTATCCATAAATCATTGCATTTCCTATCACTCTCCATTTCCATCTCACTTGTAAAAAATTCCCAAACCCCAAGTTTCCCAATTGGCTGCCCCTACATTTCAATTATCTCTTGATTGAAGTCTATTTTCCCTTTGCCCTATTTCTCCTACAGTCCCTCCCCTTTGACACACATTTTGCACTAAAACCAAAACATCAAAATTCTCATACACCTTGCATTAACCTTGAGTACCATGGAGACAGACACTGATACATCATATGACAGAGATAGTGATTCTACCACTGAGCTACATGCACCTCGAAGGCCTCGTAAAGGTGGCAAACATGTGAGAGAAGAGCCCACCTCATTGACTGAATTGCAGGCTTGCCCACTTGCCATGGCATGTTTCCAACAACAGTCATGCTATCAGTTTTGTGAAATGATTGCTAGGATCCATCATCATCAGGAGTTGGCTCGTTTGTTTGTATTACATTTGCATGATGGTCAAGTAACTCTTGTTGGTGTAAATTTCACTTTGACACCGGAAACCATCTCTCAAGCAACAAGAATACCGAATGTGGGTGAACAGTGGAACAAAAGACAGCAGGTGGATAGAGTGCATTATGAACCATACATCAGGCCTAGCTATGTCAGACAGCTCAGTAGAGTATTCCCATTCCGATTCCTGAAGGAGTCTTATGCGCCTCTGATGAAACTCATTATCAGATACTTCAGTTGTGAGGGTCGGTTTTCACGCCTCTATGCCTACCACATCAGATTATTGATGCATTTCACAAGAGTGAGGATGATGAACATTCCTTATTTCATGTGCCGGAACATCAAGAGAATGACCACTCTTGTGCAGAAGAAAACTCCCGAGCAGTAGCACAATAGCATCTATCACTATGCACTCATCAAGATCGTTGTTGTACATCAGCTTGGATTGCAGGGTGTTTCATGGGAGGATTTAATTTCCCATGAGTTATTCACATCCCCTTAGGTTCCTCCAGAGGTTGTCCATGATGCAGGTGAACCTTCACTTTAGTATGAAGATCAGGAGGCAGAGACTGCCAGTGTGCCGACATATGTCACTTATCAGAGAGGCACTAGAGGATTATTCGCAGCAACTCGACGAGTACTATCTCCACCTGGGGTGGAAGGGGTCTCGTTTCCATCATCAGCAGCACAGGTACAGGTACAGGACAGAGGTAAGAGGCCTATGCAGGATGAGGGCCCTTCAGGAGGCCAAGACACAGCTTTTGTATTGATCAATGAGGATTTGAGCTCTCCAAGCTCAAAGTTGAGAGAGACCATTTAGGAGCAGAAGGCTGAGATAGACACATTGACCGACAAATTGCAAAGAGGTCAATGGGTTATAAACTACTTGGAGCAGCGGAACAAACAGTTGGAGGATCAGCAAACAATCATGGAGTTACAAAACATCCGTGAGAACCGGCAAGATGCCCAAAGAAGCCAAGCCGAGATGACACCCATTGAGCGGTAGATTTGGCTTGAGAGGGTCAAAATTCATCTTGAGAAGCTGTTGGAGAAGGAAAACAAGGAAAAGAACATGCTCAGACATATGAAAAACCATTATTGGGCGCGAAATCATGTTTGCAAGGTGCGAATCAAGATTCTGAAGGCAAGGCTAAGGAGGAAAACTTTGCATTTCTGGATTTTTCATCAAAAGTTATGCATGCCTATGGATTACCTAAGGATTTTGACAATTTTTGGGTTGCCTAAAGGGTAAAAAACACCCTAAAAATGGCCTTTCTGCCACTTTTTGCACACACAAGAAGCAGTGTTGGGAGATTGGATTTTTGGAGGGGCAAATGGAAACCAAATTCAGAAATTCCACTTGGGTTGGAAAGTAGACAGGAAGAGATTTCCAATGCGCTATCCTGTGCTCAATTTGGACTTCGGTAAGGCCCTCAAAATCAGCCTCAAAATTGTGCTATGCATAGAGATTTCAGGCGCGGCGCATAGGGAAATTTGGCCTATTTTTCACTCAGCAGCTCATAATTTCGCCTAGTTTTGGCTAGTTTGACTTTTTCATGTAACTCTTGATGTAACTTGATGTAATTTCATGAATTTGATGTAATTTTGGCACATTTTTACTCATCATAGTAGATTCATTCACCAAAAGGTGAAATGTAAGTGAATGAATCAGTTTCCTATCATATAGAGGCAAGTTGTTTCATTGCCTATTTTCCAGTTCTTAGTTTAGATATGGTTGAAATAGCTCTATAACAGAGTCAATTCCCTAGAGGCATGGGAATGAGTTAGGCCTATAGGATTGCAGTCATGTAATCTTATTGCATGCTTTTTGCACATTTGGGATTTCTTTGGCACTCATTGTATGCATTTCACTCTCTCCAGAATTTTGGCAAAGGAATAGACCAGGGTTTGCAAGACTCTTTGGGATCCATGTGGCTCTCTGTTTTGATGGTGTTTTTCTCTATGTGATAGTAATTTGTTCGATGTTTTATTTGTATCATTTCCCTTCTCCTTTCTTCTTAAATTAAACAAATGAGTTATAAAGGTGGAATTCATTAGATTGCTTTGCTCTGCCTTGACTTTTGTTTAATTTTCCATGTTTTCACCTGTTTGAAGAGGATTCTTGAAATCTTCTTGCCCTCTTTATCTCCTCACCGTTCTGAACTATCCATTCATCCAATCAAATGCATCAAAACAATTGCCTTCCTTGCCCCATTCAGAACTCTGCAAAAACTAGGCCTCATCCCCGGACCCAAAACTGCCTTTCCCTTTGATTCCAACAAAAACCCCCAAAAATCAAAATCAAACTCTTTTACCTATATACCTAGCCTAAAATTAGCCTTTATTTCAAGTCATCTCAAGCCTTATTGATTATCTTTGTTGAGATTGACCCGGAGAGAGCCCTCTCCTGATCTGGTAGGGCTAGCTACCAGATTAAAATGTTTATTGTTACCTTAACTCTCTCCTTCCTTCATCTTGAGGTAGATTTAGGCTATAACAGTGCATTAGATAGAACCATTAGTGCTAAGATGGGCCATGCAAGCCAAAGATCCGGGCAATGGTTAACTAAATCTTAGACTACCTTTGGCCGGGTGGGGCTAAATGAGAAAAGGACACAAATGTAAAATATAGACAATGGGAGAACATAGAAGTGATTACAGTATGCCACTGGGAAACTCCCACACTTATTTCTAGGAATCATGGTCAAGCCTTGAAGGAATGTAGGAGGAGTTAATAGTTTCTGATAGATGAGTTGAGCAACCATTCACAGGGGGATTCGATGAGCCCTTATCATTGGACATATTTGAGGGTTTGAGTCACTAGCTTTTTGCCTTCTTAGATGTCTTTTTCTTTCATTTTTATTATTATTTGGTTTTATGATGCTAGTATAGCTGGTGATTAAGGCTAACATACTCTAAGTGCCTAATATGAGGTTGAGTGCAGAAAATTATGATTTATTAAACATTTTTATAAGGATTTTATCTTAAAGACTTGGAGGAGACAGCAAGGAGAAATTATTGGAGGATTGTCCACCCTCCTTAACTCTCAAAGGCAGCCAAAGGATCCCAAATATTCTCTCCAACAATTCGAATTCCAAAGGCAGCCAAAGGATCCCCAAGGATTCTATCCAGCAATTTGAATTCTAGAGGCAGCCAAGCAACTCAAAGAGGAGCTCAATCAACCTTTTCTAGGGAGATGTTGGTAGCTTCCCTATAGAATAAATAGAGCAAAACTAGAGCTAGGAAGGGTCGAAAATTTGTTGCAAGCTATTGAGATTTTTATTCTTTTAGTCAGTGATCAAACTTTCAGAAATGTAGGAGGCTATTCTTTTATGAAATGAGTAGACTGATTTCATTTTACTATTTTAAGTTTCAGAGAGCTAGGCTCATGGGTTAGGGCCCAATCCATGTGCCTCAGACCTCTCTGTTGTATTTGTTCTTTGCTTTCTGTCATTCCATTAGTTCCACTTTTGATAATTTCGTTTATGTTTCAAGTTGTTGTTTAGTTTTGCCTTTAGTGTGCTGCTGTAGGTTTCATTTGCTTGCGAGTAATAGAATAGAGGAGAAAAACCAAAAAGTTGTAGATCAAGATCCTGTTCTCATCTCTGTCAATAGAGCTCGAGGAAGGCGAAACTTCCCACAGACCCAAAAAATAATTTATGTTCACTGTTTCTAAGATTAAAAGTAGAGTTTCATTACCATTTTCCTATCTTCCTATGCACTATATTTTTATGCATTTGTCTGTTTCGTTGCAAATAAGTTAGTAGGTTGATCATAGGAATTATTGCTAAAACCCCAAAGAAGCTTCGTGGTGCCTCCCCGCTTCATTCTCCATCTCTTTCTCCACAATCTGAGCATTGATGTCACATTCTCCATTCCCTCTTATTTTCTGCTTATTCTAATTTCTGCACCCACCTTTTATCCCTCAAAGCACTTAAAATATCCAACCTGCCTTATTCCTTTATTCTAATTAGTCACGATTTCCCTACCCTTTTTACTCCAAAACACTTGAAAACTATTGTTATTTCACTCCGCCTTTCCTCCTCGAAATTCTCGCTATCACATTTCACACTTTGGATTTTTCTCCCGACTACACTATCGCTTCTACGCCAACCTCGCGATATTGTGACATTGCAAAATCGCAAATCGAAAATCACAGTTCTATCGGTTTTCTTTAAGAATTACCACTCCAATGCCAATTGCGATAACTCCGCCGCATCGCACATCGCAGTTCGGATTGTTCTCCCTTTTTTCTTTAAGACTTACCACTCCTTTTCGCCTATTGCTAACTCCCCTGCATCACACATCGCACTTCACATCATTTTCCCTTTTTCTTTAAGACTTACTGCTCCTTTTCACCAATTGTGATAACTCCATCACATCGCACATCTTACTTTGCATTATTTTCTTTTAAGACTTACTGCTCCTAATGCCGATTACGATACTGTCATCGCACTCTGCAGTTGTCCCACTGACACGTCATCCATCGCACTTCGAACTTCACAAAATTTTCCTGAATAAGACTTCTGCTATCCCTCCAAATTTATGATATTGTGATTGCGATATCACATTTCACACTTCACAGTTTTTATCCCGTTGCATTTTTCACTTCACAGTTTTTTCCCCTTTGCACTTCACAAATCACAATTTTTATTTTGTTCCTTTAACACTTACCACTCCTATTGTCTGATTGCGATATCACCTCATACTCTACCACTGGTCCCACTGCCACGTGATCCGCCGCATCGCACATTGCAAATCACATTTTTTATTTTGTTCTTGTTAACCTTTACCACTCCAAACACCGATTGCGATCACCCCCCATTGCAACTCTGCCATCGCACTTTTTAAATCATTTCGCTCTAAAGCCTTTTTGTACCATAATAAAGATTTAATAAGGTTTAAACCCACTCTTTTCACTTCTAAGCCTGGTTTCATGTGTTTATCCCTGCATTAACACCTTTACCCCTTTCTTCTCCAAGCTGCAAATCAACACTTTTTCAATTAGAATTAAGTCCTGGATAGTTTAGTTGCATAGATAAAAGCATGGTAGATAGAGCATAAGATAAGTAGGGTGTGTTTAGCCGATTGGCCAAGTTTAGTGTGGTTTAAATTAGTTTCCTTTCAACAATTTAATTTAGTTTCTTTCTGTCATTTCCTTTCTACACATTAAATTAGTTTCATTTCCGTCATTTCCTTTCTGCAAATTAAGTTAGTTTCATTTCCGTCATTTCCTTCCAGCAATTTACTTTTCAATTTTTATCATAGTTTAAGAAATAACACCCTTTCGTAAAATAGAAGAGGATGACATGAACATAATGCATCTGCTGTGTATATAGGACTTTCACCTCCAAGTTTGTACGAACCCCAGGTTGATAAAGTAAAGTAGGGTAGCCCTTGGGAGTTGCATCACTCTTAGTGCAATACCAGGGTTCATCACCGAGAAATAACCTTCTAGCAAATTCAACCATCTATCTAAGACGTCTGCACCTATCTGGCCTTCAAATAAAGGAATGAAAAATTTTACCTATACCTTGAAGGGAGTGGTGCCTCCAAAATTTTTGTTGGATGCAGATGCACCATGGGTGGGTAGTCGTTGAAGGATTTGAGAAAAGTTATCCATCATGACGTTCCTTTGTTTCTGGAGGGCCTCCTCGAGCAATATTTTTATAGAATCTCCTGCTCCCTTGTCTTTATTTTCTTCCTCCATGGGAGGTCATCGGGGTTTGTGAGCATGAGATTGCAAGGGTTCAACCAGATCATGCCCTAACTCCTTATACCCTGACCTCGTTTGGGACATGCAAAGAAAAATAGAGAAAGAGAAAACCACTCTGATACCACTGATCCAGATTTATGTAGGAACACAATAAAATACAGAAATATAAATAAACACAGAGATGCAATGGAAGTAATACTTCATTTCATTACTATCAAATAACAAAAATATGCTTAGAAACATAATGGAAATAAACTAGCTAGGGTGCTAGTAGCATATCTCTGAGAAGAGATGTGGTGACTACAGGCCTCTGAATTATGTTACAATGAGGCTCGAAGGCCTATTTATTGTTTATAAACAATAGAAAATCCTAAAGATCCAAAAACCTAACCCTAGGAGATGAAGCGCCAAAACTATGGGCCCCATTTGGGTAAATTGGTACATCAATCTTCCCAGGGACGTAACTTTGGCATATGATATCCATTTGACACGCTCAATATCTCGTTAGAAATATATGTCCGAGGAATACAAATTTTGAGTGAGCAACATCGGTCCATGGACCCATGTTGTTTCCCATTTTCCCCAAAAAAGTCCTTTAGGGCCTCAAAACGGTCCAGAAGTTCAGGACTTGAAAAACTTCTAAAAATAGTAAGTTGTGCTAAAACTTAAAAACTGAAAGAACTGATGTTGGGGGTTCAAATGGAATAGGTGGGTGGCCACCAATATCCACCTAGATCATTAGGGCCTTAAAACAGCTCCGAAAGTTCATGCCCTGAAAAACTGCTAAAAATAGTAAGTTGTGCTGAAACTGAAAGAATTGATGGTGCAGGTCCAAATGGAATAGATGGGAATCCACCAATATCCACTTGGATGATCATGTTAAATGTGGTTCCTCTTGACATTTCCGGGATTATCTTGGGAAGTCCATATTTGTATGATAGGAAAGTGGTGTTTTATTGCCATGAGAATAAATATCATTTGCTTAAGGATGGGGTGGAGTATATTGTGAGAGCTCATTGCAAGAAACTGAATATTTCTTTAGTTAATGTAGGGAAAATGAACAGGCTAGTTAATGCAAGTAAAAAATTTGTGGTTCTCATGATCAAGAAAAGGGATGATGTTGACTATGAATATTTTGAAGGATGCATTAGGGGAATTTTGAGGTCTAAAATGGGCCTCCTAAGAAAATTATAAAATAACGGTGGAAATAATAAAATAATGTTAGATTACATCATCAAATTTTAGATGGAAAAAAGAATAAATGATAATAAAATAATAAGACTATTTTTTCAACTTGTATTTTCAACTTATCTCCCTAAGTTTTTATTCAAATTTCGATCGGAAACACTCGTTGGATGCATAATTTAATTGCCCATCCAAGGAGTACCAATGTTGCATACTTTTGATGGACCCTACTATACGAAAAATGAGAAATACATGGAAAACGTGATTTCAATCACGATTTTTCATGTATTTCTCATTTTTCGTGTAGGAGGGTCCATCGAAAGTAAGCAACATGGGTACTCATTGGATGAAAAATGAAATTTTGCATCCAACGAGTACTCCCTTTCAAAATTTGAGTAAAAACTTAGGGAGATAAGTTGAAAATACGAGTTGAAAAAGTAGTTTTATTATTTTGTTATTTTTTATTCCTTGTACTTTTTTACTCCAAAAATGGTTAATCATCCCCCATGGTTGATATCATCATCTTGAATCCTATTGGTTCTTATAAAGTTTATTTTGGTTGTACATTTTTCTTAGGAGGCCCATTTTAGACCTCAAAATTTCCCTAATGTGATGACAAATTGAAATATGTGTTGGAAATATGTTTCCTATGCCCTAAGATATTGTATCGATTTTCCTTGATGGCAACTCTCTGGCAAAGGATGTAGTATATATCTATCTGGCGAACCTCAGCAGTCTATCAGAAGTATTGTGCAACAGATTGGATAATTTTAATATGTCACAATGTATACGCGGGTTTGTAAAGACCAAGTCGCGTATACACGCAGATAATTATGTTCCAAGTCGCGTATGCCTTTCTGCACTCTAAAAGTATGATACCAAGGGGCATTACCATGGTATTAACACACAGTATTGAGCATTGTATTGTCTATTTTATTCCGTCCAAAAATACCGTTAGCTGGTGTGTGGTTTTGACTCATGGTATTGGTAAAGACTAAATCTATATAAGGAGAAGAAGATCTTAGTGCAAGTATGGAATTAGCAAGGGATTGAATGAATACTTCACTCTGAAGTATATCTACATGGAATGGGTTGCAGTTTATTGATAGATCTGAATTAATAAAGCACCTATGAATAAAATGATGAATCAGGAGCTCTAGACCTGAAATGACTATGTATTTTCTAAATTTGTTTATGGAATATTTAGATCTGTGATCTGGCGAATGTTTGCTGAAGTGAAGGGTAAGATCTGAGCTGTTTATCTATTCTGAAGAGTTGCGCATCCCTGCAATGTTTGCAGATCTATACGCAAGTTCGTCTTAGCTAAAGCGCGTATATACGCAGGCTAGTTTCAACAAAAGCGCATATGGAATCTAAGGTCATCCCTGAAATAGTTGCAGATATATATGCAGGTTTGTCTCTGTGAAAGCACGTATATACATGGGTTCAGTGAAGTAAAAGCACGTATGGAATCTAGGGTTTTGCTGAAGTGTGCGAAAAGAAATGTCTGATCTATTTTGTTGTTTTACTGTTATCTGTCAATGATGTCTTCATACAGATCTGGGTTGTTTGAATATTAATTATGCTGCTAGTTGATTATGATTAAATATCGGTTGTTGGTTGATTGGTTGATGATTCAATGAATGAATTGGAGGGGTTATAAGTTTCAGTTTGATGTATTTTCTTTGAGCTTAAATATGTGGAGTGGGTCTAGTTTGAAAATCTGATGAAAAGAGGCCTACAAGGTGTGTTGTGGAAGCTGCAGGATCCAGTATGAAAATTGAGGAAACGTGGTCTGCAGTGGTTCTGAGGGTTGAAGCCTTTAGTATGGGAGTAGAAGCTTCCTTCCAGTAGAAGCCAGTGTTCTATTGAGCGGGTTGAAGTTCCCTTCCAGGAGATGCTGGTGAATGAGAAGCAAGGGGGTTGTAGCTCCCTTCCAGTAGCAGCTGGAAAACAAGAGAAGGTTGTAGCCTTCTGCAGGTAGAGGCCTGCATACTGATATGAGTCTACATCAGTACAATGTTGTAAACAGTTTTCCATATAATAAATATTGAAGACAGAGACGACAACAACGGTGGTTTTCTCCCGAATTGGGTTTCCACCTTAAATATTGGTGTTCATGTGTGTTTCACTTGTGTGATGATTTATATTGTTGTTACTGCACATATTTACTAATTATCTAATAGATGCATGACTGGTAAACTGATTTAAATATTGTTATTGAAAATTTTTCTAATCTATAAAATTATATCAATATACGCTAGTTTCTTTCAGTATATGCACGTGTATACGCGAGTTGGGTTCATCAAAGCCGTGTATGGAATTCTGTAATAGAAAAATTTAAAATATTTTCGATAAGCTCTAAATACTGATTCACCCGCCCCCCCCGCCCCCGCCCCTCCCCCTTCTTAATATTTTTCCAACAATTGGTATCGGAGCAAGTCCTTCTGAAGAAGCTTAGACGCTAGAAGGACGATCAGACAAGATGAGCAATCAAGATGGGACAACATCTAGCAGGCCTCCTCTCTTCAACGGAAACAATTTAATCTTCTGGAAGACAAGGAAAAGATCCTATCTTCAGTCTCTTGGAGCAGATGTATGGGCTATAGTTGAAGGAGGTTATCAATATCCAGCCTTAGTTCCAACAGATGCTACGACAAGAAATAACTATGAAACGAATGCAAAGGCGGTCAATGCATTATTGGGGAGTCTGACTGAATTCGAATTTGTTAAAGTCATGCAGTTGAACACAACAAATGAGATATGGGACAAAATCATTCTAAGCTATGAAGGTGATACAAAGGTAAAAAGTGCTAAACTCCAAACTCTCAGAATTCAATATGAAAATATAAGGATGCATAATGAGGAGAGAATTTCCAGTTTCTTTTTACGTCTGGATGATGTTGTAAATCTTTTGAGAAATTTGGGAGAAACCATAACTGACACTACTGTGGTAGAAAAAGTATTAAGATCTCTAACTTCCAAATTTGAGTCAAAAGTATCTGCTATTGAAGAGAAGTAGGATCTACAAACTCTTACTATTGTTCAACTTCATGGAATTCAAACTGCTTGTGAAATGAGAAAAGGAGGTTCATCTCAAGTCAAAGAAGCTGTATTTAGAGCTGCTACAAAAGGAAAAGAAGTACAAGAAACAAAAGGATCAGGGTGTGTTTCAGAAGAAGATAAGGTAAACTTTGTAAAGAAGCGACAACTTGGCACTGGAAGGTTCAGAGGTAAGCTTCCTTTTAAATGTTTTTCTTGTGGAAGAGTTGGTCATTATACTACAAAGTGTCCTCATAAGGAAATTCATGAAAAAGGGAAGGAAATAACAAGCGGAAATAAGAATCGGTTTAGCAATAGAAAAAGTTATTATACTCATGAAGATAGTGATGGGTTATCAAATAGTGAAGAAGAATCTGATCAAGATGTTAGAATTCTCATGGCATTTGAAAAGGATTCTAGTGAGGCTAAGGATACCTTTATGGATGCTCTAGAAGATAATGATTTTCTTGAAGAAATCAATCAGCTCAAAATATGTTTGGAAGAAAACACAATATCCATAGAAAATCTAAAGAATCAGCTTGTAGAAAAGGAGAAATCATTAGGGGAATTTTGAGGTCTAAAATGGGCCTCCTAAGGAAATTATAAAATAATAGTGGAAAAAATCTAATAAGATTTGATGACATCATCAAATTTTAGAGGGAAAAATGAAAAAACTACTTTTTCAACTCATATTTTCAAATTATCTCCCAAAATTTTTACTCAAATTTTGAGCGGGAGTACTCATTGGATGCGAAATTTAATTCCCCATCCAAGGAGTACCCATGTTGCATACTTTTGATGGGTCCTACTACACGAAAAATGAGAAATACATAAAAAACGTGATTGTAATCACGTTTTTTTATGTATTTCTCATTTTTCGCGTAGTAGAGTTCATCGAAAGTATGCAACATGGGTACTCCTTGGATGAGGAATTAAAATTTTCATCCAATGAGTACTCCCACTCGAAATTTGAGTAAAATTTTTGGGAGATAAGTTGAAAATACGAGTTGAAAAAGTAGTTTTATTATTTTATTATTTTTTAATATTTTTACCCTTTTATTTAAAAAATGGTAAATCATCCCCCATGGTTGACATCATCATCTTGAATCCTATGGTTGTTATAAAGTTTATTTTTGTTGTACATTTTTCTTAGGAGGCCCATTTTAGACCTCAAAATTCCCCTAATGACAATGAGAAATTAGAATGTGAAATAGTAAGTCTAAGAAAAGAAATTGAGAAAGTGAAAACTTTGAATCTTAGATTTACTAAAGGATTTGAAACCTTAGATGAAATTATCAAGCTACAACGTTCTCCTCTTTTAAAGACAGGTCTTGGATATGTCGGAGAATCCTCTCAGCCTTCAGCACCAAACTATCTAAAAGTAGCTACAACTAGCCTACAACATTCTGTCACTCAACAAGGGAACAAAGAAAATTTACAAGTAAAGCATGACCACCTCAATAAAAAGAACAATAAAATAAATATCTATCAGAGAAATACCAATCAACAGGTAAACACAAATAGAAGGTTCCATGATCGCAGAAATTTCTTCTTTAATGGACAATGTTTCTCATGTCATAATTTTGGTCATAAAGCTGTTCAATGTGTTGCATACAAAACCATCATGACCAGAGAAGCAAGAAAGAAAAGAAATGAGTCTGGAATAAAGAAGAATACGTATAACAACTTTTCTCCTCTTAAAAATGAAATTGAATGTGCTTATTGCAATAACTTTGGTCATGAAGATTCTGAATGCAGGAGAAAACTTCAGACAAAAGAGCATATACCTTCAAGTTCCAAGGTATGGAGAAAGAAGGACTTACAGGTTGAGAACCGTGGCATAGCTTTATTTGCAGAAGGAGAATAAAATCAATGGTACATTGATAGCGGATGCTCAAAACACATGACAGGTGACAAAATTAAACTTCTTGCATACAATGCTCTAGAAAGAGAAAAGAATGTCACTTTTGGAAATGATACTCCTGTTGTTATTAAGGGAAAAGGTTCTATTTTTATAAGAGAAAAGGTGAAAGCTAACAATGTTGTGTATGTGGATGGATTAAAACATAACCTGTTAAGTGTAAGTCAAATGTGTGATTAAGGAACTGAAGTTGTCTTTAGCTCAAAATAATGTGTGGTACGTGATCTTGACATAGGAAAAACAATAATAAAAGGAAATAGAACACCAAGAAATTTGTATGTATTGAAAATTTGTAAGGAACAATGTTACTCGGGTAAATCTTCAGAAAATTGGTTATGGCACAGAATATTGGGGCATTTGAGCTTCTCCCAAATTAGAAAATCTAGCTAACTCAAAGTTGTTCATGATCTTCCCAACATTACTCTGCCTGAAAGTACCATATGCAAATCTTGCCAATTCGGTAAGCAAACCAGAGTGCAATTCAATGCCAAAGAAGGATCAGCAAGTAAGCTTCTTGAACTCATTCATTCCTACTTATGTGGTCCTATGAGGAAAAATTCACCCCGTGGAGAACAATACTATATTCTGTTTATTGATGATTTCTCTAAAATGTGTTGGATTGGGTTGCTAAAACACAAAGATGAAGCATTTGAAAAATTTCAGATCTTCAAAGCCCTGGTTGAGAATGAATTAGATCTAAAAATAAAATGTCTTAGATCTGACCGAGGAGGTGAATATATATCAGATGAATTCTTTGATTTTTGTGAACAGCATGGCATAAAAAGACAGTTTTCTGTAGTTGGTACCCCAAAACAAAATGGCATAGCAGAAAGAATGAATAGAACAGTTCAACAAATGGCTCGAGCTATGCTTGATGATTTTGGAACGCCTGACACATTTTGGGGAGAAGCAGCACATACTACCATAAATATTCTTAACAAGGCTCATGTTCGAGTAAACAGTGATAAAATTCCTTATGAGCTTTGTTATGGTAATCTTCCAACTGTAAAGCATTTTAGAGTTTTGGAAGTAAATGTTTTATCAAGAACAATGATGAAAAACTTGGTAATTTTAAACCTAAAGCAGATGAAGGAATATTTCTTGGTTACTCTTCTAAAAGTAAAGCATATAAATATTACAATAAAAGACTTCGGAAGATTGTTGAATGCATTGATGTTGTAATTGATGAGTCCCTCTCAGCTGAAAAAGGGGAAATACCAACAATAAATGAAGATGATGGTGATGTATATCTTCCTGCATCAAATAGCAACAATATAGAAGGTGAACCCAATGAAGCAACAGAAGAAGATCTATCTGAAAAGGCTCCATCCAGGTATGTTCAAAAGAATAATCCAGAATCTCAAATTTTGGGAGAAAAGGGATCAGGTGTCCAAACAAGAAGAACTCTTATAGGATCTCCCAGCTATTTGGCATTTCTATCCACTCAGTGAACCACATAATGTCAGTCAAGCTAGCAAAGATGAATGTTGGATTCAAGCCATGAATGAAGAACTTGATTAGATTGAAAAGAATCATACTTGGGAATTGGTTCCAAGACCTCATGATAAAAATGTTATTGGAACAAAACGGATATTAAAAAACAAGTTAAATGAAAATGAAGATGTTATTAGAAACAAAGCTAGACTTGTTTGCAAAGGGTATGCTCAAAAAGAAGGTATAGACTTTGAAGAAACATTTTCTCCTGTAGCTAGACTTGAAGCCATAAGAATGTTTCTTGCCTTTTCAAGCTTTCAAAAAATCAAAGTTTATCAAATGGATGTAAATCTGCTTTCCTCAATGGTGATCTAGAAGAAGAAGTTTATATAGAACAACTAGAAAGATTCATTTTGGGAAATGATGAAAAAGTTGTTTGTAAACTTAAAAAGGCTTTATATGGTCTCAAACAAGCTCCAAGGGCATGGTACTATCGTCTTGACAAATATCTTCATCAACAATGTTTTTTAAAGAGATCTGCTGATAGCAACTTGTACACAAAAACTGAAAAAGATAAACTATTGATTGTAGTTGTATATGTTGATGACATCATTTTTGGGAGTAATGAAGATTCCATGAGTCAGAAATTTGCTTCTGTTATGTAGCAAGAATTCGAAATGTCTTTACTTGGGGAACTAACATTTTTTCTTGGCTTACAAGTGCAACAAGAAACCGATGGCATATTTTTATCACAAGCAAAATATCTCAAACAAATTTTGAAGAAGTATGGGATGGAAGAATGCAAACCTGTAAGTACACCAATGGTAACTGGGTGTAACCTCAGTTCTCATGATGATTCTCCCATGGTGAATCAACCAAAATACAGATCCATGATTAGAAGTCTACTTTATCTAATCGGGACAAGACCCGACATTATGGATGTAGTTGGGATTGTTGGACGATTCCAAGCTAATACAAAAGAGTCACACCTTCAGGTTGTAAAAAGAATATTCAAATATCTACAAGGGAATCAAAAATTTGGTCTATGGTATCCAGAGAATGTTGATCTCACTCTTCATGCTTACACAGATGCAAATTGGGCTGGAAATGTTGATGATCGAAAAAGCACTAGTGGTGGTGCATTTTATATGGGGCCCAGATTAGTATCTTGGTTCAGCAAGAAACAAAGTTCTATTGCCTTATCTATAGCAGAAGCAAAATATGTGGCTACCACATCATGTTGCACACAATTACTTTGGATGATGCACACTTTACAAGACATTCAAATCAAATTTTCTCCTCCCATCTCCATTTTGTGTGATAATACAAGTGCCATTAGTAACTCAAAGAATCCTATTATGCATTCCAAGACCAAGCACATTCCTATCAAGTATCACTTCTTACGTGAACAAGTGCTTGAAAAAAAGGTTAAATTGGAGTATGTTCCCTCCAAAGAACAAGTTGCTGATATATTTACTAAAGCTCTTCCCAGGGAAGCATTCAAATATCTCAGACAGAAGCTAGGAGTTGTCTCTGCCTCTTTGATCAAATCTGCTTAATTTCAGAAGATTAAATTCAATACGTGGGTTCCATAAAGGAAAATCACATATATATGCGAGTTTCTATGCATAAAACCATGTATGGCTTTGCTGACAAAAATTCTCTGGGTCAGCGTTTCAGAATAGTTGTGGTGCTGTCGGGTAATCTCTGTTGTTGTTCTAGTATTCATCTTTCTGTATCATTCTTTGATATTGTTCTCCTTGATGAAGATGCTTTGATGATTTGCTATTGAAGATGTTCAGGATGCACAAGCTAAGGGGGAGCACTTGTCTTGTGGAAAAGGATGCATTTTTGGCATTCTGATTGGTTGCTGAGTTATGATCTCATGTTTGAGATTCTTTGGTTTTGGTTACAAAAAGTCATATCTGTAATTTGATGAAAAGGTCACATTGATACCTATGATGTAAAATTGTTATATTCAGTCATGTAAGGACTTGTTCAAATTTGTAAACCCACTTGGTTGGGTAGTTGAGTCAATTTTGTAAACCCACTTGGTTGGATCATTGATGCATATATGAGTCCTTGGTGATAGGAAAGGTCATACTAGGTTGAGTTATAGAGTCATGTACTTCATTGAAAATAATGTCTGAAGATTCAGCATGAACTCAGGGGGAGCATGGTAATTTCAGTACAAGGGAAGAGAAACCTTGTTTTGGTGTTGATATGCCCTTTGCCCTTGATGTCAAAGGGGGAGAATATTGTGGATGGTTGAATAAAAGTTACGCTTAATGTATTTATGATCATAGTTGCCATCAAGTCCAAAGGGGGAGATTTTTGGCAATATGTTTCCTATGCCCTAAGATATTGTATAAATTGTCCTTGATGGCAACTCTCTGGCAAAGGATGTAGTATATGTCTGTCTGGCGAACCTCAGCAATCCATTAGAAGTATTTTGCAGCAGATTGGATAATTTTAATATGTCACAATGTATATGCGGGTTTGTAAAGACCAAGTCGCATATACACACGGATAAGTACGTTCCAAGTTGCGTATGCCTTTTTACGCTCTAAAAGTATGATACCAAGGGGCATTACCATGGTATTAGCACACAGTATAGAGCGCAGTATTTTTTTTTTTTTTTTCCAGGTGGTTCACTTTCCTATGTGCCCGCACACACGTACTGGCTACATCCACGGTCTTAATAAATCACAGTACATCCTCCCAGGGGGATCTACTGTCGGGCCTAACACTGAGGCCTAACCCCGCGGGTGTCAATGAGATTTGATCCTCGGACCTCCCAATCGGGGAGTACTTCAAGCGGAGACTCCACCGATTGAGCTAACCCTTGGGGCTAGTATAGAGCGCAGTATTGTCTATTTGATTATGTCCAAAAATACCATCAGGTGGTGTGTGGTTTTGACTCATAGTATTGGTAAAGGCTAAATCTATATAAGGAGAAGAAGATCTTAGTGCAAGTATGGAATTAGCAAGGGATTGAATGAATACTTCACTCTGAAGTATACATACATGAAATGGGTTATAGTTTATTGATAGATCTGAATTAATAAAGCACCTATGAATAAAATTATGAATCAAGAGCTCTAGACCTGAAATGACTATGTATTTTCTAAATCTGTTTATGGAATATTTAGATCTGTGATCTGGCGAATGTTTGCTGAAGTGAAGGGTAAGATCTGAGCTGTTTATCTATTTTGAAGAGTTGTGCAACCCTGCAATGTTTGCAGATCTATATGCAGGTTCATCTTAGTGAAAGCGCGTATATACGCAGGTTAGTTTCAGCAAAAACGCATATGGAATCTAAGGTCAGTCCTAAAATAGTTGCTGATATATACGTAGGTTTGTCTCTGTGAAAGCGCGTATATACGCGAGTTCAGTGAAGTAAAAGTGTGTATGGAATCTAGGGTTTTGCTGAAGTGTGTGAAAAGAGATGTCTGATCTATTTTGCTGTTTTACTGCTATCTGTCAATGATGTCTTCATACAGATCTGGGTTGTTTGAATACTGATTATGCTGCTAGTTGATTATGATTAAAGATTAGTTGTTGGTTGATTGGTTGATGATTCAATGAATGAATTTGAGGGGTTATAAGTTTCTGTTTGATGTATGTTCTTTGAGCTTAAATATGTGGAGTGGGTCCAGTCTGAAAATCTGATGAAAAGAGGCCTACAAGGAATGTTGTGGAAGCTGTAGGATCCAGTATGAAAATTGATGAAACGTGGTCTACAGTGGTTTTGAGTGTTGAAGCCTTTAGTATGGAAGTAGAAGCTTCCTGCTAGTAGAAGCTGGTGTTCTATTGAGGGGGTTGAAGCTCCCTTCCAGCAGAGGCTGGTAAATGAGAAGCAAGGGGGTTGTAGCTCCCTTCTAGTAGCAGCTGGAAAATGAGAGAAGGTTGTAGCCCCCCCCCTCCTCTCTTTATAAGCTCTAAATACTGATTCACCCCTCCCCCCCTCTCAGTGTTTTTCCAACAATATGATTTGTTTGATGTGGTAAGTTAGCATGGTGAGATGTTTCAAGAACCAAATGGGTTACCTCCCAAGAGCGGAATTCAACATGAGATTAAGTTGCAGCAGGATTTTCCACTTCCAAACATTGGTATGTATTGCATGCCAATTATGGAGAGTTTGGAAATCAAGAAGAAAATTCAAGAATTGCTGAACAAAGGTATCATATTCCCATCTACTTCGCCATGTGGTTCACCAATTATTTTGGTACCAAAGAAGGACGAGACTTGGTGCATGTGCATCAATTTCCTTGCACTGAGTAAAATCACTGTAAAGAATCACTACCCACTCCCACACATTGATGATTTGCTAGATAAGTTGAAGTATGCAAGATATTTCACTCAGTTAGACTTGCGAAGTGGTTATCATCAAGTTAGAATAGCTGAGGATGAAATTTGGAAAACTGCTTTCAAAACTAGAAAAGGATTGTTTGAGTGGTTAGTTATGCCATTTGGTCTAACAAATGCTCCAACTACTTTCATGAGAGTCATGAATGATGTACCTCGACCATTTCTAGATGACTTTGTCATTGTTTACTTAGATGACATAATTATATTCAAAAAATCAAGAGAAGAACATGTCATGCATGTGAATAAGGTACTTGATGTCTTGAAGAAAGAGCAATTGTTTTTAAAGATGTCAAAGTGTGAGTTTGGAAAGAATTATTTAGTGTATTTGGGACACATTGTTGGAGGAGGTGAGTTGAAGATAGACCCTTCCAAAGTAGATGTCATTCTGAATTGGCCCCAACCCAATATAGTTATAGAGGTAAGAAGTTTTCTTGGGGTAGCACAATATTGGAGGAAATTCATTGCTAATTTTTCTTCCACTGTAGCTCCGTTACATGCATTAACAAGTGTTCTTTGATTGGGGAGATATGAAAAAAAAATCATTTGATGCTTTAAAGCAAAAGATAAGTTCAACACCGGTATTTTCACTTCTGGATCTTAGAAAACCATTTGAGATCCAAACAGATGCAAGTGATTATGCTATGGGAGCAGTGCTCATGCATCATGGTAGGCCTATTTCATTTCATTCTAAAATTTTTGATGCAGCTGTGACTAATTATCCCACCTATGAAAAATAGTTATATGCATTTGTACAAAGCGTAAATAAATGGAAGCACCATTTGATGGGGGAAAGAGACCATTATCCATACCGACCATCAGCTATTGCAGTACTTACAATCACAGTAAAAGTTTCAACAATCAAGACATTTTAGATGGATGGGATTTCTACAGCAATTTCATTTGGTTATCAGGTACAAAAAGGGAATCTAAAATAACGTAGCTGATATGCTCTCTAGGCCTATTGTAAATTCATCTATTATACTCAAACACAATTCAATTATGCATAAAAGTTACATTGAACAATATGAATATGATAGTTATTTTCAAGATGTGTATGAAATCTTGAGTCAAGGAAGCCAAAATGAAGAGTTAGATTATCATGTGCATAACAGTTTGTTGTATCACTTGGGAAAGTTATGTATACCACAGGGAGAAAGGAAGAATATCATAAGGGAGGCACACACATCATTGATTGCTGGATATTTTGGTGTAGGAAAGACAATAGTGAATCTCAAAAGGTATTATTATTGGCCACGCATGATTGATAATGTATCTCGTTTTATTAGAGGATGTTCTTTATGTGCAACAAGTAAGCCTAGTAATAGGAAATACTCCTCTTCTGGTTCCTTCACATCCTTAGGAGAGTATCTCAATGGATTCTGTAGGTGGTCTTCCTATGTTAAGGAAAGGTCATGATTACTTGTATGTTGTGGTGGGTAGGTTAAGAAAAACGTGTCCTTTGATGCCATCTAAGAAAAAAATTATAGTTGAAAAAACCGCTAATCTTTTCTTTCAAAATGTATGGGTTCATTTTGGTCTTCCTACTTCTATTGTAAGTGATCGGGATTCCCGGTTTGTTGGAAATTTTTGGTCAAAATTATGGGACATGATGGACACAAAGTTGAAGAAGAGTAAAATATTTCATCCGAAAACATATGGTTAGATGGAGGTGGTAAACAAGATAGTTATTCACCTTCTTAGAGGTTATTGCAACAAACATCCCAAGTTGTGGGATGAACAATTGCATTACATTCAACATGCATACAACAGGGCAAAGCATTCTTCCACAAACACATCAGCATTTGAGGCATGTTATGGTTACTTTCCAAGATCGACTTTGGACTTCATATTTGAGAAAGATGTCGCTATATATGGTCATAGTGACATAGATAAGGCAAGGAAGTTCATTGAGCAAATTCAGTTGATACATCACATAGTGAAAGAGCAACTTGAAAAGAGTCAAAGCAACTACAAGGCAAGGCATGACAAACACCATGTTGATCACAAATTCCAGGTTGGAGATGAAGTTTGGTTGTATATCAAAAAGAAATATTGCAAGGGGAAGGTAAAAATCTCAAGCCAATTCATTATGGTCCAGTTAAAATTTTGGAAAAGATTGGTACTAATGCATTTAAGATAGATTTGCCTCCTTAAATGCAAATATATTATGTCGTTAATGTTGAGAATTTGAGATTATTTGATCCTCCTTTGATTGATGATCAAGGAGAGCATGTTCAGCCGGCATCAATAGATGCTTTCTTGCTAGAATATCATGATGAACTTCAACAAGATATCATACTTGACAGAAGAATCAAAACTTCAAGAAGAGGGAATGTCAAATACCTTAGAGTGGGACTCAAGGGACAAAATCCTTCAAAGGCCAAATGGATGGAGAGTGGAAATGTGAGGGAGATGTACTTTCACCTGATGAACAATTGATAGTATATTTTTGGGTCCAAAAGGCTTCTAGTGGGGAGGAATGACCAGGAGCTTAGTATTTAGCTAAAAAATGAAAGTGCTCAGAAATGCTTCCAACCTGAACGACCAGATAGAGCTAGTCACTAGGATTCTGAATGTAACTCGTTTCATCAAAATCCGAGCTCGTATGAGTAAGTTATGGTTTTCTATTCATTTTTCCAAACAAGTAAAAGTTGTGCAAAATAGTGACAGACTGATGACTTAGCAGTCCAGTCAACACCTCAAGAATCTTCAAGGAATATTCTCCAGTTTTCAGCCAATGACACTATGACAAGTGTCATCACCAGATGCACCAATGTTTCTTGGCGAAGTTGAATTTGTCTCCTATTCCTAAGTTTGGAATTATTATTATGGTGGATTATTTTATTAAGGGTGAATTTTAGGCCAATGGGAAAGGGCCACGCGGCGTAGCCGAAGGCTACCACGTGGCCCGCCCATGGCAAGGTGGTTGTGTAATATTCCCAAATAGGGAAGCAAAAATACATGGACATAATAATGGAAATAGCAGTGATAAATAAACACATAAAATGTAAGAAGATCATATAGCCATGATATTAATGTCACAGTAGCAAATGTATACAAGATCTTGATTAAATAATCACTCAAGTTAGGCAACACAAGCCTCAAGAGAACATGTACATGAAATATGAAGTTCACTGCTACACAGATACTGCCCAAGGCTATGAAAGTGTAGTTTTATTAAGTAGAACTGCTAAAATGTGCATTAATATAGATATGCAAATATATGGCTCATACAATGCCGGGAGTGAATATCTAAGCTCCCAAAAACAATTCTAAGACAACCCGAGAAGGATTCCCCGAAATATGCAAAAGTACAAAAAAGCCGGAATGCAGTCCTCGGAATAAATAGCAACTGCAACTCAATAAATGGATGAAGATGGCTGTAGATGATGCATTTAATGAATAAATCTCCTCCAATAGATCCTTCAGGTGAAAGGTTGATCCAATCACTGAAGATCTCACCTTGCGATCAAACACTGCAACCCCTCACTGCAAATGCTCACTGAAATAACGCAGTCCAAGAGGGATACCGCACTGTAGGATATGGAAAATAGGTTGGCCTAGTGCCAAGATCTGAAATATGCTCCAAAATCTTCCTCACTGATCTCCCAAAGAGAAGAATGCTTCCTCCTCTAAAAAACTAGCTCCGGAAGTGGGTTTCTCAACCCTCCACTGTAACACCCTGTAACTCAACACAATCCTATGTAGAAAATGCATTGTAGCTGAAGACTGAAGCTTGGCCTTAAGCCTGAGTGTGGAAAATGAAGTGCAAGCTCCCCCAAGAGGCCTCTCAGGAAAGGAGACGGGATTCCCACTCGAGAACACCCGGTGCTAAAAAACACAACAATCTCAACTAAACAGCTGAAGAATGCATAATAGTCATGCAGACCATAAAATCAATAATCAATAACATGTCTTGCTATGGCTGCCTTGCCCTCCTTATAAACAAGTGGAAGCCTTCTCATCTTGGGCCCCACTCATTAGGGTTTCCTCCACCAAGGAATCTTCCTCCCACTATCACTGCGCTGTCTCCATAGATGATCTCCACCATTCATTCCAGCGTTGTTGACTTGGTCAAACTTGACCTTGTCCACATGTATTTGCCCCTATTCACACATGAGGGTGAAAAATCCAGCTATTATTATGATCCCTTTTCACATCATGAGGGATTTTATTCCTATTTTTAGAAATGTATGGGCCTCCTTACCCATTTATTCATCTCCTAGGTGTCAAAAGAAAAAATCAATATTCCTATTAGCTGCATGCTAATTTAGGAATATTACAGTCCTCCCCTCCCAAATGTTGCTTGTCCTCAAGCAACTGCAAGGATAGAACTGAGAAGTCTCCCCTCCTCTTCCTGTAGCATCCACATATGATAAAATTATCCAAGGAATAAGATGTTGTCTCATCAATAAATCTCCATATTGCCCCTCCCAAGCATGCAAGCTAGCTAAATAGCTATCATCATGAAGAGGTAAAATACTCAAGGGGGAAATAAGGTACTATATAGAGGTCCCTTTGAGGCATGGGATCTAAAATGCATTGGGAACAATCATTCCCTTGTGGATCCTCCATCCCCAAGCTATCATCCATACAAAATGAGCCACCCTCCAAAATGGTAACTCATGCAAATCCTCCTCCACCTTTGGCTCCTGCAATGTAGGTGGGCTGAATAACTGATCATGGTAGAAAAAATAGCCTAGCCCACGTTGTCCCTCTCTCCACTTATGATAAGTGTAGAGTAGCTGCTGATCTTGGGCTGCAATAATGTTGCCCTCAAGTGGAAAAAAGAAGACTGGATCTCCAAAGATCCTCTCTCCAATGTCATAAATAAAGCTGGCCCAAACCATCCCATATATGATGAATAGGACATGATCATCATATGGCATCCAATTGAGAAAATTACTGAAGGTTTCATGTAGTGCTGAAAGGTACCAATAGTTTCCCAAGTGGTCACTGCACAATTTTCCTAATTGCTGCTTCAGAAAATAACATGGCAAGTTGTTCCTTGACAAATTTCTAGTTGTGTATGTCATCACATCTACTAATGAATAGTAAATGGCTTGGTATATCAACTTAGCATACATAAAATAATAAAACACTTGCCCAAGGCCACACAAAAGATGGCTGTCTCCATCATATAATTTGGCCCAATATTGACCAGGGAGCCCAATGAGAAGCTTTCCCTCTTGGGGAGAAATGCAATGTATATAAATGGTAAGAGTAAGCAAATAATGTGTTAGATAATCAATAAGTGCAAAAACAAAACTCTTACCATGTACTGGAAGTAAGATGATACATAGATCCATGAATAAGTCCTCCATAGTGGTAAGACATACTCCCATGAAGAGGAATGAACCATATGCTGCATGAAGATCTTCCTTCTTATGCTTGGAAATCCAAGTTAAGAAGATCATATCTCTATAATAGATATCTCCATGTTCGAAATGATAAGCCATTCAGATCTTTGAAGACGACTCTTTCAAGAAACTGGAAAGAAAATCATTACGAACAGTGCTGGACTACAAGTAGGTCTTCAAAACCCCAGTTGTAGTTAATTCTGAATCGAATATTATCTAGAGAAAATAGCTTTTGTTTGTTTTTTTGTTGCTAGCTATCTGTAGGACACTTGGGAGGTCTGTCTTGTCAGCAAGAATGGCTTATCCACCCAACAAAATGGTGACTCCGCTGGGGAATATAACTTAGTTTTTTTTTTTTTTTTGAGCTTGACTTTTGAAAGTATTTTTCTAATCTTGATTAGTCTGCACTGGTTTGGGTAAATTAGCCTTAAAATCCCTGAAAAGTTTGATTTAGAATTTTTTATTTTTCTTTATGTTTTCTGGCCTCCGCACTATTTCTTTGAAAACAATGCGGTAACCTCCACAGTTTCTTTGTGTAAACTGTGCGGTACCACACCTTTTTATACTAGAACTTGCGGACCGAAGAATTTTTTTTGTAAAATTTAAGATTCTCTTTTTTGGAACTAGCTTACATGATTCTTTGTATTTTCCCAAACTTGTTTTGACTGTCAAAGCCTTGTGTCAATTTCTTTCAGCAATTTTTACAATCTCATCAGTCTCCGTTAAGTTAATTGGGTGTTTTGAATATTCTTTTTGAGAAATTCTTAATTTGATTTCCTTTGGTCATTACTTCGAGGTTTGTCTCAGTCTCTTAAAATTGTGTTTGAGTGTTAACCGCCTTTGAGCATTTTTATTTTTTGATCTTTGGAACTCTCACCCAATTTTCTTTACTTACACTTGATTGGTTCTTAGATTACATTAGAATCATCTTGCGTTTGAGAATTCTCTTGCATAAATTACATTTTCATAATTAGAATTATCATTTTCAAAATATGAATGAAAAATAACAATGTTATCGATGAAACGGGAACTATTACCTCAAAACGGGAACTCTAGCCCAAAAAGACTCAAAAAACATGAAAAACCGCCCCAAAAACAAAAACTGTGTATTCCAGAACGTATTTGTTTTTTTCTCAAGGTCAATTTCACCTTTTTATAAAATAATGCTAAAAAAGAAATTGTTTCTTGAAAAAATGATTGAAAAAACACCCTCAAAACAAAACGAGTTGATGCTGGAATAACAAAAAAAACATTGTGTCACACTTTTGACACATTGTAACAATGGAATTAAAGACAACATATTAGGACATTGAAAAATTGTAAAATTTTAAAATTTTTGATAGAAGATGTTAAATATAAACAAAATCATATCTGAAGGGCTTATTATTTCGAACAATTTTTATCCATGTTGTTAAACATAAAATATCTTGACTCTAAACAACCCTAAAATTGTAATTATTTTCAACCATAACATTAAAAATAAAATTTCACAACGCATAAAAAACTTAATGACAAGTTGTAAATCTCAAGTTTTTAAATCTTAAGTTTTCAAGATACTTGAACCACGAAATTATGGAGAAGTTATATGACCTAAACAATTTTTAAAAATGAACAAGTAAATGAAAAATTTATTATTCATATATTTGTTTGTTTATATATAAAAACATATTTTTTAATTTCTTTTTATTGTTTTTCTATATTTTAAATTATAATTGTTTTAGTTTTAAGAAAATAAAAATTAAAAATTAAAATCTTCTTATATATGTTTGTTTATATTTTAAAATTTTTTTATTAATTTTTTTTTTTTATATTTTAAATAATAATTGTTTTAATTTAAAAAAAATTAAAATTAAATTTATTTATTTATTTATTTTTATTTTTTATATTTGTTTGTTTATTTTTTAAAACATATTTTTTAATTTGTTTTTAATGTTTTTTAATATTTTATAATTTTAATTGAATAGTTTTGTTTTGTTTTTTTTTTTTTTAACAATACTTTTTTTATTATTATAATAGTTTTTGTTTAAAAAAAATTAAAATTTTTAAATAGTTTGTGTTTGAAAAAAATAAAATAAAATAAAATAAAAAATTAATTTGCCACCTGCCGGGGGCTGGAGGCAAGCTGGGCAGCCCTCAACGGCGCCGCCGAGCCGGCCTCTTTCCCCCGGCTGGACGGAGGGCGATTCCGAGAATCACCCTCAGCTGGGCGGAGGGTGATTCTCGGAATCGCCCTCCGCCTAGCCGGGGGTGATTCTCGGAATCGCCCTCTGCCCAACCGGGGGTAATTCTCGGAATCGCCCTTCGCCCAGCAGGGGGTGATTATCAGAATCGCCCTCCGCCTAGCCGGGGGTGATTCTCGGAATCGCCCTCCGCTCAGCTGAGGGTGATTCTCAGAATCACCCTCTGCCCAACCGGGGGTGATTCTCGGAATCGCCCTCCGCCCAGCTGGAGGTGATTCTCGGAATCGCCCTCCTCCCAGCCAGGGGTCAAGGGTCGGAGGCAGGTTGGGCAGTTCCATCGAGGGCTGCCCAGCCTACCTCCGGCCTCCGGCTGGGGGGAGGTAGGCTGGGCAGTTCCATCGAGGGCTTCCCAGCCTACCTCCGGCCTCCGGATGGGGGGAGACAGGCTGGGCATCCCTCAATGGCGCCACCCGGCTGGCCTCCGGCCCCTGGCTAGGCAGAGGGAGATTCTTAGAATCACCCTCCGCTCGGCTGGGGGCTGGAGGCCAGCCGAGCGGCACCGTCGAGAGCTATCTGGCCTACCTCCGGTGCCTGGCTAGCTGGAGGGCGATTTCGAGAATCGCCCTCCACCCAACTGCGGGTCGGAAGCAGGCTGGGCAGCCCTTGACGGTGTCGCTCGGCCTGCCTCCGGCCCTCGGCTGGGTGGAGGGTGATTCCGAGAATCACCCCCAGCTGGGCGGAGGGCAATTCCGAGAATCACCCCTGGCTGGGTGGAGGGAGATTATGAGAATCACCGCTGGTTGCGTGGAGGGCGATTCCGAGAATCACCCCCGACTGGGCGGAGGGTGATTCCAAGAATCACCCCCGGTTGGGCAGAGGGCGATTTTGAGAATCACCCATGGCTGGGCGAAGGGCGATTCCGAGAATCACCCCTTGCTGGGTGGATGGTGATTCCGAGAATCACCCCTGGATGGGTGGAGGGTGATTTGGACAATCACCCCTAGCTGGGCGGAGGGCGATTCCGAAAATCACCCTCGGCTGGGTGGAGGACGATTCCGAGAATCACCCCTTCTCAGAATCGCCCTCCGCCCAGCCGGGCTTCTCGGAATTGCCCTTCGCTCAGCCGTGGGTGATTCTCGGAATCACCCTCTGCCCAGCCAAGGGTGATTCTCGGAATCGCCCTCTGCCTAGCTGAGGGTGATTCTCAAAATTTCCCTCCGCCCAGCCGGGGGATGGAGGCAAGCTAGGCAGAACCGTCGAGAGATGCCCAGCTTGCTTCCGACCTGCGGCTGGGTGGAGGGTGATTCTCGGAATCACCCTCCCCCCAGCCGGGGGCCGGAGGCAGGCTGGGCAGCCCTCAATGGTGCTGCCCAGCCGGCCTCCGGCCCCCGACCGAGCAGAGGGTGATTATGAGAATCTCCCTTCGCCTAGCTAGGGGCCAGAGGCCACTCGGATGGCGCCATTGAGGGATGACCAGCTTGCCTTCGCCTAAATGGGGGCCAGATGCAAGCTGGGCAGCCCTCGACGGTGCCACCCGACCTACCTCTGGCCCCCGGCTGGGCGGAGGGTGATTCCGATAATCACCCCCGACTGGGCAGAGGGCGATTCCAAGAATCGCTCCCGGCTGGGCGGAGGGAAATTCCAAGAATCACCCCCGACTGGGCGGAGGGTGGTTCTGAGAATCGCCCCCGGCTGGGCAGAGGCCGGCCGGGTGGCGTCATCGAGGACTACCTAGCCTGCCTCCGGCCCCCTGCTGGGCAGAGGGCGATTCTGAGAATTGCTCTCCGCCCAGCCAGGTGCCGAAGGCAGGCCGGACGATGCCGTCAAATGAAGGAGATTGGGTTTTGGATGTATTTTCAGGTTCAGGTAAGTTTTATTATACAAATTTAAATTTAAATATTTTATTTTTTACTTTTTGTGTCTTTATACTAATTTTCTTACTTATTTCTTTTGTACTTGATGATTAGGTACAACACAAGCATGTTGCCTACCAAAAGGAAGAAATTGCATTTCCATTGAGAAAGACCCAGTACAATGCAAATTTATTTAACAAAGAATTAATGCTCTTGAATTCCTTCCAGATGAGAAGCAAGAAGTTGGTTTGAGGAAAGGGGATTTTAATGAATCACGTGTGGCAAAAAAACCAAAGGAACCTCAACCACCATTATATGGAATGATTGGAAATGGACACTTTGGAAGATTTCTAGACATGAAAGATCCATTAGAAGATGACAATGACCAAAATGATGTAGAAAATGTTGTGGAAGAAGCCATCAATGATGTTCTAGATGATGTTGATCATGTATTAGTTAATATTGTTGAGGATCTTTAAGTTATGTTTGCAAACAAAGCTCATTTTTGAGATCTATTAATCAGTTTTACTTGTAATGTTTAGACTTTGATATTTTATGAGAAGAATCCTTATTTTTTGCAAAAAACATGTGATTACTATTATTTTTTGATATAAAATTCAAAACAAATGCTATTTTCAATAAGTTTTTTTGTTAAGATTTTCCCAAAAATTAGTTTATTTAACATGTTTTTTTAACAAAAAGTCTATAAAAGTGTATTTTTTGCATTATATTTGTATTGAAAATTTGTATTTTTTTGTCATATCGTTCAAAATATTGGTTTTTTAGCGACAATTATTTGATGTGCATTGAAAAATTAATTAGCAATACATAAACTTGTAGAAAATATAAAATTTATAATATTGACCCTTTTTCATTTTTTATCTATGTGAAAAAGTGAAGATATCATTACAATTTTTTATTTTTAAAAAAATTATTTTTTTATTTTTAAAACACAAGTACATAAATGCACTTAAAAATAAACATCTCATGGAAGAAGAAATTAGAAAATGTATAGTTTCAAAATCAATCCTCTAAAAAAACGTTGGTGATGATACGTCACCACTATTCAAAATCGACATAAAAAGGATCACAGAAAAAATAAAAAAAATAAAAAAAAATAAAAGTGCCAAAAACATGCTAAAAAAAAGAAATTGATTATACATCACCACTTTTCAAAATTGGGTGTTTTTCTTGCTACGTCAAAAAGTAGGTACCAGTGCAGTTACCTCTTTCATTGGTAACAATGTTAAATGTGCATAGATTACATTTGCATAGTTTTCATGTGAATTGTGCATAGATTACAACTGCATAGTTTACATTCTAGAAAAATCAATCATAGATTTAGTTCGTTTTATTTCATTTGAATTTACATGTTTTTATGCTTGTTTTAAAACATAAAAATAAAAAATTATTTGGAATTAATTAGCATTAGTTTTTCTTGATGAAATTAGTGCATTAGATAATTTGTTATATTTTCTGTTATTCATCAATTTTTTCATTGTTGGAAGTGAATGGAAACTCTCTCCTTACTTTAGTTAGGATTCATCGAATTGAAAAGATTACATTATCATATTCGATTGCATTCATTTTGGGTCGGGTCATAACACCATTGGTTTCATATCCATTTACCCTTTGAGTAATAACAGCCTAAATAACACAATGCTTAATAAAATTCATCTAGTAATTTTTACATTTTTAGGGCTCTTTCCACCAATCTAGCTCAGGATTAGTGCTTTGGAATAGGTTGTAGTTAACTTTCCAAAGCAAATAAATAAACAAATAGTCAATCTTGCGGTAGGGAAATTTCAATAGTAGCATGTATGCTCTGGGAAGCTCCTCTTAAAGGAGTCAAGCACGAGATCATATCCAAACCAGTGGGGTAATCAATACTTCCTCATTGGGAACGATAGCAGATATACACATATTAACAACTGTAAACCTCAGATTGACCATTGTCGAGGAGCCTGGGGTCATTTGTCAGTAAACCTTGGATTATGTCAAGGAGCCTTCAAGGGGATTGAGCTTTGTTACTCTGCCCTTGAATGTGTATCAGATCGTAGACTGTTCCCCCAGGTATATTTGTTCTTGTTGGTGACCTTAGTGGCCATAAACTCTAGGATTATTTCCCAAGGTGACGGTGAAGGGAAGATCCCACTGTACCTAGAACAAATGTCAGCTAGACTCACTTGGAATCTCCGGAGGGTTATCTTCACTCGAGATGGTTTAAGTGGAGAAACTTGCACCAGTCTGTTTCATTAAGTAGGTTGTCGGGGTAACTGTTCCAACTGCCATTTCTGCATTAAAATTCTACGATGTTGGATTTCATCACCAACTAGTGTTTTTAGTGCGGGAATCTACTATTTGTGTGTGGTTTGACTCCTAGATTTGATAGCGCGTGTTCATTTGTTTGTTTTTACTTTTTAGAGACCATAGGTGTGAATTGTGAATTGTTAATTTTAGTTTTAAATTGTTAATAAAATTCACAGAAGTTGAATCTAATGGAAACTGTTCCGGAATGTACTAACCAAGGAATCCCTCTTAACGATAATCGTAGTACTTTTCCTTGCTTTGGAAATGTTGGTCCTCCTTATATGGCTACATTGTCATTACTTGGATTTACAATAGGTTTACCGGTATGATTATTTTCAACTTCGTTGGCCCCGAATACTCCAATTATTCCACCTCAACCGGATGCTTCACCTCAACAGAGTTCACCATCTCAACATCACCAACCTCATGTTGACCCTTTACCTTCTTCACCTAATATTTCTTCCTCCCTTTCTTCCTCTTCGGTTGGTAAGAGTGTTAACGCTAGTAACTAGGTGGCTAAGAAGAAGAAGAAAGGGAAGAAGAAGAAGAATCAAGATAAGAAAGAAGTCAACCAACCAACCATGGCTGTAAGTGTTAGTAATGTTGAGGAAACCTCCAACATGCATCATAAACCCAAATCCCCTTGCAAGATTTGTAAGGGTGACCACTTCCTTATCAATTGTCCTGGTATTTCAAAGGTCTTAGAAGTATGGTCAGAACAATCTCATCAACTTTCCATTGATCCATCAACCAGTGATAGTCAGGTTCCTGGGAAAAAGGGTAAAGTTAGGTTTCCTTGTAGGTTATGCAAAGGGAGTCATCAAACTCACATTTGCCCTCACATGGATGAAGCCTCAAAATTTTTGGAAAACCTTACATTTCCACAGCAAAAACTTCCAACTGGTTACCGTCAACTTTCTCCCAACCTACCGTCAACTGAGAGAGTGATTGATCTAATTCCAAGTACAGTCAATGCCACTCTTCCATCAAAGAGTGAAATTGATATCACTCAGGTTGATGATCCATTAGTTGATCAAGTGGTCGACTCAATTTCACATTCGGTCGATCCCATTCTCCTTATAGAGAGTGAAATTCATACCGCTCAGGTTCTTCTTGTTGCATCAGATTCTTCTATGCCAGGGGACATTCCACCTATTTCTACAGAACTCCCTCCAAGTACAGAGGTCTTTTCCATTGATTGGAATAGATTGACAGAACCTCGTCTTCCTTCATCCATCCCTTTCCAAATCATTGTGAAGGCTTGTGGTACGAATATACGCCGCACACATGTAGATGAAGGTGCTTCTGTTAGTATTTTATCCTCAACTGCTTGGAAAGCTTTGGGTTCCCCTCAACTTGTTCCTGTTACGCAGAATCTGAAAGCTTTTAACATAACCATTAGTGAACCTTTGGGGATCCTTCCTAAGTTTTCTATTACTTTGGAAGGTAAAACTATCTGTATTGATCTTATGGTAGTTTGAGGCTCCTTGGATTTCAATTTACTCCTTGGGTAAGACTATGTCTATGCAATGAAAGTTGTTGTATCGACACTCTTTCGCGTGATGTCTTTCCCTCACAATGGAAACATTGTGATTGTTGACCAACTTTCATTCGCTAGTCTTGATTCGACTACCAATAATCCGACACCCCTAAATATTCCTTATACGGAAGTGATATCCACCCCGCCACGGGTTAATTATGTGGCAACTAGTTCCATGTTTTCAATTACTTATGCAAGCGAGCCTTTCACTATTTGCTTGACTTCATTTGACTTAGATCTGGTAATTGACATGGAAAAATCTATGGGATTATTTGACCGCAGTGTTCCTATCGCTTATGAGTCCTTTGACATGTGTCCCTTCCAGAGAATTTTTCTTCCATCTGATGAAGACCTCTTGGAAGCCATGATTGAGGTGCGTCCCTTGACATGTGTTTCTTCAGGTTGGAAGCCATGATCAAGGTCTTTGAGGATGGTTCTTTTTCCTGTCTCAACCTCGTTAAAAAAATGAAACAGGTGCCCAGAGGAGAGTTCTTGTTACTGTGTCAACCTCATTAAAAAATGAAACATGTCTCCTTGAGGATGGTTCTTTTTCCTGTGTCAACCTCATTAAAAAATGAAACAGGATCGCCTGAGGAGAGTTCCTTTTCCTGTGTCAACCTCATTAAAAAATGAAACATGTTCCTATGAGGACAGTTCTTTTACTGTGTCAACCTCGTTAAAAAATGAAACAGACCCATGAGGACAGTTCTTTTCCTGTGTCAACCTCATTAAAAAATGAATCAGTAGGTTATGTAGGTAGATTGTAGAGATTAGATATGAGGACAATTCTTTTACTATGTCAACCTCGTTAAAAAATGAAACAGACCCATGAGGACAATTCTTTTCCTATGTCAAACTCATTAAAAAATGAATCAGTAGGTTATGTAGGTAGATTGTAGAGAGTAGATTGATAGATTCCATGAGAATGGTTCTTCTCCTGTGTCAACCTCATTAAAAAAATGAAACAGATACCAAGAGGAAAGTTCCTTTTTCTGTGTCAACCTTGTTAAAAAAATGAATCAGTGGGTAATGAGGAGAGTTCCTTTTACTGTGTCAACCTCGTTAAAAAATGAAACATGTCTATGAGGAATGTTCCTGTTACTGTGTCAACCTCGTTAAAAAATGAAACCGGTCCCTGATGAGCATAGTTATTTTCTTGTGTCAAGCTCATTAAAAAATGAAACAAATCCTCTCCTAGTCAAAGTCGAGTCTTTCATCTAATCTTGTATATGCACCTTCATTCCATCCAGCTATTAGTAACTAGTAGTCTGCTTAGTTGAATGCAATGAAGCTTGGGGGGCATGTGATCTAGAAAGTTACGCTTGGGGGGCATTCAAACTTATGTCAAGCATGATTTTTCCTTTGTTTCAAGCTTGTGTAAAAATGAAACAAACCCATTCTCAAGCACAGTTTTCCTACATTTCAAGCTTGTGTAAAAATGAAACCACTTTCAAGCATGATTTTTCCTTTGTTTCAAGCTTGTCTAAAAATGAAACAAACCATTTTCAAGCATAGTTTTCCTACGTTTCAAGCTTGTATAAAAATGAAACCTATCTTGAGTCCATTTCAATTATTATTTTCAAGACTCGTTAAACTCATGAAAATCCCGAGCTTCTTTTGCTATTCTTTTCATGCTTGTAAAACGTACATGAAAATGCTGAGTTCTTTTCGTCTTCTCCTGCTCATAAATTAAATTGAAAGTCAGCCCTATGAGTACATTTTTATCCCTTTTTCGAACTCGTTAAAACTTACGAAAAAGAGAAAATGATGAGTATACTTTTATCACTTTTTCGGACTCTTGAAAATTACAAAAAAGCGAAACCCTGGAGTTCTCTTTTAAGCCCTTTTCAGACTCTCTAAACATGAAAAGATTTTCGAGTACTTGACTATTCGAACTCGTTAAAGGAAATGAACAGTCGTCCTTTCAGTATAAGTTTACCCCTTTTCTGCACTGAAATGGACTATTTACGAAAAAGGTATACGTTGACTTATCATGGTCAATCGAGTTCTCTCCTGTATTATTTTATCCTTTTTCGGGCTTGAGAGACTAAATTTATGAAAAAGAACACCCACGGAGTTTCCTTAAATTTTTCTTCTAACTCCCTAAAATTGAAAAACACCGAGTTTCTTCTATACTGGACTCGTTAAAATTTAACAGTAAAGGACCTGTCGATTACAAACAGGAACGGACCACTCCTTATTAGGGTTTGATTTTAAACTAAGTTGGACTCATTCGAAGGATGAGCTTATAAACAAGCAAATGTTATCCTCCTCAAGCTTGTCAAAAAGAAAGAGGTACTTGCCAGAAATGGTGGGGGAAAAAGAGAGAAAACGATTCATTTGTTACACTTTGATTTAAAAGTAGTATACCACTCTTGAACATGACACTTTTGTCACACTTCTACCTGGGTTGGGAAAATCCTTTGCCTATCAGTTAATCAAACCACATGGAAGGTCTTCAGTTGATTTCTGGGTATTAGCTTAGGGAAATTGTTACCAAACCATCTACAGTGTCGTTATGTGTTCAAGAGGATAGTCAAACAAACCATTCATCTGCAAACATTTGTCTCCATTCGCGTTGACCATCCCTGAGTTAGTCCTTGCAAAAAATTTCTTCAAAACTTAATGTATGGTTTCGTGTCATGAGCTTACTTACGACGGATCACTTTCTATCAATGATAGCTTATCATCTAGGAAGTTGATCTAGAATCCTTTAGTACCTTGGAATCTGCATGCCTTAATGGCAGATTTCTCACCTTCGACGACAGGTTGCATCATTGACCTTCGATCGAACAATTCTGTGAAATTTTCGACTTCAAATCACTTATTCACATTTCATGGATTGTACTGAGTACTTTGAGAGCCATTGTCATTATTGGTGGTTTCTCTCACACTTGTTAACATTTCACATCATTGACTGGTAATCAAGTGGGTTCTACCATGTTCGACTTCGACACATTTAATCACATGGATAGAATCGTACTAGTTCGGGAAGCAGAAGTCAAGTCCCTGGATCTAGTTTCCACCATCCAGGCTGCGAGGAGTTTTATTATTCATTATACAGTAGACTATTCATTACAGATGGCTGAGTCCATGTTGTGTCTACACTATTGATGTAATATTAAAATCATTTCTGTATCAGAACAAGTTTAGTTAGTTTTTGATTTGAGTATGGGAATGCCTACCTCAGTGATGATATATATATATATATATATATATATATATATATATATATATATATATATATATATATATATGTTTTGGTATCGAAATATCGAATGTTTTTATAGGCTTTCTACCTGGGTGTCCACAAAGTAATCCTCGAATGATAAAGCACTTCACTCTTCACTATTTTTTCGTACTTCGTGCTTTAGGGTGAATTTGTTACACTGAAATTTGTCACCATGACGTTTTAGTGTCTATATGGGTTCATCATTACTCATATATTACTCCCTTACAAGTCTAAAACACCAAAGTTCCTAAAATCAAGCCTTGAAATTGAGAGAAAATCTCATAAAAGTCTTAAAACACTTGTACTGCACTTTCTCTTAACATTTCCTGAAGTGCCGCACCTATTTGTTCTAAAGCATGTGGAGCTAAATGAAATTTTTCTTCATTAAATGTGCAGACCCCTCTAAAAGGTAAAATGAAGGTGGAAAGTAACATTTAGAAGCTCAGTAGTCAAATTTGGAAGCTTCTAGAAGCAATTATCCGATCGAAGGTTCGCTCCTATCATGTATGTTCATTCCTCCATTATGGGAGCCTACCCCTTGGTTTATGGAGCTCAATCCCTTCAAAAGAGGATTCTATCCCCTCTTATGTGGAGCTGCAACCTCTTCTCTTTTCCTATAAATTGAAGCCATAGTGCAGCCTCAAGGAGAGTTAGACTTTGAGAATTTTTTAGGAGAAATGTTGTAGAAACTCAGATTCTCTTAACTGATCATTATGTGGGAATGAATACACACCCATATGCATTTTAGCTGAGAGAGTGCAAGGCTTGTCAAAGTAAAGGAAAAGCCTATTCCGGACCCCAGGAAGACCTGTACGACATCAAGGCATCAAGGCAGACACAGTTGTAAGGCTCTTTCTTCATCAAAGATAATACGAATGAACCCCATTTTCTCAATGAGTTTTTTAATTAAGTAGCTTGTTTATCATGTTTTATCAATGAGTTATTTAATTAATTAGCTTGTTTCTTGAATTCCTTGATCATCTTGATAGATATATGATTCATGAATTAGTTTATACTATGTAGGTGCTATTGATTATTTCCATGTTTGTGATTGCAGATCTTTGAAGACGACTCTTTCAAGCAACTAGAAAGAAGATCATTACGAACAACGTTGAACTACAGGTAGGTCTTCAAAACCCCTATTGTAGCTAATTCTGAATCAAATATTGTCTAGAGAAAATAGTTTTTGTTTGTCTTTTTGTTGCTAGCTGTCTGTAGGACACTTGGGAGGTTTGTCTTGTCAACAAGAACGACTTATCCGTCCAACAAAATGTCACATGATGGAAAAACTCTTTCAAGAGTAGCCAATGCAGCCAAGCCTCCTGCTGCCCGGTGTCATAGATATGTAGGTGATTCTCCAACCTCTTGCTTACCATCCATACCCATTCATCCAAATGTGGGTGCCTCCCACCATGCTCCATCTTGGTACTCCTCCGATGAAGACTACCATTCTCCCAAATCAGATTGTTACCTTTGCATTTCATGGGAAGTTGAAATGAAACCTTTTGGAAATCTCCTAGAGAATCTCCCACACCAATGACCATCTTGAATCCATAGGGATCCAAGTATGCTGAAAACAAAGTCTCCTCATAGAGCTGTACAATGCTCAACAAGTAAGATTCATCACAATGCTGGAAAATGAGAGGAATCTCATCAATCATCTACTCCTCCCATGTCACACAAGTATAATGGCCATCATAATGCTCCACCAATAGCTGAGCTCCCAAATCATCATTGTTGCTTAATGACAACACTTTTAATCTCCTTAATGGTGTATTTTCTATCTCATGCTCCAACTCAAGGATGAACATAGAGTTTTGCATTGGATTGTTTATGACAAAGCTCATCCTATCTTTCAAAAATCCATACTCCAACCTCAAGTGTGATGTGCAGCTGAACAATGGCACATTAGGATGATGGTTCATCCCTTCCTTGAAAAATTCAAGGTTGCACAGCGCAGTGCAACTTTGCTGCTCCAAATCAGCAGTATGTGTTGACCCTTGGTCATGCAAAGGCAGATTTCCACAACCCTCCATGAGATTTACTGAAATAACATAAAGTGGAAATTTAGGCATACCTTGGTGGAACTTGGGAACATATTTTATGGCTGCGAGAGTTCCTCCCTCCAATGTGTTGGCTTCCCCAACTATTGATGATGATGGCTGCTCCTCCATAGTTGTATCAGCACTGGTACAAGTCTCCTCAAGTGGTGGTGAAGGCCTTTCCTCCTTTGATTTCTTCTTGTAAAATTTTTTAAACACCCTTTGAGTAAATTCTGCAAGAGTATTCACTCTTGCATGACTCAAATGGCTGAACCACCAAATGATTGCTTCACCCTCCAGGTGTAGTGCTGCAATCTCAACAACCTCTCTTTCCACTACTGGATGTAGTAGGAAGAATGCATCTAGTTTCATCACCCAAGCCTTTTTTGTACATGTGGATGATCCATGAAAGGTAGACAATAGAAATATATTTCCCCTCATTCTACTATTGTTGCAAATCCTCTTTTCTTCTTCAAGCTGAATAAACTGAGGAAAAGGAAGAGTCTCCTTGAAAGCTCTAGGTTGAGACTTGTATTCTGCAAGGTATCCACTCAGGATCTCATGTTTCAAATGCCCTCCATCTCCATGCCTTTTGTCTTCTTCATCAAAAGGAAAGGGCAAGGTGTAATGCTTTGGAGATTTCTACAACATTGGTTCTTTCTTTTGAGACTAGGAAGGGTCCTTCCTCTTCTTGAAACCCTCTAGAGGTCTCACTATAACTTTCTTTTTCTTCTTTCATTTGCTTCACCTTCTTGGAGAGGTTCTTCATAGATCTGAAAAATGATGAGACAAAGATCATTCTTTCCTTCATTCTGATATTTTATTTCTTCTTATTATTCTTCTAATAACATAATGGCTGAGATCCAAAGGCTGAGCCAAGATTATGCTCCGATACCATTATAATATTCCCAGATAGGGAAGCAATAATACATGAATACAATAATGGAAATAGCAGTGATAAATCAACACATAAAATGTAAGGAGATCATATAGCCATCATATTAATGTCATAGAAGCAAATGTATACAATATCTTGAGGAAATAATCACTCAAGTTAGGCAACACACCCTCAAGAGAACATGTACATGAAATATGAAGTACACTGCTACACAGATAATGCCCATGGCTATGACAGCGCAATTTTATTAAGTAGAACTGCTACTAAAAATGTGAAATAATATATATCTACAAATATATGGCTCATACAATGCCGGGAGTGAAGATCTAAGCTCCCAAACACAATTCCAAGACAACCTGGGAAGGATTCCCTGAAATATGCAAAATTACAAAAATGCCAGAATGCAGTCCTAGGACTGAATAGCAGTTGCAACTCAATAAATGGATGAAGATGGCTATAGATTATGCATATAATGAATAAATCTCCTCCAATATATCCTTCAGGTGAAAGTCTGATCCAATCACTTAAGATATCACCCTACGATCAAACACTACAACCCCTCACGACGAATGCTCACTGAAATAACGCAGTCCAAGAGGGATACTGTGTTGTAGGAGATGGAAAATAGGTTGAGCTAGTGCCAAGATCTAAAATATGCTCCAAAATCTTCCTCACTTATCTCCCAAAGAGAAGAATGCTTCCTCCTTTGAAAAACTAGCTCCGGAAGTGGGTTTCTCAACCCCCCACTGCAACACCCTGCAACTCAACACAATCCTCTGCAGAAACTACATTGTAGTTGAAGACTGAAGCTTGGCCTTAAGCCTGAGTGTGGAAAATGAAGTGCAAGCTCCCCCAAGAGGCCTCTCAAGAAAGGAGACTGGATTACTGCTCGGGAACACCCGGTTCTAAACAACACAACAATCTCAACTAAACAGCTAAACAATGCACCATAGTCATGCAGACCATAAAATCAATAATTAATAACATGTCTTGCTATGGTTGCCTTGCCCTCATTATAAACAAGTGGAAGCCTTCTCATCATGGGTCCCACTCATTAGGGTTTCCTCCACCAAGGAATCTTCCTCCCACTATCACCGTGCTGTCTCCATAAATGATCTCCACCATTCATTCCAACGTAGTTGACTTGGTCAAACTTGACCTTGTCAACATGTATTTTCCCCTGTTCACACATGAGGGTGCAAAATCCAACTATTATTATGATCCCTTTTCACACCATGAGGGGTTTTATTCCTATTTTTAGAAATGTATGGGCCACCTTACCCATTTATTCATCTCCTAGGTGTCAAAATCAAAAATCAATATTCCTATTAGCTGCATGCTAATTTAGGAATATTACATGTTGGCATGATTTTTATGCAAGGTCGAATGTGAATGATGAAAGGTTGGTCGCATATATTATTACAAAACTATTCTAAGGTTTGAACTATACCATGGCGCAATACATATTTCACAACATATATCGACATATCATTATAACCAAAGTCTGAGAACTATGGTCGAATTACATGCCATATTCAACAAAAATTATGGCGGGGGTCAGGGTCGAACCCATGACCACCCACCTCCTCTGCTAACTTCTTACCACTACACCCTCCACCAAAGTCCTTAACCATAAGGGCTCCCAAATTTATTTGAAGAGTATCGTCGACATATTTGGGGGTCCGGAGGGGGCCAACCCCCTCCCACATGACTGCGTATTATGACCAGGCACTAAAGAAAACCAACTTGAAAATTGAGCGACGATTTAAATGTGTTTAAGCTGAGTTTAATTATGGTAATCCATGATTATGTTATGTTAATATTTTAACGATAAGTGCGGTTTTGCGCTAAATGCGCTTAACCCCACTTATCACCCATTTGTCTTAATATTAAACTCGTGCTTATCTCTAATTAAGAGTGGATTAACTTGGTGGCGCCTTTGGCGGACCTGCCAGATTCGGTGACTTCCACATTTAGTGGAGTTAACTGGCAGACTTCCAGATTCAGTGGAGAAAAACTAGGAAAAATTGGTTTTGCCATAACTGAGGAAAATTTCGACCAATTTTGGCTCAGGAAGAGTCATTCTTTGTAGATTTTGATGTTTTGGACCCATTGGAGCAGGTTGCAGAGGCAACGGGAGACTGTAAACAACAATTTTGCGTAATTAAAGCTAATAAAAAGTGTTTTAAATATTGCCATTAATGTTAACGGAGCACAAAGGACCAGCACCAGAGTTATCATTAAGAAAAAGGAGCAGAGAAGTAGAAAAAATAAGGCAAAGGAGCAGATCAGGAAATGATGCAGTGAGAAAGTAGAAAAGAGAGGCAGAGGAGAAGCAAAGAGGCAAGGAGCAGCATTATACCATCAGCAAAGAGAAAGGTGCAGAGAGGAGCAGCATTAGAATCTTTATCAATGAGCAAAGGCAACAAAGGCAACAAAGGGGAAAAGGTATCAAAAGAGAAAAGGCAGTTAATGCAACAAAGGAAACAAAGGAAGCAAAGGAAGCAAGTTGGGTCAAGTCGTGGACATGGGAAGAGTCGTGAATGAGCAAGTTGAGTCGTGCTATTTTAAGTTTAGAATAGTGCATAGGTCATGGTCGAGTTGTGCAAATATCTGTGCAGAACATTTTTCGGAGGCTTCACCGCAAACCACAATCGCAATAGAAGACCTGACCCCACAAATCACAAAAAAATTCTTAATATGCATATGGAGATGAACAGTCAGAATCTTATCGCAGAAATAAAGGTTGGACATGTCCCGAATTGGAAACGTGTTGGGCGGAGGTCCAAGCACATATTGCCCATCGAATGCAATATGATATAACAGTTAATGACAGCAATGTAAACTTGCGAAGTTGCGATGCAATAAGACACAAAAATTGTGAAATGCGAAGTGTGGGCAATGCCATGGTGATGAGGTGGAAAGTGACCCGACACAGAGTGAATAGCAGAGAACATTGAATGCTGTGGTCAATAATTATAATAGGCAGAGTCGGGCAAAAGTTTTTTATGTTACACTGTGTGAAACATGGGCAACATGGGTCAAGTTGTGCAAAAAGGCGGTTATGCTACACAATTGGAAATATAATAGCAGGTAGAGAAGACAAAGGGAAAACAGGAAAAGAAGACAAATTCACAGCAAAGTTAAGAATATGAAAGGGCTGAGTTGAAATATTTTGTATGAATGTAAATTTATTGATACATTTTATATTTTTTGTGATGAAAAGGCGAGTCTCCAAGGCAAAGAAAAACTTCATTTGATACTGAAATAAATGTATATATTGTTGTAAAATTTTGAATATGCTGATTGAGGAAATGAGTGGGTGGAAGGAAAAGAGTCATGCCTGTTCACTTCATATTCCCATATAGAATGCAACATCCATGAAGTTATCTCTATAAATGAATTTATTGCAATGTGCATAGAGAGGTTAGAGAGTGGAAGAATGAGAGTGAGTAGATAGAGATGCTGTGCACATCCAGAGCTGATATGAAGCAGATATGAAGGATGAAAGGGTAACAATGAAGAAGGATTAAAATAGAGCTGATATCCAGGTAAATTAGCATATGATTTTATTGTAGTGTGAGGGAGTTGGTGCTTCCATATCAATTTGTAGCTTGATAGATGTCCAGTTGTAGCTGGTTCAGGTAGGAGCCTCCTGTGGGTTGTAGCCTGTAGAAAATAGATGGGACTTGGAGCTTCCGTGCAAGTTATGTCTTGCAGCATTTGAGGTAGTAGCCCGTTATAGGTCAAATTGGGCATCATTCCCGATGACCTGGTCAAACTGGACATCATCCCTAGGATAAATGAAATAGGGTCTATCATCCCCTATCATTTTAGTTGCTACATGCCCTAAGAGAAGAACAAACTATTCATGACTTCTATTGCAAGGTTTCCAAGGTTTGAAGTATATGTTATATCACTTATGACATCACCAACGTAGTATCTCAAGGGACTAACTACGTTGCATATGAAGTTACCTCCATTCAAGGGTGCTTTGCAAAGCACTTCCCAACTTTCAAGAGTGCGTTGGTAAAATGGGAGTGAAATTCTCATTGTTCTGGAATCTCCACATGGACAATGCTTTCGAGAAGAGTCCATATGTGTCAAACTTCGAATCCATGTGTCCATATAACACCTCTGAGTTTGGGAACATGTCTTGCTTATTATTAGAAATTCATTGATTGAGAAACTACCATCAGTTGCCCTATAAATTGAGCACAGATCCTAGTGCTAGGGAAGGAATATATTGGTAAAGAAATGCTATTGGATTCTCAATTGAGAGAGTGATAGGAGTGATATGCTACTAGTGTGATGTTGATTGTGATGAGGCTGGAATGAAGCTGGAGCTGGTGACATCAAATCGATCATTGGTTGTAACCTCCCCCTTCTACTCATTAAGAAATATTGTTATTCATTTCCCCATATATGTATATGTTTATGTATCTATTTCTCATGCAATGGATTCTTAATTGAAATATATGTTTCATGTTTAATAAATTTAACTGATTAAGATAAATAGGCATCTGTATATTGCAATCCCTTTGCTGTTTAATGTTTATACTTGCAGGAACTAGTCTAGGGATCTAAGTTGGATTAGAAACTACAACAAAAGTGACAGAAGGAGAATAGGAAATGCTTGGTTCACAAATAGGTTCCTATTTATTTATGTGTGTCTATTTACTCTTAGAGAAAGTGTTTGCAAAGTATTTTATCTGTTGTTCTAAAAGCATAGAACCACATTTAGGGAATTTGATTTATCCGTAATTCATAATTCCACATAACAAATTATCGACTCTGCTGGGGAGTTTCCTTATCATTCCTGGTGTTTTTTCCTCTGATTATCCAACCAATAGCATCTACTATCAATTATTAGACTTTTGAATTAGAGAATTGTATTATAAGTGTGTTTAGTAGCTAGAATTTTGAATCTCTGCTGCACCCAACACATTGTTGGTCAAGACATAGTGATTTGTAGAGCACTGTCTCCCACTTAGGGGTGCTTTGAAACACACTCTCTCCCTTTAGAGACTGCATTTCCCCCTTAGCCAACTAAATTCCCTTTGAATTTGTCATTACCATCATACTCAGCCTTTTGTTTGTTGTGTTTTAAATTGTTTGATACCTCATAGAGACCAGTGAATTTGCCTGATTCTTCCTCCTTTGAAAAGTAAGTTTGTTCAATGTCTCTTTAAGTGTTTTTCTTTATCATTGACAAATAAAATTCAAAGTATTTTATTTTTTCATTAGACCCATTTTCTTTCGTAAAGGAAATTGTCATTAAATTCTTCGTTTCCTATAAAAAAAATTGTAGTTCCATTCTTCGTTTTTCCTAAAAGAGAAATTGTTGTTAACTTCATCATTTCTCAAAGAAGAAAGAATTTGTTTTTTGTTGATTTGATGCATATAGTTTCCTTTTTGCATTCACATTAAGGGGACTGAAAAGAAAAACCTCCATATGCATATAGAGAGTTGCGTGTTTTGCACAGGAACAAGTTAGGAAAGTTGCATATTAGTTTGTGCTCTTTGTTGTTTGCTCTCAAAACTGATTGCTCTTTCCCTTTAGTAGATAGGATTTTCATTGAAAAACTAAAATTAAAAACTTTGCTTATAATTTTAGTTTTCATTTTTAGGAATTTCCATTACATCATGCGGTGAAACTTGAAAGGAAAATTGATAAACAAGATCAACTTAAAATTTACATCAATTTACCTAAAAATGCATTGGAACCATAATGATAACATTTAGAAGGTCTAGGCTAGAGATGTGTTCCGACATCGTTAAACATAGTAGTTGTCGTTAATTGTCTGTGATACATTCCAAGTGTGATACCTCACTCCACATACGTAAGCATATCGTAGCTTGTCCACGTACCTTCGGGTATATTGGGTGGTGTTATAATACGAAAAGTATACAGGGATGCTCTCACTGTGTGGTTTCACATTAGACAACGCTAATACAGACTTGAGCCTCCACGTACCTTTGGGTATATTTTGGAGGAAACATTTAGGTTGCTATCCATCCATAGTGAACCGAGTTGGCCACCTTTTAAATTGTGATACACCGAACACGACATTCGGGGAGATTTCCTGCCCGTACTTCTCGGTTCGCCAGGAGGTATTCTGTAGTTCACAGTTTCTTGGTAAACCTTTTGCCTAGAATCACCCTTTTATTTTGTTTATTTGTTTTTGGTCATAAAATAAATTAGTCATCATGGAAGAAGAAAATCCCTTTCTCCTTCGTTTGCGTAGACTTTCATTGAAACCACCTTTACCACCGGAAGCCACTTTTAGACGGCAAAGGGGACATCGCTCTACCAAAACCAATACTATCAGTACCTCTGGTGAAGCATCATATTCACATATACCAGAGTCGACACAATTTGTTTCTATAAATCCTGGTTTGTCTAATGTTGTCGAGATGGAGTCCTCACAGCTACCTATGGTCACAATCCTTCCAATCAGTGAGACCATACTTCCCGAACCTGACGTTTTTCAAATGGAATTTGATCCAAATCCTGTCTCTTCTTTTCCAAAACATCTGAATCCCAAAGTCGAATGACCATAAGTTATTCCTGTATCGGTCGCCCCACAATCTATTGTAGCCATTGAGTCTCCCATATCACATAGTCAACCCCCTAAAATATACTTTGGGCCTGACGACGAAGTTCTTCCACATGGTTTAATTTCGATTGAAGAAATACCACAAGACGAAACACCTTTAACCCCAACTCATTTTGGGCTGGAGCTTTACACGTACAATTATTTTCGTCAGTCACCATCCACTGCTTTAGTTTATCCCGTGTCTATTAAAGTTTCTATAGATCCAGTATGGCATACATTTGGTCAAGTAAGCTAGTTACAATACCTTCTCTCGCTACTCCGTTGATGTTCAAAACTTCACCAGAGTCATATTTACATGTTGGCCCTTTGCTCCCATCGGGTTATAAATCTTTATCTGGAATTTTCTCTGGTGCATCTTCAAACCCATGGACTTCACCAATGTCATAATCAGGTATTATAATTGGTAAAAATATAGTGAGTACTAAATGGCTTGATCCTTTATATCCATCATCAGGGCAATATCAAGTTGGTCCATCTGGGTGTATTCCTCCCAGTTCAATCTCAACTGGACTCCTTGCATTTGGAGAACAATATTTTTAGTCTTATTACACTCCTCATGTTAGGGGGAAACCTGTGGTCTCCCACTTTGACAGTACTCAGTCGTGTTTTGGTCATCCTAATGTCAAAATGAATGTTTGTCAATGGAATCCCACTTTTCCTATCCAACCACAAATGGTTGTACACTCGTATCAATCGGTTCAACCTATTGCACCCACATCAACTCCACTTATTAATACATATTTACCCCTAATACAGACTCAAACTATTGTACCTCAACCGTTTCAGGTGGGTCCTTCAACCCAATACCTTGAAGTTTTGGGCCCTCAGACTCTAACTCCTTCGGCTGGTTTACAACAACCACCTATATCCATAATCATTTATTCACAAGCTAGATTACCATATTATGGGATGTCATAGCCACAACCAGATTATGCATATCAACAACCGAATCCAAGTTATCCAAATGTGGGTTATAACATTGGTGGATAAACCCCTTGGCAGCCACAAGCACAAATTCCACAACCTTCATTTCAATAAGTAGCATACCTAGGTTTTGGTCAAAATAATCCTCAAGCGTTTGCTTATCAAAACAACCCCTATTTGGGTTACCAACAACAGATTCCCATTAGGGGAATTTTAAGGTCTAACATGGGCCTCCTAAGGAAATTATAAAATAATAGTGGAAATAATAAAGTAAAATTTGATGACATCATCAAATTTTAGAGGGAAAAAAGAAAAAAACTACTTTTCCAACTCGTATTTTCAACTTATCTCCCAAAGTTTTTACTCAAATTTCGAGCAAGAGTACTTGTTGGATGAAAAATTTAATTCCTCATCCAAGGAGTACCCCTGTTGCATACGTTCGATGAACATTTCTACACGAAAAATAAGAAATACATGAAAAACGTGATTGCAATCACGTTTTTTCATGTATTTCTCAATTTTCGCATAGCAGGGTCCATCGAATGTATGCAACATGGGTAATACTTGGATGAGGAATTAAATTTTGCATCCAACGAGTACTCCCACTCGAAATTTGAGTAAAAAATTTGGGAGATAAGTTGAAAATACGAGTTGAAAAAGTAGTTTTATTATTTTATTATTTTTTAATCATTTTACCCTTTTACTTAAAAAATGGTGAATCATCCCTCATGGTTGACATCATCATATTGAATCCTATGGGTACTTATAAATTTTATTTTGGTTGTACATTTTTCTTAGGAGGCCCATTTTAGACCGCAAAATTTCCCTAATGCTTATGCTGGTGCTCAAAGGCCTGTTGCCCAAGCAATTCCATCATACCTTGGCTATGCTCAACCCAACCTCAATCGACGATTACCCTTTGTTACAACTTTAGAGTTATCGGATTTAAAACATCTCACCAATGACCCAATCAACTATGCTCCTTGGTGGCCGGTGATACCTCATAAATTACCCTCGGATATTCCTAAGTTCAATGGAAACCCCGAGGAAGACCCATCGACTCATTTTATGACTTATCATTTGTGGTGTTCATCTAACTTCCTAAATTATGACTCTTTTTGACTATGTCTTTTCCAGCATACGCTCACTGGTCCGGCTGCAAAATGGTACATTGAGTTACCAAGAGCTTCTTTTGATAATTTCACTGCACTAGCTACTGTCTTTTTGAACCACTTCTAGTTACCCATACGATATGAAACTGGAACGGAACTCTTGACTAATTTTAAATAGAATAATGCTAATTACATTTCTGATCCTATTCATGAGTGGCATCATTGTCGTAGAATGTTTAAGACATTTGTTCTTGATCAATTCCTTGCTGAGTGGTTCATTAAGTCATTATTACCATCTATAAGTGAGGATGTGGCTAAGGGTGGCGTCGTCATTGAAGAGAAGGTCATTGCTCGTGCCCAATATTTAGACTTGATTTATACTCAGTCTGGCATGCTCTATGAGAAAATTCTCAATGCGCCGCGATCTAATTTTACCGTTCCTCCTTCATCAAAGGACTCTCATGCTGGAGACAATATGATCGGTACTACAATCACACATTACACTACTGCATCTAATCCCGCGCCTTCTTCCAAAATCCATGCCGTGTCATCTGATAAGGGCAAAAGTGACAAGAAACTTGGAGGTAAGAAAAAGGGGAAATATAAGAAAAAGTAAACTTCTACCCTGCAGGATAGACCATCTGATCAATCATCTGGAAATCGGAAACCTCGTTACCTTTGCATTATTTGTAATGAGTAACACTTTGTTAGGTATTTTCCTCACCACGCTGAACTCTAAAAAATGGTTAAGACCTCGCATGTGTCAGTTGTGTTGACAGATCCATTTTCGAATCCAGACACAAATTTGGTTGATATGGATCCAACTTCTAGTTCCCAAATTCTTATGTTGTCTATCTTGAAGCCATCGATTGATGTTTTGGTATCACCATGTAAGAAAGATTATGGTAGTCAGGCTACTGATCAACCTACTACCTCTACCACAAATCCATCCACGGAATCGATACCACCTATTACTATTCTTGAATTGACAATAAAGCCACCAAAGGGAGTTGTTCATAAATTGACATTTAACCCTCAAGCAAGAGCTGCTCAAAACTATAATATAGTTGGAGATTTGGCTCAATCCCCTTTAGCTATGTCAGTGCTTGAGGTGCTACAAAATTTTCCCTCCCAAAAATAGGATTTATTTTCTGCAATTGGTGGAATTGATTCGACAGATTCGAATCTCGTAGTCTTTAATCACACGGGCTATGTGCCACAATTACCAGCAGAATTGGAATTCTCCATACAATTAAATGTTCTCAATCACCTTGTTCATCATACTATTATTAATGAGGGAAAATCTACCTGCATCATGTCTCTAAACTGTTGGAAATCACTTGGCTCACCACGCTTGTCTCAATCATCAATACATTGAAAGCTTTCGATGGACGTACATATAAGCCTTACGGTATTATTAATAACTTTCAAGTTGAGCTAGGGGGAAAAATAGTAAATGTTGAATTTGAGGTTGTTGACAGACCCCTTGACTACAATATTCTACTCAGAAGGCCATGGGTATATGCTATGACTACCATTGTTTCTACATATTTTAGAATGATCGCCTTTCCACATAAAGGTGTTATTACAATCATCAATCAATTGTTCTTCTTTGCCTCCACTTCCCAGGTAGCTGGAAGCATTCCATTCGTTCACACATCCCAACTCACACTTTAGAACATTGGTGTAGGACTCTTAAAGGATTCCACTCTCATGGGAACCTTTGCATTACTGCCACCTGTGACGTCGGCAGGAATTGCAAGCATAGAGACCTGCTACATGATCCACTGCATCTAGCTTAAGGGAGAGTACGAGTGATTCCGAAGTTGTTACGTTGGATGAGTTTTTTCCGCCCAACCCTATTGAGATGGCATAGAAATCAAACTATCTGGCTTGGGCGGCGAATCTGAAATCATCGTCGCCGATCTTTTGGGTTGATGGTTCATTAGATTTTGGTACTCCATCTCATCCTTTTTCCTCAACTTTCTTGATAGATGAGAATATTTTGGAATCAATGATGTCGGAAGGAGAACCATGGGAAGATTATCATCTTCGTTCCCATATTCATGATTATGAAGAAAACAATCTTAGTGAACTATATCACCCACGGATCAAAAATTTCTTTTCGAATTATTTTCCTATTAATGCAATCAATTCTGAGCGAAGTTTATCAAATATTGAAGAAACCATTTCTATCAATATTTCGAACAAACCTGGCATGGTAGAAAATATTCATGTCGGCGTGTCTTGTTATCCATCAGAACTCGAAACATATCGCTCTCTCTTTCGTGAATTCTGAGACATCTTTTCCTGGTCTTACGAGGAAATTCTAGGTATTGACACTAGTATCATTGAACATACTATTAATATGTACCCTAATGTCAAACCAGTACGTCAATGCCCTCGTCCTGTTCATCCGAAGAAGGTTGCTGCCATTAAAGCAGAAGTTGAAAAAAATTTGCGTGCTAGTTTCATTTACCCTGTTCTGCTAACTGAGTGGGTTTCCAACATCGTTCTTGTTATGAAAAAACAAGGAACCATCCGAGTGTGCATCGATTAGCGGGATGCCAATCTTGCTTGTCCAAAAGACAACTATCCAACTCCCTTTATCGACTAGATTATTGACGATTGTGCTGGATGAGAAATATTTTCATTCATGGATGGATTTTTTGGTTACAATCAAATCAATATCCACCCAAAGGACCAATATAAGACAACGTTCATATGTCCTTGGGGCACATTCGCTTATCAAAAACTCTCGTTTGGTTTAAAGAACGCTGGGTCAACTTTTCAGAGAGCAATGGATTATGCTTTCAATGCCATTAAGCACATTGTTCAACCTTATCTAGATGATTTACCCGCACATTCACGAAATCAAACTGATCACTTGATGCATTTGAGAGCTATCTTTTTACGCTTCTAACACTACAAAATACGCCTCAATCAACATAAATGTGTGTTTTGTGCTGGTTCTAGTCATTTTCTTAGATTATTCGTCTCAAAAGAAGGAATTTGAATAGACCCACTGAAGGTCTAGGCCATTCATGATTTTCCTACGCCCTCAAATTTTATTTAGTTACAGAAACTTCAAGGAAGGGATAACTTCCTAAGGAGGTTCACACCCAACTACGCCAAAATGGCTAAAGGATTTACTCGGCTCTTGAAAATAGGGATTCCCTTCCATTTGGACCAAGTTGCACAAGCTTCTTTTGATGCTGTCAAGGATAGACTTGTTCGAGTGTCATTAATGTATCCCCCCAATTATCAGAGTGATTATTTCTTATATATCGCCGCAGCTGATATGACCATTGCTATGGTATTGGTCCAAGTAGAAAATGGGATATAACATCCGATCTATTATTTGAGTCGTAATATCAATGATACGGAAGTGAAGTATTCGTACGTAGAAAAGCTTGCCTTGGTGGCTATTCAAGCTGTCCAAAGATTTCGCCACTATATGTTGTTCCAGAAGACCATTTTCATTTCGTATTGCAACCCCATGACTTACATTTTATCGCGTTAATTGCTAGGGGGCAAGTATTCAAAGTGGATTGTCATTTTGCAAGAATTTGATTTGGAATTCATCAAATCCAAGTCAAATAAGTCTTTAGTTTTGGCTGAGCTTCTCTGTGACCTTCCCTCTGATAGTACTGTTACTATGTCGGAACCATCTATTCCTGACGAGTCTCTGTTTCTGATCGGATCATATGATCCTTGGTATGGAGATTTCATCATTTATCTCCAGACCCAGACTTTTTGGCCTGAGACCTCTCACTCTGACCAGCAACATATTTGATACCAAGCCAAAGATTATCTAATCGTCGGCGATACACTTTATCTTCGCGGTGTCGATACAATTTTAAGGAGGTGCCTCACTCATGAGGAGGCTGAAAAGGTTTTAAATGATTGTCATGATGGTGTTTGTGGTGGACACTTTTCTGGATATGCTACTACATAGAAGATACTCCGCGCCGGTTAATTTTTGCCTACCATATTTCGCGACTGCATCCTTGTAGTCAAAATTTGTCATGCATGCCAGATATTTAATCGTAAAACCTGCAAACCGCCAGTGCCAATGCATCCTGTTGTCTTTGTGGGACCATTTTCGAAATGGGGCATTGACTTCATGACCTGCAACCCTCGTTCGTCCGGGGGGCATGGTTATATTATTGTCGCAGTAGACTACTTTACCAAGTGGGCCGAAGTGATGCCTACATTCAACAACACAGGACAAACATCTGCATTGTTTTTCTTTAATCATGTCATTGCACAGTTTGGGGTCCCACAAGCTATAGTCACAGATCATGGTAATAATTTTCGCAACCATATGATGACTGAATTGACTGCCAAGTTAGGATTGTCACATGATAATTCTACTCCTTATTATCCACAATAAAATGGAAAAGTTGAGGCTATCAACAAGATTCTTAAATGTATGCTTCAACGAATGATAGGAGTTTGTAAACGAAACTAGAATTTTATCCTGTACTCGGCTTTGTGGGCATACCGAACCTCGGTGAGAAACGCAACCGGATTTACTCCCTTTCAATTGGTGTATGGTGTGGAAGCTATCTTACCAAGCCAATGTGAAATATCATCGTTAAAACTCACAATCAACTTGTTACCTGACACCTCAGATGAAGAAGCATTTATTTTTAACCTCATCCGTCTTGATGAAACACGTGTGAAGCTCGATTGGCCAACGAAGTGCATAAGAGACGTATAAAGGTGCAATATGACAAGCATGTCCAACCTCACATTTTATTAGAGGGCGACTTGGTCCTTCTTTATGATCAGGAAGCTGATGTAACAGGTACAGGGAAATTTGAGGCATTATGGCATGGCCCCTATATTGTCAAGAAAGTTCTTGCTAAAGGTGCCTACGAGTTTCAAGATTACGATAGAATTCTATTGGCGCAGCCCCAAAATGGGTTTTATCTGAAACGTTACTATGCTTAATCATAAGCGTAGTAATTTTTGTATTATATTGTATATATATGCTGTTGATTTGAATTCACTATCTTAGTTTTTTTTTTTAGAGTTTTCTTGACGTTAGTAATCCGCTTTACATTTCATCGCAGATGTCTGAATCTTTGGAACCAATTGTTGGGTATGCTGATGGTGCTAGTTGTAGTACGTAGAATCTATCCTCTGCAGCGTGGGCCATTTTTGGTCTGAACGACGAGTTAGTGAGTTTTCAAGGGATTTGTATTGGTCGATCGACAAATAATATCGCTAAGTATAGCGCGTTGGTTGAACTTCTCTCTGATGCCATTTCATTTGGTATTAACCACATCATTATAGGGTTAGACTCACAACTTGTGGTATTACAACTTACTAGTGTTAGAAATCCAACACTACATCGTATGTTCCTAAGAGTTCGACTTTTGGAAAGACACTTTGATTTTATTCAATATCAACACATTTCCAGAAACTTGAACACATTAACTGATTCTTTGGCGAATTATGTTATAGATAGAAATTTGAAACACATGTAAAGAAACATTCACATAATTGAATAGGATTGCGCAATAAATAGAGGGAAAACACTAAAATAAAATAGATAGATAGTTATAGGTTTTTACAAAAATTTGTGCCCAAGACACATTGGTCATCTGACCTCAAAATGTATGCAACATGTCAAAGTTAAACTAGTGATGCTCATGGTAACATGCTATCGATCTATCTATCCGACGCAGTAACCACATCCAACGGTTAGGAATGCCAATAGTGTGGCACTGTAGCCGCATGGGTAACTCTTCAACCCGAAAATCCGGAATCCCAAAGGTCAACCCCTCTATGTGCTACTGAAGCTTAGCAAGAGTCTCAACCATGTCTAAATACTAAAGGACTACTCTCCCGACAACCCTCTCTGCTTGGTCATCCACTCCATGCTCTAGTTCCTCCACTGGTTGAACTCGACCCACATCTATATTACATTAAAACTTTAGTTTAGCCTTGGGAAAACATCAAAATACAAAAACATGTATAAACCTTAGAAAAATAAAAAAACATGGTCAAAACATTCTTACCGATTGCACCCCACTGAGCGGCTTTCGGTAAAGCTAAGTCTGGATCTCCTCGAAAATTGACACCTGCATATGCATACTCATTGATGGCGATAATTTGTCACCTGAACCAGGCAAAGAATGCAGTTGAGAACACGGTGGACGATTGGCCTGAATGTATAGCCATGAGTTCTACGCATCTCTGCTTCCTTGGATCTCTAGGGTTAGATATGCCCAGTGTCACATGCTGAGGCTGCATTAGTGGAATCCGCTCTAAGGAAAAAGAAATGAGGATCGAACCATAAATGAAGTTTTTCTTCCTTCCTCCCTTTTCCTTGCTTAGTTTTTCTTTCATTTGAGACAGTAAAACTTCAGACCAGTTGAAAATTGTTGGTTCCATGCACTCTAGCGCATACTGCATATAAGATCGGTTCGCTACATGTAGTGTAACGGTACCAACAAGCTTTGCAATCATGAATAGAATGGTTCTCAATGGAAAATCACGAATGACACAAATGTTTATTTTCCCATCCTTGCTTGGCTCTGCCCCTGGATAGAAATACTGCAAAATATAGTATCTCACCGTCTCTCCTCCGAGAGAAGACCCTGAGAGAGAAATGGGTAAGCCTCTCCTTGACAAGCTTGTAAGAAAATATATGTCCTCCATTGTAATAGGAACCACTTTGTTCCTAATGTGAAATGCCTCAATTACTAGATCCCATGCATGAACAAGAAACTCCAAAAGTTATATTTGTTGCCTCATACTTGATAAGTGGAAGTACTTTAGTAACCCACAATCTCTTAGGGCTCTTACAGTACCCAAATCATTAAGGGAAATCATATTTTTTTCTTCATGCTCTCTTTCTCTCCAAGTAATTGTCATTCTAGTCCGATGAATCCCTGAAACATAACCATAAGACTCATTAGACTCTTTTTCATGCAAAAAAAGGGCAAAATTTGGGTACAATGCAAGAATAAAAAATGTGAATTGCGCCCAACGCAGTCTTGGTCAATAGACAGTGCATTGCATATGCACCTAGGCTTCATTTTGAGTGCTTTACAACACAGTTTTCGATGTCCAAGGGTGAGTTTCCCTCTTTTGAAAAAGAATTTACCCTAAGGGACAAAAATCCCTAAAAATTTGCAATGAAATGACTACTGAAAGAAAGATGGTGTTTATGGCACCAACCTAGATCAAATGACGATGAAAACAATCCATAGAATCGATCATAATCAATAGCTGAAGTTCGGGGGCAAAAACAAGTTCATAGCTCCAAAATGCAAATGGTAAATTTCAAATGGTAAAAATGAATTGTAAAAATCTTTTAATTAGTCATTTAATTATTTTCAAATCATATTTATTGCTGTGACTATGGTTTTATTCAATTTTTATCATGAAACAGGTATTTTTAATCCATTTGATGTTGTTCTGAACAAGTTTGCAACTGATGAGTAGATTAGTCGTGCACATTTATTTCAAGAATGATTTGACCACAAAGCATACTTTTATCCTTATTTTTCAAGCTTTGATAAAAATGAAAAAGGACTTGAAGTACATTTTTATCTCTTTTTAAAGCTTCGATAACAATGAAAAAGGAACCACTGGAGTCTTCTTTTAGCTCTTTTCAGACTCCGATAATGTGAAACAATTTCCGAGTACTTGTCTTTTCCAGCTCATAAAAGCAAATGAATTAATATCTACTCAATATAAGTTTAACACTTTTCTGGACTGAGATAGATTATTTACGAAAAAGGAATGCCTTAGTCGAACATGGCTAGGAGGTTCTCTCAGATATCATTTTACACTTTTTCGGATCTAAGCGGAAACTTTACGAAAAAGTGTCTATGGAGTTTTATTTTATCCTCTTTTTCAAACTCTCTAAATATGAAAAAGGACCAGGCTGTCACTCTCGTTAGGCTTGTTAAAACATAAAATAGCGACGGGCTTGTCGATCATGGCAAGAATTGAGTTTCATTCATCGCTAGACTCGTTAACTTATTAAATAGATACATTATTCACCCGAAGGGTTGAATTATATATCAAGGATATGTTACCCTCCTCAAGCTTGTTAAAAAATAAAGAGGTACTGGTCGACAAATGACCGGGGAAAAATTGGGAAAGTGAATAGAGCTTTTACGATAGTAGGTCACTCTTGAACATGACACTTCAATCCATCATCGTGACTGTTTGGGTTGGGTTATCTTCTTGACGGTTCATTCATACCTATGGTGCATCATAACTTCACTTCGGTTTTGGATCAATGCTACCAACTCATCTCAGTGTCGCCGATATGTTCAAGAGAAGTCATCCAGTGAATACTCATCCTTCTTCAATACTCATAAACCTTCAATTTCATGACAATCATCCCTAAAAATTGCTATATCAAGTCATATTTTGTCTCCGAAATCAGTAACTCTGGTTTCAAAATAAAGTAGCTTCCTGTCGACGTAAAATTATCATCTAGAAAATTTACTTAGAAACATCATCTTTGAGTACCATGAGGTCTGTTACGGCATCGACAAGATCCTCGCTTCTAGACTTTTGACTGAAAGATTTTGTTTGGCGTTCGACATCAAATCATTTATTCACGCCTTGCAAAATGTACTGCAGTACCTTGATAGCCATTAACATCAATGGTGGTTCCCTCAAGTTTGTTAACAACTCACATCATTGGTTGGTAATCAAAATATGTCTTACCATGTTCGACTACAAATCATATATTCGCATGGCTAGAATTGTACCTGAATGATCGAGCGAACGAGATAAGAAGACCTTGGATCTAGTTTTAGCCATCTAGGCTGCGACTTCAGGATTGTTGTACACATCATCTATACGGTGACCTTACATACAGATCATCATCTGAACATGGGCCTATATCTGTAGGCATGTCTATATTGGGAAACATTCCAATGTAGACGACTTTCTGCACTATGTATATGTTATTAGATTGTATATGTGCTGAGTATGGGAATGCGTCCTTCAGTAATTCATGATCAAGAGTATATTTCATGATGTAATGTATTGTAATATTGATGCAGGTTGCCACTCCGCTTTAGTTCCAGCACATCACACCGTAAAGCATCTCATTCAAAAAATATTGTTATTATTCTGACTTTATGCTTTAGGGGGCAGCTGTTATAGGTCATATTGGGCATCATTCCCCATGACCTGGTCAAACTGGACATCATCCCCAAGACCAATGAAATAGGGTCTATCATCCCCTATCATTTCAATTGCTACATGCCCTAAGGTAAGAACAAACTATTCATGACTTCTATTGCAAGGTTTCCAAGGTTTGAAGTATATATTATATCACTTATGAGCTCATCAACGCAGTCTCTAAAGGGACTAACTGCGATTCATATGCAGTTACCTCCATTCAAGGGTGCTTTGCAAAGAACTCCCCGACATTCAAGAGTGCGTTGGTCAAATGGGAGCGGAGTTCTCATTGTTCCAGAATCTCCACATGGCTAGTACCTTCTAGAAGAGTCCACATGTGTCAAACTTCGAATCCATGTGTCCATCTAACACCTCTGAGCTTGCGACAATGTCTTGCCTATTATTAGAAAGTCATTGATTGAGAATCTCCCATCAGTTGCCCTATAAATTGAGCACATATCCTAGTGCTAGGGAAGGAAGAATTTTGATAAAGAAATGATGTTTGATTCTCAATTGAGAGAGTGATAGGAGTGATATGATGCTGGTGTGATGTTGATTGTGATTAGGTTGGAATGAAGCTGGAGTTTGTGACATCAAATCGGCATTGGTTGTAACATCCCCCTTCTACTCATTAATAAATATCGTTGTTCATTTTCCCATATATGTATCTGTTTATGTATCTATTTCTCTAAAAATGGATTCTTAATTGATATATATGTTTCATGTTTAATCGATTTAACTGATTAAGATAAATAGGCATATGTATATTGCAATATCTTTGTTGTTTAGTGTTTATGCTTGCAGGAACTAGTCTGGCGATCTAAGTCGGATTGGAAAATACAAAAAAAGAGACAGAAGGAGAATAGGAAATGCTTGGGTCACAAATAGGTTCCTCTTTCTTTTTGTGTGTCTATTTACTCTTAGAGAAAGTGTCTGCAAAGTCTTTGATCTGTTGTTATAAATGCATAGCACCACATTTAGGGAATTTGATTTATCTGTAATTCATAATTCCGCATAACATAGCCTCCTGTAGGTTGGAGCCTACAGAAAAACAGTGGTGGGAGGGAGTTGGAGCTTGCCTTTGCATAACAACAATAATAAGATGTGGTTTTCTCCCTTATGGGTTTCCACTTATATCTTGTTTTCTATGTGCATGATGATTGTGTATTGATGTATTTTTTTCAATATGCTTATTACTTGTTTCCAACATATTAAGTTTTCTGATTCATTATATATTAAGTTGCTTATGAAATGGAGGTGTAAATAAGTTTAAAGAAAAGAGTTTTAAATGTCCATTAATGTACTAAACTGATTCACCCCACCTCTCAGTTTAGCTAAGGGTTTATCGATTGGTATCAAAGCAAGTTCCTTTAGTAACAATTTAACAATTGGAAGGAGGTCCTAGGTCCCCAAAATGGCTAGCCTAGAAGGATGCTCAACAAATAAAGCCCCATTGTGTACTGGCACAAACTATGCTTTTAGGAAAATATGAATGAGGACATACTTAATGTCTTTCGGAATATAATTTTGGTCTGTTGTGGACGAAAAATATGCACCAAAGGATACAGACACTGAGGAAGAAGGTAGACAAAATTTCAGAGCTAATGAAAAAGTAATGAATGCACTATTGTGCAGTCTAAGTGAGTCAGAATTTATTAAATTAATGCACAGTAAGACTGCCAAAGATATCCAGGATACTTTAGGAAAACATTCATGAGGGAGATACAAAGGTGAAGATGGCCAAACTGCAAGCACATAGAAATCAGTTTGAAAAATTATAAATTACTGAAGATGAAGATATAATTGCATTATTCTTAAGAGTTGCATAAGTTGTGAATATCATGATAGGCCTAGGAGAAGAAATTAAAGAAAGTGTTGTAGTACAAAAATTATTGATATCTCTACCACCCAGGTTTAATCCTAAGGTTTCTTCCATAGAAGAAACAACAAACTGGGGAAACTTAACCAGAAACCAATTACTTGGGAACCTAACAACATATGAGATGAGACTTCCTAAAGGGAAGTAAAACATCAGGGAGGCTACCTTTAAGGAAGACAAGTGCATAGAAGAAAATGAATGTACGTGCTCATACTTTGATGAAGAAGAAGCCAAATTTCTCAGAAGATTGGATAGAGGCACAGGTAAGTATAAAGGTAAAATTCCATTTAAGTGCTTTAATTGTGGAAGAGTGGGGCACTATGCTTCAAAATTTCCTCAGAAGAAAATAGAGAATTCATCAAAAGGGAAAGAGAAAATAAATTTCAACAATAGGCAGAAACGGAACAGATTTAATAGAAGAACATTATATGCGCGACAAGACAACATTGCATATGAGAGCTTAGATGAATCCCCTAATGAAGAAGGAACATCAAAATTAATTTTGATGGCCAAGGAAGAGCTTGAGAAAGATATCTTGGAATTTGAAGAAGAAGGTGAGGTAGATCTTGAGGGGGACTTGCTGAGTGCCCTAAAGGAAATAGATAGGCTCAATCTCAAGACTAGAAAATAGAAGGAAATCCTTTTGAAACATGTAAAGGAAGGACCAAACTCTGAAGACTTTATCAAGTTGAAAATTGAACTAGAATAAGCAAGGAAAGTAGAAGACATTCCGCTGAAAAAAATAAGAGAGAAAAGTCAGGAATGTGGAAGATTGGAAGAAGAGGTGGTGAGTCTGAGGAAGAAATTGGAAAAGGCTCAAACTGATTTAACAATGAACATTCAGCAGTTAAAAGGTGCTGAAAAATTGGACTGGATATTAAATGCACAAATATCTCCTCTTGTAAAGACTGGGATATGATATGAAGGAGAATCCAACAAGTCGAAGGCAGATGATAAGAAAGCTATTATATTTGTGAAAGCTGTCCTAAAAGAAAACATTGAATCCCATCTATCTGAGAACAAAATTGTGGGAAACCCTTCAAATCCTCATGAGCTGCAGAAAAAATCCATCACAAGGAAAGCCCTAAAAATAAAGGAGTGAACAACCAAGCAACATTCCAGCACAGATCAAATGGCTTCCAAAGAAGAAATTTTCATATGACGAGATGGCTATATCCCCAAACAACCTTCTCCGCCAGATACATATTCTACTTCCATGGGTATTACTTTTGTTGTAAAAGGTTTGGTCATAAAGACATGGAGTCTAGAGCGTATAGGAGTAGACTGGAGTATGGAATATCAAAGGGAATTAAGAAAAATAGTGGATTCACTCTTGTACATAATCCATTCCGAAATACAATCAAATGTTTTTGCTGCCATAAAAATGGGCACAAGTCTAACGAATGTCTTCTCAAAGACTGTGATCCATCTCCTCAAAAAATTTATAGAACAAACAACTACATGCAATGGAAAAGGAAGCTAAATAAATGTGATCTGGCTCTAATTTCTCAAGATCAGAACAATCAATGGTATGTGGACAGTGGGTGCTCAAAATATATGACTGGATACTGAAGCAAGTTTTTAAATTTTGATGAAAAAAAATCCAGGAATGTAACATTTGGTAATGATAGAGAAGGGAAAATCAAGGGAAAAGGCACAGTCAGCCTAAATAATGGAAGAGGAGAGGCTCATGATGTACTGCTTGTAGATGGTCTAAAAGCCGATCGGCTAAGTGTTAGTCAAATGTGTGATAAAGGATGTGAGGTTCTTTTCAAAGCCCATGATTGTGAAGTAGGTCAATCACCACAGGAAAGACCTTGTTCAAAGGTGTTCGAACATAGTATAATTTTTATATAGCGGAAGAGGAGAATGAAGCATGCCACATCAGCAAGCTTGATGAATATTGGATATGGCATAGAAGATTGGAACATCTAAATTTTGACCACATCATCAAATTGAGCAAAAAGAAAGTTGTCAGAGATTTAACTGCAATAAAGAAGCCACCAAATACCATATGTAAGCCCTGCCAACTCGGCAAAAAAACTCGCACAACGTTCAAAGCTAAAGACCAACTATCTAGAAGTAAGCCTCTTCATCTTGTACACATGGACCAGTGCGGGCCTTCAAGAACAAATGCACCATGTGGAGAATCATATTTCAAGTTGATAATTGATGATTTTTCCAGATTAACATGGGTGGCATTTCTTAGATACAAATCCGAAGCATTTGAGAAATTTAAGATATTCAAGGTACTGGGAGAAAATCAAACTGGATGTAAACTAAAATTCATCATATCAAACAGAGGAGGAGAATTCACAGGTGATGAGTTGCAAACCCGTGCAATGATTTTGGGATAAAGCAACAGTTTATAGTTGTAGATACACCTCAAAAAAATGGAGTGGAAGAGAAGAAAAATAGGTCTGTACAACAAATTTCCAGATCCATGATGCAAGAAAGAAACATTCCCCAAACCTATTGGGTAGAACCAGTACACACAACTATTCATATTCTCAACAAATTTCATCTCACACCAAATTGTGACAAGAATCCATATGAACTGTGGCTTGGGAAAATGACATCAATTAATCACTTTAGAATCTTTGGCAACAAATGTTTCATAAAGAATAATGATGAAAAATTGGGGAAGTATGATGCAAGAGCTGATGAAGGAATATTTTTGGGTTATGCATCAAAGAGTAAGGGTTATAGGTGCTACAATAAAACACTACATAATATTGTGGAAAGCATTGATGTGAGATTCAATGAAGAACTACCAAACAAAACTAGAAGTACAAACATTGTCAATCTTCGGAATGATGATCAAGATGAGAATCAAGAAAATAAATAACATAATGAGACAAAAAAAGATACATAAATAACCTCAAAAGGACCCTCTAGACACACTAAGAAGAACCATCCAAAATATCAAATCATTGGAGACAAGAGTGAAGGACTCCAAACTAGAAGACAACTAGCTAAACTAATCGAGGAAGTGTATCTAGTCATGTTGTCACAGATTGAACCGAAGAATTTTGATGAAGCCAGAAAAGACAAAAATTGGATAAATGCTATGAACAAAGAATTAGACCAGATTGAGAAGAACAAGAACTGGGAGTTAATACCAAGACCTGTTGGGAAAATTGTCATTGTCACAAAGTGGATATTAAAGAATAAGATGAATAAACAAGGTCAGGTAATTAGAAATAAATCCTGACTTGTAAATAAGGGATACTCTCCAATCTAAGGACTTGACTATGATGCAAAATTTTCCCCTATAGCAAGAATGGAAGCAATTAGAATGTTTCTGGCTTTTGCATGCTATCATGATTTCAAGGTATATCAAATGGATGTGAAGTCTGCCTTCTTAAATTGAGATCTAAAGGAAGAAGTCTACATGGAACAACCTGAAGGATTTTTCTTAGCAGATAAACACAACTATGTTTGAAGATTAATGAAAGCCCTATATGATCTCAAACAAGCACCACGTGCATGGTATTCTAGGGTGGACAAGTACTTTAAAAAACAAGGCTTCAAGAAGGGAGGAGTAGACAACAATCTGTATATAGAGGTTGATGAAAATGAACTCTTAATTGTAGTAGTATATGTATATGAAATCATGTTTGGTAGCAACGAGGATGAGTCAGTAAAAGGATTTGTAGAAGAGATGAAATTAGAATTTGAGATGTCTATGAGTGGAGAGCTTACCTTCTACCTAGGACTTCAAATTCTACAGAAGAACAAAGGAATATTCATTTCACAAGAAAAATACTTAAGAGACATATTGAAAAGATTCCAAATGGAAGACTGCAAACCTGTGTCAACTCCCATGATCACTGGACGCAAGTTTTGTGTTGATTATGGATCTGCAGACATAGATCAAAGACTTTACAGATCTATGATAGGAAGTCTGCTATACCTAACATCCTCTAGACCAGACATTGTGTTGGCAGTAGGACTTGGGGCAAGATATCAAGTAGCACAAAAATAAAATCACTTGCTAGCAATCAAGAGGATATTTAGATACCTGCAAGGAACTGCACATTATGGCCTATGGTATCTGAAAGGAAAATATTTCACATTGATAGCATATACATATGCAAATTGGGCCAGTTGTGTGGATGAAAAGAAAAGCACTAGTGGAGTTGCATTCTTTTTGGGAGAAATTCTGGTGGCATGGTCAAGCAAGAAGCAAACATCTATCTCTCTATCTACAGCAGAAGAATAATACATAGCAATAACAGCTTGTTGCACACAAATGATGTGGATGAAGCAAACTCTTCAAGACATGAAGGTAAGCATCAATGAACCTATTTCTATCAAATGTGACAATACAAGTGAAATAAGCATATCAAAAAATCCTGTGCTTCATTCAAAAACCAAGCACATCCCAATAAAGTACCACTTCCTCAGAGAAAAAGTAGCAGAGAAAATAATAAAGATGGAATATGTCCCAACAAAGGAATAGACAACAAACATATTTACAAAACCTCTTGCTAGAGAACCATTCGAATATCTAAGAGACAAACTAGGGATAGTGTATGTAGATGATACTCTCTGATATGATAAAATAATAATAATAATAATAAATGAAAAATGCACCAACAAATGTTGCAATATCAAGAATAGAAACAGTGCAGTTGGCCAGCCAGTATCATACAAGAAGAATCATTCTAGGGGGAGAGAAACCATCAGCCATGAACATAGAAGTAAAGAGGAACCTCGAATGCTGCTGACGATAAAAACTGATGAAGAAATTCTCCCAATTTTAGCCAAAAAGTTCAGCAATCTAACACATTTCAGCATTATACATGCAAATGCAATAACTCCCAAAGCATTCTCCCAACATTACTTACACACCAAATGGAGCAGTAGTCCCAGCCAGGTATGTGGACAAAATGAAGAATGTTTATGTAGAACTATAGTAATGCAATGATGGACAATATAATAGAAAAATGTGTAACCCTTTACCATTGATGTCAAAGGGGGAGGAAAAGCAAGAAGAGGAAGATAGAAACTTCTCAGAATGAAGGGGGGAGGAAGTGTTGCCATCAATGCCAAAGGGGAATACTGTTCAAAATATTGTCATTGATGGCAAAGGAGCACAAAGGAGAAACACCAGAATTATCATTAAGAAAAAGGAGAAGAGAAGTAGCATCAATAAGGAAAAGGAGCAGATCAAGCAATGATGTAGTGAGAAAGAAGAAAAGAGAGGCAGAGGAGTAGCATAGAGGCAAGGAGTAGCATTAGACCATCAACAAAGGCAAAGGATCAGAGTGGAGCAGCATTAGAATCTTTATCAAGGAGCAAAAGCAAAAAAAGAGAAAACGAAGTTAAGGTAGCAAAGGCATAAAAGGAACCAAGTTGGGTCAAGTGGTGAACGTGGGCAGAGTCGTGAACGAGTGGGTCGAGTTGTGCTATTTTAAGTTCAGAATAATGCACAGGTCAGGGTCGAGTCATGCAAATATCCGTGCAGAATAGTGTTCGGAGGCTTCATCGCAAACCGCGATCGCAACAGAAGACCTGACCCCACAAATCGCAAATAAATATTAATATGCATGTGGAGATGGACGGTCAGAATCTTCTTGCAGAAATAAAGGTTGAGAGATGAATGGTTAAGATCTCATCACAGACTAAATTGTCAAAGTGCCGAAGTGGACACGTGTCGGGTGGAGGTCCAAGCACATATTGCACACCGCATGCGATATGATATAACAGTTAACGACAAAAATGTAAACTTGCGAAGCTACGATGCGATAAGACATAGAAATTGCGAAGTGCGAAGGGCGGGCGATGACTTGGCAAGATGATGTGGCCCCGACCCCATAGATCGCAGTTAATTTATGATGACGTTGTAGTGACATGGAAAGGTGACGTGGCATGATGAAGTGGAGATGACGTGGACCTGGCCCGCATATCGCACATCGCAAGCTTAGGAGGATAAGCGCTTAAGAATCATGTTAAATATCCGAAGTGCGAAATGCGATAAGAAGTGGGACCCATTCGCATACCGCACATCGCAATCAGAAATTTTATGTTTATTGTTAAGTCATCACAAGTTATATGTTTTAAGTTGCAATGCAATGAGAAGCCACGTGTCGTCTGAGTATTGACATAGCTATATTACAATCAATGAATTTTATCTTTACATGTTAAGACATCACGAGGTAAGTTTTTTAAGTAGCGATGCGAAGTATATCACATACCGCAGAAAATTGAAAATAAGGAAAACCCATTATGGTAAATGTTAAAAGGTGTGATATGCGATAATTTTTTCGGGCCAATTTGCGAAATCACAAAATCGTAAATATTGCAAAATTCTTAAAGTTACGAAGTTGCGGGGAGGTAAGTTATTAAAGTTACGAAGTGTAATCCGACGTGATTGGTCATTGCTTGTGTGGGCCCATAAACCACAGGCTCCACGCGTATTCTGAAAACTTGTAGCTTTGCTGCATTATTTGGTAGAAAATCGCATCGGAAGAGGAAAAGGTGGATTATAATGTAAAACCTATGGAACTCCGATATGTGATATGAGGAGGCAGACTCGGGTAAGTGACCTGACACAGAGTGAAGAGTAGAGAATATTGAATGATGCAGTCAATAGATATAATAGGCAGAGTCGTGCAAAAGTATGTTATGTTACACTATTCGAAACATGGGCAGCATGGGTCAAGTCGGGCAAAAACATGGTTATGTTGTACAGTTGGAAATATAACAGTAGGCAGAGAAGACAAAGGGACAACATGCAGAGAAGACAAATGCACAACAAAGCTAAGAAGCTGAAAGGGATGAGTTGAAATATTTTGTATGAATGTAAATTTATTGATATATTTTATATTGTTTTTGATGCAAAGGAAAGTATCTAAGGCAAAGAAAAACTCCATTTGATACTGAAATAAATGTATATATTGTTGTAACATTTTGAATATGTTGAGTGAGGAAATGAGTGGGTGGAAGGAAAATAGTCATGCCTGTTCACTTCATATTCCCATATAGAATGCAAACAACCATGAAGTTATCTCTATAAATGAAGTTATTTCAATGTGCATAGAGAGGTTAGAGAGTGGAAGAATGAGAGTGAGCAGATAGAGATTTTGTGCACATCTAGAGCTGATATGAAGCAGATATGAAGGATGAAAGGGTAGCAGTGAAGAAGGAGTAAAATAGAGCTCATAACTAGGTAAATCATCATATGATTTTATTGTAGTGTGAGGGAGTTGGTGTTTCCATATCAAGTTGTAGCTTGATAGATGTCTAGTTGTAGTTGGTTGAGGTATGAGCCTCTTGTGGGTTGTAGCCTACAGAAAATAAATGGGAGTTGGAGCTTGCCTTCGCATCAAAACAATAATAATATGTGGTTTTATCCCTTACGGGTTTCCACTTATATCTGTTGTCTATGTGCATGATGATTATGTGTTGATGTATTGTGTTCAATCTGCTTTTTACTTGTTGTCCACATATTAAGTTTGCTGATTCATTATATATTAAGTTGCTTATGAAATGGAGGTGTAAATAAGTTTAAAGAAAAGAGTTTTAAATGTCTATGAATGTACTAAACTGATTCGCCCCCCTCTCAATTTAGCTAAGGGTTCATCACAAAGGCCCACACTATGAAGTTGGACGAAGGAGATGTAGCCCAGAAGGGGTGAACTCCTTCATCAAAAACTTGTGTATTTGTTTCTGTTATTTGTGCTTGCTGTGTTTTATTATGCTTTTGTTCAACATTGAGTTTCCATGCTTTTAAGTTCATAAAATACACTTAATCTCATCAAGTTTAATGAATTGTCACTCATAATCACATGTATAAACCCTTGTATGATAAGAAAACCAAAGCACTTTCATGTTATTTCTGAAACTGATATTAGCACAACATTAAATAACAATCAATTTTAGATCATAAGGCCAATGCAACCACCAAAAACAAAGAGTAGTAAATAAAGAAGAATATGCTCTGATTTATTTGTTGATCTCAGTATTATTTTCTAAGAGGGCAAACACTACCAAAAAAATACTACATAAATAATATGATTACGGAGGGGACTAGAAAACTATCAAACAATTTCTCATCCTAATCCTTCACCCTTCATTATTCAAATTCAATAATTTACTAGAGGAAATGAATTCTTGAGGAGTAAGACTAAGTGTGAAAGAAGGTAATTTGGAACACAAATACGAAAACTCAACTTCGTTCCATTTTCTTACATATAATTCTCATATATGCATTATTTCATCAAGCAAAGATATAAATCTCATGGTTTTTAAAAATTGCTTGAATTTCAAAACACATTTTCTTAATTCTTTAAATTTCATACGTATAATCAAATTCCATCATAAATAAGAATGGGATCATAAGTAAATATGTGTCATATTTATCATATCAATACACCTTTAAAAAAAATAAAATATAAGTATTGAGAACAATAATCACAAGGGGAATAGAGTAACATTTAAAAAAAAGAAGCAAGCATGTATATAATGAAACTCGTATATATTAAATGAGATTGACTATGCTCCATGGTGTCTAATGTGATTTGGAAAGATTTGGAAAGCAGGTTAGAGTGGTCATTAATTCCTAGTTTGCTAAAACCAAAATATTCTTTATAAGGAAAACAAAAGATTCTTTAATATATTAGAGAGGTTAAGTTTTACTCCATAAAAATAATTTTAGATCATGTTCCATTAGAATTATAATTAGAATTGAAGATGAAACTTATAATTTAACGAACAAAGTGTAGTTTTTAGAGAGGACGAGGTTTCATATTGAATTCCGAGCCGCAAAAATCTAATATAAGGAGTCAATAATATTGCACTAGATTTGCATACAATAATGTGTGGTTATGGCTAGAGAAGCCAAAAACCGATAATTAAAATTGCAAATGTTTAGCAGAAAAACAATGGAGAAGAAAGGATATTAATTAGGGGAGAAATATAAATGTGAGGGCCAATGCAACCACCTAAAACAAAGGTTCGTAAATAAATAAGAATATTCTCTTATTTATTCATTGATCTCAATATTTGCTAAGAGGACACACACTACCAAAAATACATAAATAATCTGATTACAGATGCGACCAGAAACTATCAAACAATTTCTCATCCTAATGCTTCACCCTCCATTATTCAAATTCCATAATTTACCAGAGGAAACGACTTCTTGAGGAGTAAGACTAAGTGTGAAAGAAGGAAGTATGGAACAAAAATATGCGAGCTCAACTATGTCCCATTGTCTTACATACAATTCTCATATACCGAACCCAAATTTATATGAATAGATTTTATTGGAGGAAACCCAATATGCAACATGTGGGGCAAGATTCAACTAGAATTACTGGGGATTGTTTCTTGAATTTTAGGATTATCGAACACCTAAAATCAAATACGTTGAACTTATTCTTTTCCTCGAGTCTCTTTTGAGTCCGTGTTTCATTGTATTTGCAATATTTGGAACTAATCAACTAGAATCATTGAGGCTTGTTATAAACACCCTAAAATGGAACACACCTACTTGTTTTCTTGTAAGGGGTCTCTTTTGAGTCTATGCATTTATGATTTATTTTATAGAAGAATCACACACTAAAGTAATCTTCATTGTTGTTTCTATAATCATTTAGCTATTTTTAAATCTAAAAACAAATTAATACCATAAATGTTATTACTACAACAGAAGAGAGAAGATATTGAGAATGAAATGTAGGTTACCTTAGAAAAATTGTTCCATAACAGCCATGTTCACTCCACCCTTTGTATTATTCTTTGTATCCTAATGGAGAGGCTAGAAGCAAAACGAAATAAGCAAACAAAGCACCTTCAACTAAGAAAAATTTATAAATAAATGAATGAATTATTCATAGATTCTAATTGTTGTTAATGAAATAAATGAAATTTGAATAACAACACAAATAATCACAGGAAGGAGTTCCATTTGTACCTTGTAGAATATTATTTCGCCATTTGCACTTGAGCTAAGTAATTTCGATATAACTGTAGAAAAGATTCAAACAGGAAATAACTAAATAAATAACCACCATTAACCCAAAATCTCTAAAAATAATTAAGGTTATTAAAACAAAAACTAGATAATTAACCATGCTAATTGGTGTTGATATAAAGACATTAAATTAAATTATATTCAATAAATAACCCCAAATCTCCCCACCTCTTACATCGCACTAGAAGAGGAATTCAGAGTGTGTTGGCTGGTTTGGTTGACTGATCAAACAACCGAGGAACACACTTGCCTCAAGATATTTCTCTTTACCTCTCTGATCTTCTTCAAAAACATTTTTCAATATGCTCTAGCTCTTGCTTTTGCTCTCAACAATTGATTTCACATGCACACCAAACAAACAACACACAAGAAAACATGCACACCACATACACAAAGAATAATGAACATACAAAAATCATGCACACCACAAACAAAAAGAAGAATGAACATACAAATAAAATTTTCATCGATTTCATGCACACCAGGCAATGACCTGAGTAGGTCATGCGTATTGACTGCATAATCTTGTCAGATCCTCCACTGGGTACGTTTTAAGGTTATCATAAAAGAAATGGTACTGATGATGGATTTCCTCCGCACCTAATCCCAAATATTGATAACATATCTTGATAACCAACTTGGTGTAAATACATATAAACTAATATATATATATATATATATATATATATATATATATATATAAAATTTGAAACTTGTGATTTTCTTATACACCAATCACTATGCCGTAAGGCATTCCTCTTTGAACAATTCTCCCAGCTGCCATGGTGTACTTGTATGCACCATTAGATCAAATGTTAGACAATTGAAATGTTTTAGACTATTCATCCACAACCTCCTTCATTTAACTTAACTAAGTAACTAACTCTCTAATCCCTACAAATCTCTCTTCCTCTGAATATATATACAGCCTCTAATACCATAATAGCAATAGAAAGTCATAGATTCATCCCTTCTTGAATTGTTTTAGGTCTCTATTGTGATCCAAAGAGTAAGAATGAGCAAGAGCCAAAATTTGTATGATCCTCGCGAGCCGAGTCATTTACACCAAATATTCCTTGGATTCGAGCTATGAAACTAGGATGGCCCATGCAGGTTTCAGATGGTGTTGGCAGTATAAACTAGGGTTAGACGGATGTGTAGTTTAAGAGAATATGAGGATCGTCCCCACCCACAAACCTCAGGCTCCTACGTGTTTGCGGCTGCTCCAAGTTAGAAGAGTTGCCAATTTTGGACGCACTGGGAGGTTTGGAAGAGTTGTGGGCAGACGGATGTGTGAAACTGAAGAGAATCAAGGGGTCTGCTGCTTTGACAAAGCTTCGATACCTACATGTTGGCCAGTGTTTTGAATTAGAAGAACTGCCAAGTATGGAGTCATTGGAATCTTTGGAGCAGTTGTGGGAAGACGACTGTGTGAGCTTGAAGAGAATATGAGGGTTTGCACAACCCAAAATATTTGATTCCTATGTGTTTGGTGAGTGCTTTGAGTCAAGCGAGCTGCCAAATATGAAAATGTTGGTGTGTTTGGAGGCCCACATGGGGGGCGGTGTAGGACTAGAGGATAAGAGGGCGGGATGATTGAAGGCATGCTACACACATGAAAAGCAAAGCGAAGAAAAACAAGAAACAACTCCCCATTGAGGTGTATCATTTAATTATTATTTAGCCATTGTTATTGGCATTATGAAGCTCTTTCCGATCTACAGGGTTTCTTTCCGTTGAGCCAAGTACTGGTATCTAAAAGCAACGTGTTTGACCACAAAAAAGGAGATATTGAGTTAATACATATTTTATAATTCAAATTTGATTAACATTGAAAGAAGTATTAGTGTATCTAGTTTATTTATATCACAATGATCAGAGATGGAATTTTACAAGCAAAGTTTTTGTATTTTAATCTAAGTTTTTGTATTTTACCCATTTTCGAATGCTCTCTACAACCACAGAAAAGCCCTAGAATCCATATTTGCAATCACTTCGAAACTTACAACAACTAATTCTTGTGAAGAATCAGAGGAGTTTCAGTCCTGAGAAATTCTCAGTTGAAAAATTTCAAAGACCAATGTGTATTTCAACTGATAGTGATATCAAACTCAGTGATAGCAGCGATAATTATCTTTAACTGTGCATTTTTTGTAGGAGAGTTTATTTCAGGAATCTTGTTACACTACAAGGAAAAACAACATATCCACGACATAGAGTTAATACGAATTTCGATCAAATTCCGGAACTCGTTTACTTACAAGAAATTCATTTCTTTCCAGAGTATATGGTAAAGATTAGCTTTTGGTAAGAAAAATCTAGATCAGGAGCCTCAACATTAAAACCCATCTGGCTTGAGTATTCAAACAAACTGATACATAATTCATCCTTATTGTCTCATATTAAGACACACAGAGAATTTGTTTTACTCTCTATTATACCATTACACGCTGAGATATATGGTATTAATGGTTTCCTATAGAAACTGTTATATTCTTCGACCTTCTTTCTTTGAATTCAATGAATATCGCCAATAGCAATGTCGACAACTACTACAAAGTCCCCTAACATCTAGGTAGCTCTATTTTATGTGTAATTCATAGCTCTGTGTTGTGTGTAATTCATTGAGCAGTTCCCATAAGTGAAGCTTAAATGTCCAACTCTCTCATATTCTCTAATGTATGAAATCATCTTTACAATACAGCAAGGACCCTTACGTATCATTCATGAAATAAGTTGTTTAAGGAATGTGTTGATAAAATAGATGATTTATATCTCTTTTCAATCACTACATATGATTTTACTAATAAACTAAGATTACATAACCTAAAATTTACAGAGAAAGAGAAATGTAAGATGCCACAATATTCATTGGAATGTCACGTTCTTTACTCTTGAGCTTAACCTAATTATAGATTTTGATCATTAACAATAATATGAATAAAAAATGCATAAAGACCATGACTTCCTACATCATATGAGAAATAGTTTCATTCTTCTCTAACTTCGTGCTATGTTTAGATACTCATTAATGTGTTTATAATCACCAGCCTAGATCCATCTTAACTCCGGATCTATCAAGCGCCCAGAGGGATCAAATCTCTCGAGGTGAAAACCTCTTTTTTGAGTGCAAAACTTGAGGAAAGGTTTTCACCTTGAGAGATTTGATCCCTCTTGGGGCTTGATAGATCCGGAGTTAAGATGGATCTAGGCTGGTTTCAGTCGTGTGCCACCAAGGAAAATCTATCAATAATATCAGAAACATGTGCTTAATTTTATCAATAATATGTAAATACATCTAATATTAACATAACCATTTTAAATATGTTAAATATGTCTGAGATTTATTGAGTCATTTTAATTTTACATTTGATTAGTTACCTTAGTTTGTTGAGATGATAAATAATGTAAAATAACTTTAATGATGAAATAAAATTTTGAATGCAAAGTGACAATGTAATAATATTGAATAATAGAAACTGTGAATAATAAGAATGTAGTCAATTACAAATAGTCTTCATTGTGAATAATAAGAATGTTGTCAATAATTTTTTGTGCTTACACTGAAATCATTGCACACACACTATTAATCCAATGACTATAAAATTAATGTACCATCATACATCCAATTACATCAAATTATAAATCAACATATACACTGAAATCAATGCAACTAATGCAAGAAATCAAATAATAATAGAAAACAACATCTACACTAAATTCAATGCCTCTAATGCAAGTAATAAAATATGATTAGAAATCAACATATACACTCAAATAAATGAGTCTAGTGCAAGTAGGAAAATAGGATTTAAAACCAACATCTATGCTGAAATCAATGCATCTAGTGAAAGCAATCAAATAGGATTAAAAATCACCATCTACACTGAAAAAAATGCATTTAGTGCAAGAAATCAAATAGGATAATAAATCATCTATGTTTAAATCAATGCATTTAGTTAAATAATCTACATTTAAATCAATGTATTTAGTGCAAGCAATCAAATATAATTAGAAATCAACATCTACATTGAAATTAATGCATCTAGTGCAAGCAATCAAATAAGATTAGAAATCACCATCTACACTGAAATCAAAGCATTTAGTGAAAGAAATCAAATAGGATTAGAAATCACCATCTACACTGAAATAAATGCATTCAATGCAAGCAATCAAATAGGATTAAAAATAATCTACATTGAAATCAATTCATCTAGTGCAAGAAATCAAATATAACCAAAAATCAAAATCTACATTAAAATTAATGCATCTAGTGAAATCAATCAAATAGGATTAGAAATCATCATCTACACTGAAATTAATTCATTTAGTGCAAGAAATCAAATAGGATTAGAAATCATGTACATTAAAATCAATCCATTAGTGTAAGTAATCAAATATCATTAGAAATCAACATCTACACCAAAATCAATTCATCTAGTGCAAGAAATCAAATAGGATTATAAATCACCATCTACACTGAAATCAATGCATCTACGGCAATAAATCTTCTTCCCTCTCTCCCCCATATATATCTATATATCCCTCCATCTCTCCTTTTTCTCTTTATCTCACCCCACTAAACAAACACTCCCTCTCACTCCATATCTATCAATTTCCTTGTCCCTACCTCATTCTCTCCATCTATCTTTTTTTCTCTTCACCTTACATGTATATCTATATCTCACTCTATCTCTCTATATCAAATCCAAAACATAAACTCTCTTTCTCCAATCTATCTATCTATTTATCACTCCCTCCTCCTCCTCTCCCTCCCTCTCTCTCTCTCTCTCTCTCTTTTCCCCTTCCCTCCCTCTCTCTCGCTTCTATCTCTCCTCCTTCCTGCTACCCTTTCTCCCTCTCTCTCCATCTTCTTTCTCACTCCCTCTCTCTCTCTCTCCATCTTTCACCCTCTATGTCTTTATTCTTACCTCCCCTTCTCTCCCTCTCCATCTTCATATCTCTTTCCCTACCTCTCTTCACTCTCTCTCTTCCTTTCTCTCCCCCCCCCTCTCTCTCTATCTTCACCTTCCAACTTTTTTACCATATGCCTCTCTCTCTCCTTTTCTCCCTTCTCTCCATATCCCCTTATTTTTCTCTTTATCTCACCCCAAACCATACACACTCCCTATTCATCTCTCCCTTGTCACTCCCCCTCTCTCTTCACTACTCACTCTCTATGTATTTCTTCTTCCATTCCTCTCTCCTCATCTAGATCCATCTCTCAATCCCTCCCTCTCTTCCCCTCCAAACCCATATTTCTATCCCTCCCTCTCTACTCCCCTCTCTCCTCCTCTATTTCAAGTCCCCTCTCTTTTCCTTCCTCTCTCTCCCTTTCTCTCCTACCTCCCTTTCTCTTCCCCCATCTCTCTCTCTCTCTCCATATCTCAATCCATCCTTCTCTCCCCCTCCAAATCCATATTTCTATCCCTCCCTCTCTCCTCCTCTCTTTCAAGCCCCCTCTCTTTTCCTTCCTGTCTCTCCCTTTATCTCCTACCTCCCTTTATCTTCCCCCATCTCTCTCTCTCTCTCTCTCTCTCTGTCTCTCCCATACAATCCTCTCTTCCCCCATCACTCCCTTCCTCTCTCTCATCATTCCTCACTCACCTCCTTCTATTTGACCCTGCAGCTCTCTTTCTTTCTCTCTATCTCTATCCTCCTATCCTCTCTCTTCCCCCATCACTCTATCTCACTCTCCAACTATCTTACTATTTCTCTCCCTTTATCCTTCTCTCCGCCCTTGTCTCCATCACTCCCCCCCTCTCCTTCTCTCCCCCCCTTGTGTCCATCACTCCTATGTATCTTTATCTCACCCATAAGCATACACACTCTCTCTCCATATCTCCCTTGTCACTCCCTCTCTATGTATTTCTTCTTCATTTCCTCTCTCTGCCTCCAACTCCATCTCTATATCCCTCCTCCTCTCATCCTTTCTCTCCTACCTCCCTCTCCCTTCCCCCTTCTTTCTCTCTCTCTCACTCCCTACCCTCCAATCCTCTCTCCTTCTCTCTCCCTCTCTCCTTATCTCTCTCCCACCTCCATCTTTATGTCTCCCTATCCCTCTCTTACCCTTCTCTAACTCTCTCACTCTTATCCCTCTCTGTCTCTTCATTCCTCTTCTCCCCTCTCCTTCGATTTATCTCCATATCTCCCTTGTCACTCCCCTTATTTCTCCACCTCTATCATATATCATGATATGTTAATATATATTACAATATAATAAATTTAATATTGTATTAATCTAAACATATTAAATTTAATAATATTAATATTTTAATATTAATTTTAGGGTTAATAATGTTTTTTTGGCATGGTATTAATAAGAATTCGGTCCATGGTATTTGACTCTTATACTTCATATATAATTAGATGTTGATTTCTAATTGTATTTGATATATTTTTATTTATTTACCTTACCTCTTTATATCTCTTTTATATTTATTTATTTACCATACATCTTTTATAAATATGTTATTTGGCCCATGGTATTTTCCCATGGTATTATTAATAATTTGTCCCATGGTATTTCGCCCATGGTATTATTAATAATTTGTCCCATAGGCTTCACGTAAATAAAACTTTTTTTTAGTTTTTGTAAATATAAAGTGGTTTATTGAGTAAATATAAAAATCAATTTTATTTATTTACCATACCTCTAGTTTATTTATATTTTTATTTATTTACCATACCCCTGAGTAATATAAAAAGAGGTTTTATTTATTTACCATACTTATGGTTTATTTATATTTTTACTTATTTACCATATCACTTTTTTGAGTGTTAGTAAACCTCTTCACATTTTAAGTTTATATAGTTTAAATTTATTTTTAATGAATTTTTAATTGTTTATTTATATGTTTATGTAAGTTATTATTCAAGCCGACATTTTTTTTTGGCTTCCGACATACTTACACATCGGGTCATACTGGGCTGTAGAATGCGCCTCTCGGCGCAACAAGAATTAGCGATGGCTATAAAGATAAACCCTACAACATTGATTGCAGTTCAACATTCAAAGTGTGGGAGGAAAAACTCTCGCATGCCAACCATAAATAACCGTTATCGTAGAATCTGGAAAAGGCCTCCACATCGAGCCCAACTTTTGGATTGATGTTAGTGGTAGACATCTAATAAGTAGTTAGACTTATGATAAAATAAAGTGAAAATACATTAAAGAAATATATTTTTTTAATTTAAATTGTTATTTTAGTATATATTTTAATAATATTATTAAAATTATTAGTGAGACTTCATTATATCTGTGGTAGACATGGTATTAGACCTTCAATTTTTTTTTGGATCAGGTATTACTTTGTGCAATATGATGGAGCCTCGACAAAACACAATGTTACGTGAATATTTTTTTGCCATATTTTTTAATGTTAGATAGTTTTAGATTTTTCATTGTTAAGATTCATAGGAATCTAAATAACATATTACAACATTGATTGCAATTCAACATTCAAAGTGTGGGAGGAAAAACTCTCGCATGCCAACCATAAATAACCGTTATCGTAGAATCTGGAAAAGGTCTCCACATCGAGCCCAACTTTTGGATTGATGTTAGTGGTAGACATCTAATAAGTAGTTAGACTTATGATAAAATAAAGTGAAAATACATGAAAGAAATATATTTTTTTAATTTAAATTGTTATTTTAGTATATATTTTAATAATATTATTAAAATTATTAGTGAGACTTCATTATATCTGTGGTAGACATGGTATTAGACCTTCAATTTTTTTTGGATCAGGTATTACTTTGTGCAATATGATGGAGCTTCGGCAAAACACAATGTTACGTGAATATTTTTTGCCATATTTTTTGATGTTAGATAGTTTTAGATTTTTCATTGTTAAGATTTATTGTTAAGATTGATGGTAAATAACATATTTACCATCAATTACTATTCGCCATAATTTAAATAAATATTTTCATTGCAATGAATTTAGAGGAATTAATGCCACATTTTATACTTTCAACATATTTACCATCAATTACTATCCACCATAATTTAAACAAATATTTTCTCATTCATCTGTTGCTTAGATATAATAAAGGGCCATACCTACTTTGAATTGTTTTTACCTCAATTTGTTAATAAAAACTCATAAGTTGCATCCTGTTATATATCATGTTATTGCCCATAAATACCTAGATCTTAGTTTCTATTTGTGTACAACCAAAAATGTGTGAGCGTTAAACATTCATTTCTCCAATTGCAAAAGAAATCCAGTAAGACGAATTATAAAATTCCCTTAAGGTATTCACATGTACAGAGAAACATCCGATCATAATGCATATGGGGAATCTGTTTGAGCCTATACACATGACCCTGAGTGACCCTAGAACCTAAGCTTAGATGCTTCTACCTGATGGGAACGATCCATAAGAGCTAATGGGAACGAGCCATACGAGAACGAGAGGTAGAAGAAAAGGTCTTGACCACTTAAAGAATATAAAGGAATATCTTTCCTACTAGTCATAAGGAAACAAATTGGTCTAACCCTATTAGGCAAGGTATAACCCAGTAACCACTAGCCCTTAAGCCCCTTTTTCATGTAAATTAATGTTGGGAGAAATTCGTTGTAGAGTGCATGCATCTAGACACCCACTTGAACAGAGTTTGCGCCTTGTTTCCATGAAATCCATGAATCACCAATTGTGTCCGACCTCCATGCCTTTGTATTTGGATAACAAGCGTAAAGCACCATTATGTGTAGCCTTAGAAGAAAGCAATGAGTAACAACAAATTTATAGGTGTAAGTGAAATTTGATACATAAGAGAAGATGAAAAAGATTCAAAAACTTCACAAGCTTCACATCAACGAATGACACAAAGATGCAAACACACATTAAGAAAAAAAATAGACACATAGAGTACGTGGAAAATAATAACCAGTGTACACACTCCCAATAAGGGGTGGATTTGTTGCCATCTTTGTAGCAAGTAGAGAGTTCAAGCCAAGTGAAAGCCATAAAGATAGAGTTCATCTTTAGTCTCATGGAGTAAGGCCCTATGACCGAACCGTATCGTCTATTTTAAGTGTTTTCCCATGCCTTAAGTTGTAGTCAAGGAAGGCATTTGTTTCCTTATTGTACATGTTTAGTATTTCTTATACTAGGTCGAGAATGATAATAGAAAAACCAATATAGTCACATTGCAGATAGAGAATAAACATCATTGATGGATCGTGAGAGATGGCATTACACAATTGGATGTCACAATTTTGGAATGGATTGGATAGAAATAACACCCAACTCTGGAAATCGTGTTGAATCAAAAACATTGTGTTGGCCAAGGAAAAATATACAATTCTCATTTTAATGCACTTTCCAAGGTACTTACATATCTCTTTTATTATATGCAGGATTATAAATATGCAACTTATAATCCTGTGGCATATGACATAGACAACCACTTCTATGAGATGGTTGTAAATTACCACAATTCATTAATCAATGAGACTTATAGTGACATTAGCTGTAGAAAGTGCCCACGGATGTTAGAATGACTCTAAGAGGCCAAGTATTGAAAGTTGAAATGGAAATGGTAAAATTGGGGAAATTAAATGAAAGAAAGGTGTAAAAGAGGGCTAGAAAAAATATGACAGGCCTGCTTGTCTGCTTTGAATGTGTGATTCTCTTTTCATCTTCTCTTTTTTCACCATATGACTTAGTCTGAGTTGTGAGACTCATAATTCTGACTTGTTGATTTAGACTAATAGGCTCTGACTCGTGAGTCTGTGATTTTGTAGCTTGACTTGAAGCACTCTCGAGGATAGTCTACACCTTTTTCCCAATATAATACTAATAACTTTATATTCCTTTTTGTCTATTTATTATCTATTAAGTGGTATTTATTTGAATGAAAAACTCTTTTATTTTTTATTTGATTTTGTAAGATTTATTTTTATTTTCAAGTTTATTTCAAGCTTCAACTATAACCAAGCTTTGCCAAGTTATTCTTGAACCCAAGTCACCTGACTTTGATAGTGATATGTAAAAATTTTGAGAATCATGTAACATATCTCATGCACTTACTTCAAATTAGTATGACTAATGATAATTAACCTTTTAGTAATTACATTAATATTCCAGTCCTTTAGTCTAGATATACTATTTGAGTAATGATAATATTTGATGTACATAACATTGTTGCACATGTTTGCACAAATGTATTTCCATATATGTTGTTGAATGTAATTATTAATTTCTTTGTGGGTTACAAAAACAAAATAATATTGGAATGCTTGAATGGGCTCTCCACTCCAATAACTCAATGTGGCGAGGTAATGGAGTCTGTCAGTTTCTATGCAATAATTTATCTTACCATATAAAGTGGTAGTAGTATTACACCCTATTTTAGAGCAAAGATGAATTATCTCTTCTTGTTTTAGAAACGCACATGCTTGCAATTATAAAATATGCGTAATTTCAGAAAAAATAAATATTAAAGCATTCGTTACGAGGTATATAGCAAAATATTTTGAGAACAAGGGAAATGTGACCTTAACATGTGCTTACAAACCATATATATGCAGTGAAAGAGATGGGAGCTGTATATAATTGAACCTATTGTTTACCACAATCTACAACATATAAAATACTAAACTTGTTTCATAACAACCCTTTTCTATATTTAGCCTAGGATATTCAGCGATTTTGAAAAAGGATGAACTTAGTTTATTGACAAAGGCTAAGCTATTTTCGGAAAGGACGAGGGAAGTTTATTAATAGAGGCTAGTGCGTTGCCTAGAATTAAACACCGATAATGGTAATATAACAACTAATGGTGTAGTATGGTCTGGCACTTTTATAATTCAAAAAAGACTTTTGATTTCGCAATTATTTCTGTTTTCGGGTTGAAAACGAGCCCTATTCAAAACCAAACTCTGCATAGAATATACATTGGACTATCAAGAAGTTAAAAATTTGCACTCGTTGTTCAAACCAGTAATCCCCTTCGCTTTTTCCCTTCTTGAAGTCACTAGTGGCTGTGAAGACTCGTTCATCTACCTCAACTGTGTTGAAGTAGCGAACAGAATCCTTACCTAGGAAATCAAATTGTAGAGACTTTGGAGGAATTAATGTCACATTTTCTACTTTTAGTGTGCAACAACCCACTGTATTAGCCTTGTCATCATCCTTCTCATTTCCAGCCCTCAGAGAAAGCCTATCAATCAGGTTTGTTGCAACTGCAATCTGTTTACTGGTCTCATCCTTTGACTTTAACCATCTAGTATATGTTGCTTTAATATTATCTACATAATCCTTGAGCATTCTTGCCTTCTCATATACTTTTCTCTGTCAGTTTGGCATTTCCAGAATGACGAGGAGCCAAGAATACATATTTGAATTCTTTTGGATTGAATGGGTCATTCCAATAAGCCAACCATGTTACAGTCCTGTCATGCCTAATCTCCTTCCACTTGTGGCCGACATTGTACACTCTGGGATGGGAGAATATTTCCCTATATTCATTCTAATATCTTCTAGATAAATTCTCTTCTTCAATTTACCCATTTTGGAATGCTTTCCATAGCCATGGAAGAGCCTTGGTGGATCAACTCTAAAGTTCCCAACCTACTCTTTCACTCCATCAACAATTGCCCAAATACACTTCTCCCCTGTTGTTGCTTATTTTCTTTCAAAGCTTCTTTTGCTTTGTACTCATATGTTTCTTCTTATTTTTTGCTCCAAGATGTGATTTGTAAATTAGGGTATATCGCATAGCTCAAAGTTTTGAATGACATGGCCAGTCCCAAAAACTTGCTTCCAATCATGCCCAAAATTCTCTATAAATTTTGGGTTTGTGGCATAGTATGTGTCCTTCATGACTATAAATATAGTGCTAATCTACTCTTCTCTAGGAGTAAGAACAAATGGCTTGCCATTGTGAAGCATATTGAATCCATGAGGTTGGTAAGGGGGAGGGAAAATTACTCCATTATGCTCCAATGTTGCCCACTTTACCTCTTCCTTGACAACCATTTTCAGTGCAGGTTTTGCTGATGGAGCTTTTGGCACTAATGATTTTGGTGGAAATGCCCAAATATAAGTTGGGTTAGAAGAAATTGAATTTTCTAATGTTGTCTCTGCTATCATTTGAGGATGGAAAACGAAATCCTGCAAAACAATCAGATTCCAAGTGTCGGATGACACTACAATGTTGTTGGAACATATGCATTCATTTTTCAATTTATTGGTTTTTATATTTTTCCCTTTTGATTTGTATTTGAATTATACAAGAGAGAAATAAAGTTCTTAATATTTTGTATGCTTTCACAATGTTTCAAATTACTAAATTGGTTTTTCAGTATTAAGCGCATTCTTTTTGCTCTGGATGTTGTAGGTGACACTTTCACTATCAATGCTACTCTTTGCCTTTACAACATTTGGTGCAATTGCTAATTACGCCGGAGGCATTCTCTTTGCTGGAGTGGGGTGAGAAAACACTATACACCCCTGCCAATGAGAATCTTTCTCTATTGCCCTTCCAACCAATTAGATTTTTCCATTTGGTTATTCCTCCAACCAATAAAAATTGGTCATCTTTCCAGCTATTACTATTACTCATATGTCTCGCCTTCTCATTTAAAGTCTTATCTTTTTAATTTTACCACACCATAAATTCTGGTGCCCTCTCACACTTGAAATTCACATGGGAAAGTTACGGTTTTGAGGTTTTGATAGGATCCCCATAAGACGGTAAGTGAAACTGAATGGACTCATTATATTCAAGATCATTTGCGCTGTCCCCAAATTCGTAACAGACTGTCGTCCGTTGTCTCAATATTCAGAGTTACCAACTTTGACAACTCTGAATATCCGCCGTTCCTTCTTTCAACGAGAAGGCCACTGTTGTCTTCGACCCTGGGTGTATCGAAGAGTTATTTCTTTTGTTGTTGGGCTTTGGCTTAATGGGCTTCCCCAGAATCAGAAATGTTGTGGCATTCGACGAGTCATCATGTATTTCTTTTTCCACCACTTCAAGACCATATTCCCATCTGGCAATCTCATTGTCGATGACATCTGTGTCGTCTATGTCGTTCTCCGCTACGAAATGAGTTGCGCTCGTAGCGTTGTCCACGACCTCCACCTCCACGCCAAGATCCGCGAGACAGTTCTAGAAATGTGCGAGTTCCTGCGGATGGTTGATCACTCTCTTCAAAGAATGTCTCTTCCCCACCCCTCTCACTACTAGGAGGCAATGATTTATGGGAAAAAATACCTCACCCACCACACGGAGTTCAGGATAGTGCAAGATCAAATCGCAGTTCCTCTCAATCACTCCATCCAACGTGTTCTCCACAACCACTACTGCCCTATCGGCGGGTCCGACTCGAAGGAGGATTCCATTCCCCCTTTGAAGGGGAGGGCTTCACACCTCTAGAAGGCTTGAACGGCCGCCTCATGGCAATAAGAACCGCGCACGCCCTGGTACGCCACTCTCACCGGCTTCCCCTCAAATGACGTCCCCCTCCAGCGGGGCTCCATTGGGAGCAACACATCTCTACTGCCAGACACCCTCTCTTTGTAAATTCGTTCTAGCTGATCTAACAATGTTGTCTCTAAGTGGGCATGTCATTCTGGCGGTTCATAGTTAATGGGAGATTGCGACATTGTTGGTTGTTCCACAACTCTTGCACTTCATAGGTACTGGCACCCATATCCCCCTTTAAACAACTTTTCCGAAGAAAGACCCCATAATGGAATTCATAGTCCCTTTCTTGTTGGCAAGGTGGGGTTGAAGAGCTTAGTATTTAAATGAGGAAGCACACTGAGATCCACAGGAGAAACTCTCAACCTCTATACTAATTCCTCTAAGGGCGCTCCGCAATCTCAAATCCACATATGATCTTATGCTACCCATTTTCAATTAGAAGGGTAAGAACATCTCGCATTGCCCTTTATACAATACAATCGAGACAAATACACCATAATTGAGACAAATACACCATGGTGATAGAGGTTTCAACTCATGGTCTGCCTGGAGGATGAAGTGAACAAATTTCTTATAGAGTCCTTGACAAATGGTGAGAATTTCTTGCTTGTAATAATATTAATTGTTAATAATAATGATTGATAACAGAAAATGGTTGCAAAATTCTTAATTTATTGGCTATAATGAGATTATTATATTGTGGAAGTGTTGGCCAGGGATCATGAAGTTCACTGTGTGAAAATGAATGTTCTTATTTAAACTCTTGTAGCTGGCCTGCCTGTAGGAACCATAAGATACAAATCCAAATTTGTTCATATTTTCAGAGATAGTAGCAATCATGATTTCCCTACCATAATGTTGGAATATGGAACATATATCAAGGCCAAGGTGAAGTTTTAAATCCCACTAAATAGACAAAAAAATGTGCTTTTCCTACCGAGTTTGATTATTGTTTCTGTATTTTTCCATAATATGATTTCAATTTGTGAGTGCTCCAAGAAAGACATGAAAAGTTTAGACTTCCTTTAGCTTGGGCTGTCTTAGGGTATCTATTCTAGCAAAATAATTTCCAAGAACTTGGCACCTATTCTCATATGCTTGAAATGATGAAACTCCTGTCATTCCAGTAGGGAAGACGAAAACGGAAATGGAACCCTGGTTGCTGGCTCTTAATACTAGTTCAAGTTTACACAAATGCTCAGACGACTTATTTTTGAGTTAGTATTTCCAGGTTGCTTAAACTTTCTCGATTGAAATTTCATTTCTAAGGGTATAATCTCTTCAAACTGTCATGCACTCACGATTTCAGAATCACATGATATTCTCTTTTAGAGTTCATATGATCTTTGGATATTTTGTTCATATGATCTTTGGATATTTTGTTTACCCATGGTGTTTTAGATCATCTGCCAATTCTGGCATCAAAATTGCAATTTCATGTTTAATGGTATTTCTTTCCCTAGAAAGATGCCTAGGAAACTTCTGAAAACTTAATTTTTGCCGATGTTGTGTAATGGGGTAAACCCCTGGTGCCTAAATTTCAAGTATTTGAGCACTTGGAGAGTTGAACCCGTGACCTTTGGGAGACAACCCCTAACCTCTCCAACTTGAGATATAGATATTGCATCTGGCTTATCACTGTTAACCCTTGAGGCTAATGGCATTATTTTTTGGGGTTAACAACATTATCTTTTTTAACTTATGGAGTGTGCACTCACAATTCCTAGATCGCATAATGTTCTCTTCTTGACTTCCTCCTCTTGGCACACCTTGCAATTTTGTTTTGTTTATCTATGATTTTTTTAATGATGTTTTTTATCATCTGCATGTGTAGTTATGTCCTTACTTTGTATTTTTCCTTCTTCTTCTTGCAAATAATATGTAGCTTGGTAGGGCAGTTTTGATTTTATCAATGGAATTCCTGTATCTTGTCATTTTTCTACGATTTTATGTAGGTCGCTTTCCATTGTATTTTTGTGCTTATGTTTTGAGTGCACTCTTTTAGTTTTATGATATTTTCAAATATATTATTTGATTTCCAATTTCGTGGGCTAGATTTTGTTTCATATTTTCATTCTTGTGGTAGTGTTTCTTGACCTCTGTTACACATAAAAAGCTATTACGGGTAACTTGTCTCTATCTTGTACTTTTTAAGGATGTCATTGTCTCAATTCCTTGTCTTTGTTGACTTTTTGTACTTTGATTTGGGAAGAGAAAGTATCATTACATTTCCATTTGCCTCAAGTAAGATTAAGCTAATCTCTAGTAAAAGTATTTGGTATGGTATTGTAACTTTGTTTTTTTTTTACTCTAGAAACTATAAAGGTTTTTTTTTTTTTACAAATTTTAAATGATTTATTACAATTTTTGTTGGAAATTTTTATCACTTAGTTTAGCAAGTTACTTTGTCAACAATCTATTAATTATGGTGACTGCAGTACCCAAACTTTATTCTTGTCCAATAGTGGATTAATAAATAGATATTTATGAGTTTTTATAACATTCTAATGCTTTTATTAAATCACTATTATATTTTCACTTATTGTTGAGGTTTCAAATTCTTTTCTATAAGTCTTATTTTTAGGCTACGTTTTGATTGTAAAACTACTTATATCACAATTAATATAACAATATGCAAAACCAAAATTTTACAAAAAAATAACTATGAAGAAGCATTATAAGTCATTTCAAAACTTCCAATACCATAAACATATACATGTTATCAAACATTCAAATTCCCATTAAAACTTGTAGAAATAATAAAAAACATATGCACAAGGTTTAGGACTAAAAAACCATTAAAAGAATCAATTTATGTCTTCAGGGTTGCATTAACAATATACACAATCATTATTACTTTAAACACAAACTATTGTAGATTGTAACTACAAGATCAAAGGTGTCATGATTGGGTTGTTCTTCGACAACTAGTTACTTCCATTTAGTATTTTCATCTTGATACAGGTTTGTCACCTTTAAGATGGCTATAGGGATGGATAACTCCATGTCATCAAATTATGGTTGAGGATACTCATCATCCTAACTATGTGGTCTTTCTAAGTGCATTTCACATGTTAAAATTTATGTAAATAATCAAAACTATTAATCCTCAAAAGTTTAGAATACTTCTAAAATCTTAAAAGTATGGCTACTAACTTGGGAAAAAACAAGGCACTATCACAAGGAGACTAATGAAAGTTGAGATGCAAGAGTAGTTCAAAGATATTTTTCAATAAGGGGAGGCCGACACTCACAAATTTGGATAGAACATCAAATGAAGGGCATGAAAAATGTAAAAACATCACCAAATTTTCATTTGATGAACAAAAAGGATTTGAAATTCCAGGCATGTTCCCAAGTTCCTCAAAGACACAAAAAGGCCACCTTCATTAATGCATATTTGTCCTTTCTTCGTGTGGTGATAGTTGTAAGAAGAAGCATTGGCAATTGGAAATCTAGGGAAGTGCATTCTTCTTATATTCTACAGAATCAATTCTCTAGAGGCTTTCCATCAAACTGTATATTTAGTTTGAAAACTTAAATCCTCTACAAGGTTAGATTAATATCAGTCGAAAAAATTTAAAAGCAAAATCTTCCCAAATTGATATAGGAAAAATTTAAATGATATCTCCACAAACATGGTCAAAGCATATTTGGTTGAGCAGGAAAACTCACATATTGCCCATTGCTCTCATGGATCACAAATCAGCCCAAAATTGGCAGCATGAGAAACTATCATTTCTTCAAATTGTTATGAACCCCCAGTTCAACGCATTTAAGTATTCTACCACATGTGCATGTAGATAGTTGCAGCTGAAAATTTCTGCTGTAATTTTGAATTTTCTACTACTCTCATCGACGTTTCGGTAACATAGTTGGGATTTGAATAGCACGTCGATTGGAAAAACTTCAATATTCATGGTTTCCCTGGCCATGTCTTGATTTTCGTTGGTTAGAAGATTAGAAAATTGCACAACAAAATGTGCCCCCGAAGAAAGCGTAAAAACGAATCTCCTGCGAATGTGGCTAACACAAAATTATGGGGAAAACCCTCGACTTCTGCAGGCCCACTAATGGGGCACGTGTAAGAAATCGGTTCTATGGATTTTGCTGTTTAATGAATTATATGACGTCAATGTCAAAAGCCCGTCTGTGTTATAATTATTGCCCATTCTCTAGTCCACAACCATAATAAAATTTTCACAATTTCATAACATATAAAAAAACAACATTTTTAACAATTCCACATATTTGATAATGACATATCGACGATATTTTTTTAAATAATTCTTGGGAATTATACATAATTAAAACAACAAAAAAAATACTCAGTTATGATGGTTCGATTATGGTGCTCTTGTTCGGACCACTTCACTGAATATGCCACCATGTCAACTAGGAAACTCTATCTCACTTATGGAAACTCTATCTCACAAGTGGTCCCAAGGCTATGCTGCAAAAGATGCACTGAACAACATTTTGATGCTCGAAAATCAAAACCCTTTCATCGTTCTCGTAAAGCTACTAGAGTTGGAGCTCAACTCGACTATTGATGTCAATACCCTTTTGGATTTTTTGATGAAAGTTATATTGCTTTTGTTCAACCCCTTCGACAATAGAAAAATCGATCAAAGAGGGGTGAGTGGAAGCAGTAGAGTCGGAAATATCATTTTGTACACAAGGAAATGCAGTTTCAGAAATACCGCTCACAGAGCCGCTGACTATATACCCCTCGGTTGGGTGCAAATTTTCACTACTGGAATTGACCCTGAGAGACCGAGTGGAGTAACCGGTTGTTTTTCAGGGCGAGAGCGCAAGGTTGTCATAGAAGAACTGAGAAATGGTGACTTTGTCGAGCGGTTTCGAGGCAGGGAGCTGCAAGAAGGGATCGAGGTATGGCGGATCATCAGTGGTAGTTTTGTCGGGTGGAAATTCGAGAAGACTGATTACCGGAGCAGTGTCGTAGCGTCGAAAGGGGTTGGGCTGGTTTGCCCAATCAAGGCCATGGTGGCCACGACTGTATTTGTTGAAGGAATGCTTTGTTTTCTCGTGGTATTTTATCACTGCCGACAGCTTTTCTGGTAGAGTTGGGATTGCAGTTTGATGTTGTGGTGGTGCAACAGAAGCCATGGTGGCAAACCTGCCAGAGAACATGGTTTTTAGGGAAGCCTTAGGTTTGCGGAAAATTGCACAGCGCCGCGATGTTAATGGAGACGTTGGGTTTGTTGCCATGGATTGGATTGGATTCCTTAATACAAAATTCTAGAACCGGACAACCATTATGTTAAATAGTAAACTTCTTTTAATTTTGTATTATAAGATTTTTATAATTTTAGCCCGGGTTACTTTCTTTATTACTGTTTTATTTTTTAATTGTAGAAACGTAGCTTTGGAAGCTTGCTCATCGATCTCTGCGCTTGGTCGCCACATAGCTGCTGCCTCGTGCACTGTGTGGTGGCGTGCTGCACAAAGGAGGCGAAGCCGACCATACAGTTGTTCATGGAGTCAGTGTTCTGCCTGCAGCCCCCCGGTGACACGCCGACGTGTCGGTCGACTTTCGATGCCATCATAGCCGGAGGCGTTTTGTATTCTTCAACCAGGACTCCGCTTATAGCAGTACACGTGGCATCTTCCATCAGATAGCGAGGGGTGCTCTGTTTTTATTTCGCGTGCAACTAAAGTTTTCTTTCATGAAGGACAACGATATTCATTTCTATACATTTCAATAGGAAATTGCTTAGCCTCAATGAAATTTCCCATCTGTATACTCACCATGAAGTAATGTTATCTTTTAAACTCTAAAAAAATGTCTCCATGACATCAACCCAATTTCTTCTCATTCTCATGCTTTGAGATGATTTAAATGACATACATATTAACATGAATGACTTAACTATAATTTGTTCACAAAAATATTATTTGTTTTTTCAAAATATATGCTTACCTTTCCATCTTTCTCCCCTATTTCCTATTTACATCACTCATTAGTTATGTCCAACTACGATCCTCATACTCACATAATTTTATTCCAAATTCATTTACATATTTACATAGACACAAATTCAAGACATATTCATATTTACATAGACATTTTATATTGCCTAGCAAGGGATGACACAAAAAAATATATGTTTCACAGTTTAAAAGCCAATATTCCATACCGTCACAGACTTGTTCTTTTCATAAAATTCTCCCTTCAATGTCAGTGTCTCCACCTCTTGTATTAGCATTCATTGTGTCCCACATGTAGAACACCAAGACACTTCCCTTCCATATCTACCGCTCCACCTTCGAGCATTCCTTTCGACCTCTTAATGCAATTGCTAGTTATAACACTTCCAAATTATGCACAAGTTAACATTGAAGGAAAGAAAGGTGACCCCAACCTCTTGGTGGGGCATCAATGATAGCTCTACGGTGCAAGTAGGCCATAGCTTTATGACAAACGCCTCACCATCACGATCAAAATTATGCACAAGTTAACATTGAAGGAAAGAAAGGTGACCCCAACCTCTTGGTGGGGCATCAATGATAGCTCTACGGTGCAAGTAGGCCATAGCTTTATGACAAACGCCTCACCATCACGATCAAAGTGGTGAGCTGTGTAAAAACTATAAACGCCGGTCAATTTTAAACCCTCAAGGGAAGGAAAGGTTACCCCAACCTATTAGTGGGGCATCAGTGATCGCTCTATGGTAAGCCTCGGAGGACAAGGCCAGGGTGAAAATTGAGTAGAGAAATCCTGCGGCCTTTCAAGCCCAGGTGGCAATCTCAGTCGTCATTAGTGACGTTCGCGGCCTTTTCAAGCCGAGGTGACAATCAGAAATCCTCCGTCGTCATTAGTGACGTTCAAAATATACACGAAGGGTTTCTCCCTTCTTGACTACTGTTTACTTTCTCCGGTAATCCCCACCATGACGATTAGGTAATCGCTAAGCTAGGGGATTGACCTTTCCTTCCCCTTTATGAATCCGAAATTGGCCTTTCTGGTGAGAGCATGTTTTCCTCCGCCACAGCCACCCCACCTTTTCTGCTTCAATATCGATCGCAATTGCAGCCATACATCGCCTGCTTCGCTGCCTTAATGGCAATGGCGGGAGAGAGATGAAGAGATATAACAGATACGACGTATTTCTGAGCTTCCGAGGAATCGATGTGAGAAAAGGGTTTGTCGATCATCTCTACCACGCCCTCACCGGCGCAGGTTTCCACGTATTCCTTGACACCCACCATCTCCAGAGGGGAGAGGATATCTGTGCAGGCCTACAACACGCAATCAAGGTAAGTCGCATGCTGATCCCCATATTCTCCATGAATTACGCACAATCTGCATGGTGTCTCAGAGAAGTCTCTCTTATGGAGAAAGAGAGGAAAAAGGGATCGGCCATTGTCGTACCTCTGTTTTACAATGTGACTCCCTCTCAAGTTCGGCACTCGGATCAATCTCATGACAGCCCATTTGCTGAAGCATTCGAAGAGCATGAGAGGAGTGGGAAATACAGCGCACAAGAAATTAATGAATGGAGGGCTGCTCTCTGTACAATCTCTCGTCTCTCGGGGTGGTCGCTTCAAGAAAGCACAAATGGGTGGGTGTTTTATTATCTTTCTCTTCTTATTTATATGTTGTTTTTGTTTCTGCTTAGTATAGCATTAATCACATTATTATTAAGATTTTCAAACTTGTGAAGATACGAAGCCGCCCTAGTGAAGCAAGTGGTTGAAGAAGTCTGTAAACTTTGTAAGAGACGAACCGCTCGCCTTTGATTTACCAGTACCGCTCCAGCACGGCGTCCAGTGAAAGAAGATATTCTTCTAAATAAATCTCCACGAGGTTTTGGAGACATTTTAAGCATGTCTGTTTTGTCTCTGTAAAACAGACCTGCAGCATGAATGCTTGTTAAATAGGGCTATGCTCTAGTCATTTATAAAAAGAAGGCAATATGCTTGCAAGAGTGTAATATGCTTGGCGCAGAACATCAAAACTTCTGTGGTTGACTAAATGTCTGCCGAACTTCAAGAGTGTAATGTGCTTGCAGAACATCAAAATTTCTGTGGTTGACTAAATGTCTGCAGAACTTCAAGAGTGTAATATGCTTGCAGAACATCAAAACTTTTGTGGTTGACTAAATGTCTGCAGTAAATGTGTAATCGATGGCTCAATGTATTTGTAAATTATCCGGTTTGATTGTCAAAAGAGTCTATGTGACAAGCTGTTGATGGGTTGTGTTGCAACATTACTACTTCTACTTCTAGGACTCTTAGTTCCTAGCATGGTTGTTTTCCTTTCTTTTATTCCTTTGGACTGTACTGATATGTAGAATTGGGTAAATTTAAATAACCCTTAGAACAATACCTTCATGATTAAGTGATCAACAATAAAAGGTTGCTATCATAATTTTAAATTTTGCGAGATTTGATTAAGTTTGAATAACTTTTTAGAATCCCACTCTAGGCTTTTCTTATAAATTTGAAATTTCCAAAATTAATCCCCAAAAAATTAAATTCTTATTATACTTTAATTTATATTACAAAAATCATAATTTTTATTTATTAAATTATTATAGTTTAATGATTATTATTAATCTTATTTAATAATAAATTTATGGATCTTGAATAGAGTGCAATCTGTTAAGACACTCTTTAATATGAAGTCACTAATTCAATTTTCTCCCCTCCAATAATATATTAAATATAATAATCCTACCAAATTTAAAAAAAAAATTAAACTAACTGTTCAATAAAATGAATATTAATTATACACTTAAAAATTGTTATTAAAATTAATCTAGACTTAATTAAATTTGAATAACCTCATAAAACTCCCACCATGGATATTTGCCAAAACTAAACCTTGTTAAAAAAAATTATAATTTTTATTTATTATGTTTCACTTATTATTATTAATTTTATTTATTTTACTAAAAAAATATACGAAAAAGCTATAATTAGTCAAACTAATGTATTAGTTGGATGAGTATTGATTTTATTTTCAGAGTTATGTAATAATTAGTTTAATTAGGTCTAGACGTTGTCCAATACACTATTGGAGAGATGTAGAGATATAGACGTTGTCCAATACAGTATTGGAGAGATGTAGATGTAGACATGTAATATATTTTTCTATAAATTTTGTGATTGATTAAATTAAAATAAAATCATTATAATTATTAATTAAATATATATAAAATTAAAAATAAAATAAAATTAATGATTAAAATTAATAATTAAATTAAGTTAGATCTATTTTAATTTTAGATTAATTTTTGATATTTAAGCTTTTTTTACAGTGAAAAGAGATTTGATCTTTTTCTGTACTTGGTAGATTTAGATTTAAGATGAATCTAGATTGATATATTTGTTTTTTGTGACTTGGGTGAATATATGATAAGGCTAACGTATTTATTGGATGGAAAAAGACCAATCAACCCACAATGAAATATATATATATTTTAAACCAGAAAGAGTAGTATTAATATTTATAAATCGCGTCAGAGCGTGTGTAAAACCAAAGATTTTAATACAATTTTCCCATCCCTTTTTCAGAGTGATTTTCTCCGATATACCAAAACTAAATCCTTTAATTACCAACCTATAACTATATACTTTGAAGAACTGCTTTAACAAATATGTACATGCATGGTTTGTCATAAAAAACAAATTTTAGATTAACATAAAGAACAAACTATTCCTCCATCGATGCAGGGTTATTGAGGTCTAGACCCATGTGTTCATCCTCCGCCTATGGGCTTTTCTCCGCCAGCTTGAGCTTCAACTGCTCAATTTCCTGCCTAAGAGCATCGACCTTGTCTTCGAGCTTCTGGATGCGCTCCTTCTTCTCCAATTGTCGCTCCTGCATGTTTAGCGCATTGCTATACTGTTGGTGGATACACATCTGCATTATGGCTAGGCCATCTTTGAATTCCCTATGTTCTTGTGCAAAAAATTCACGTGTATGCTTATCATTATCACCATCCCTAGCTTGATTCTCTCGTGAACCTCCACACTTAGGCCTTTAGACGCCCCGAGAAACAGACCCTGAACTCATTGCCACTGAATTTCTTTGTACACTCATACTCACCACTGGGAAACTACGAAAACCATAGTCTTTTAGGAAGTTGAGAACTCCCCACACTCACTAGATCCAAATGGAAAAAAAACTCCCAGAACCCCTGGCAAGAGGAACCACAACACCACAATCACTCTTCCCGACCCACAACACCAACCCACCTCTTCCCTCACTACAAAATACTACCAACGAACTGGCCACCCTGACAAGATATTTCCCCAAACTGCACTGAAACCTCAGCCACGACCTCTAGAAGAAAGTAGAGACCACCTTGGAAGAGACAAAACAAAACTCATTGCAAAAGATCTTATCCTTAGTCCCTATATAGCAAGCCCATGTGTGAATTCTAATGCAACACTGTGTCATTGTACAGACTGTGCTGAAATCCCAATGTTTTGTCATTTTTTTCCTGTACTTCCTTTGTTCCTTCAACCTCACCCATGTCCTCCTCCCACATGTGACCTACACAAATTGGAACAATGAGAGTAAATGCAACTCATTATCATCCAAAATTCCCATGGAGAAAACGTTGGATCACCGACTGCAGTAGGTGCTTCGAGGTCGAGAGAACAAAGTTTGCATGTAGATTTTAATACAATTTTCCCATCCCTTTTTCAGAGTGATTTTCTCCGATATACCAAAACTAAATCCTTTAATTACCAACCTATAACTATATACTTTGAAGAACTGCTTTAACAAATATGTACATGCATGGTTTGTCATAGAAAACAAATTTTAGATTAACATAAAGAACAAACTATTCCTCCATCGATGCAGGGTTATTGAGGTCTAGACCCATGTGTTCATCCTCCGCCTATGGGCTTTTCTCCGCCAGCTTGAGCTTCAACTGCTCAATTTCCTGCCTAAGAGCATCGACCTTGTCTTCGAGCTTCTGGATGCGCTCCTTCTTCTCCAATTGTCGCTCCTGCATGTTTAGCGCATTGCTATACTGTTGGTGGATACACATCTGCATTATGGCTAGGCCATCTTTGAATTCCCTATGTTCTTGTGCAAAAAATTCACGTGTATGCTTATCATTATCACCATCCCTAGCTTGATTCTCTCGTGAACCTCCACACTTAGGCCTTTAGACGCCCCGAGAAACAGACCCTGAACTCATTGCCACTGAATTTCTTTGTACACTCATACTCACCACTGGGAAACTACGAAAACCATAGTCTTTTAGGAAGTTGAGAACTCCCCACACTCACTAGATCCAAATGGAAAAAAAACTCCCAGAACCCCTGGCAAGAGGAACCACAACACCACAATCACTCTTCCCGACCCACAACACCAACCCACCTCTTCCCTCACTACAAAATACTACCAACGAACTGGCCACCCTGACAAGATATTTCCCCAAACTGCACTGAAACCTCAGCCACAACCTCTAGAAGAAAGTAGAGACCACCTTGGAAGAGACAAAACAAAACTCATTGCAAAAGATCTTATCGTTAGTCCCTATATAGCAAGCCCATGTGTGAATTCTAATGCAACACTGTGTCATTGTACAGACTGTGCTGAAATCCCAATGTTTTGTCATTTTTTTCCTGGACTTCCTTTGTTCCTTCAACCTCACCCATGTCCTCCTCCCACATGTGACCTACACAAATTGGAACAATGAGAGTAAATGCAACTCATTATCATCCAAAATTCCCATGGAGAAAACGTTGGATCACCGACTGCAGTAGGTGCTTCCAGGTTGAGAGAACAAAGTTTGCATGTAGATAGCCCTCCAGATACTAGGTGTAGGACGGTATGAGTGAAAGCAGCCACACTACAACATGATTTTAGGCGGATCAATACCACGAATAACAAGGGTGGGCTGATGAGAATTAAAGGGTGGGCTGGATGGCATGCTAAATGAGGGGAGGAGAGGGGTGAGGGGTGAGGAAGAAAGGCAAACAGGAGCGGAGGGATAAAATAGTAGGGAGTATACATAGGAAAAGCCCCCCACCTCACAGAGTTTATATGAACCATTCTTCATTTTCCAGCGAAAAGGTTCGAAATCAATCCCATTTTGAGAGCTTTATGCATTGCTAAGGAATATATAAGGTTCCATCTATACCATTCACTATACTGCTCTCTTTAAACTCGTGTTTTGGGCAAGTGTATTGTACCTCATATATTTAATTATCAACATGGAGTCCCCTAAGATTATTAATTCTTTGATGTTAATTTTATTTGCGAGAGAGAGCCAAGGAATAAACCATAGAACTTTATTTGATTGTTTTTTTTCCATCCCAATCTCCAAGCATATCTTACTTCAATATTTCCTACAAGATTAGTAAGAATCCTCTCTCTCTTACCACCCCTCCCCACAATAAAATACTTATCACACTTCTTTAAAAATATAATTTCCCAAAATTACTTCCATCCTTAACCCCTCAACCCCTCTTATTTGTGATTTGACATAAACTAAACCCACACGAATAGAGTACATAGATATAATAGAAACGTAAATATAGTATTTCGTTGAGTATTAATCTTATGGGTTTGATGTTTAAAAAATGTTTTAAAATTTAATTTTGAAAAATATAATTCGTTACACTAATTTATAATATTGCCACAGAATTAAAACCTTAAAATTTAATGCAAAATTCATATACAGTAAATTTTATTTTATATTTTTCAAGTGGCTCGAGTGGGGTTCCGTTGCCCCGTCTGTGAGGCGTTCTGCACCTTCTGGACATGCATCCTTCTCTAGTAACCCCGAGAATCCGGTGGACAGAGCTGTGCCTTCGGTGCGAAACGGTGTCTTGCAATCCGTGGATCCGAACTCGAATTCAAACACTAATCCGAGTGCTACGGTGTCAAATTGGAATGTTAGTGAAGGGATTGCGAGATTCTAGTTTACGACCAAACATGAACATGAAACCAGGTCTTCGTACATATGGAATTTAAACCAGAGTCCTTCAATATTCACACTACAATTGAAGTGCATGTAACTGCTAAATTACTCGCTATTCTACCAGCCTACTATTCTGTGGTGACCTAACTATCAGCTCAGTCAACTTTGTTGCTCCTTGTCTATGGACACTTAGAAATCGCTATAACTATGATAATGATGCTATAATACAGTTATAATGATGCTATAATCCGTTGTTGTGGTAGTGTATGAGACTTTCATATATTTAACATTTTCTACACTGAAAAAAAATGTATATATATAAGGTGGAGAAGGGAAATTAAAATGAACTAAATAATGTTCTATAAATTTAATTTGTTTAATATCTAAACAAAATTTTATTACTATTTTTATTACGATGTGATATTTCTTAGTTCCAAATAAATGTTCTTGTGATGAGAGACACTTTGTAGTATGTAAGACATTTATTGTTATATTATGTTAGGTAAACATTTTGACTTTGACAAATAAAAATTGAAGTTTAAGAGATTTTTTTTTTTTTTTGACAAAAAAATAAATAATTTATAGTTGATGGTTTCTCGGCTCAAAGTTACTACAACTTCAAGAGATTTTATCCCTCTCAACTCTTTCTAGATCTATATTAAAATAGATATATAATGACTATAATGCATTTTAAAGAGGAACAATTGATTTCATCTTTCAATATAATGAATTAGATTGAAAAAAGATCTTATAAATAATAAAACAAGTTTGAATGCACTTTTAAATAAACATTTGGTAGAGTTTTAACATTTACAGTCATAATAAAATATAGGAAAGAAATTCATGATTGTTCAACAAGTAAGAAGAAGATAAATCTGTTGCCAACATTTTAAGATCTAACATGCCAAAACCTAGTCACATTCAAATTTAAATATGAATTTATAAAACATATAAAAGCTATGGTAATCATACAATTGAAATTTTCATTTCCAATCACAAAATTGACAAATTTTATAAAAACAATAATTTATCACCAATATACCAATATTAAAAAAACTACATAAAAACTGACCAAAAAATAATAGTATCACTTATATTATTTTTATTGAACAACTAAAATAACCCTTCAATCCTATTACTATAGGACCATAAATCAATATTTATTTTATATAATATAATTAGCCCAAATACTTTCAGTCACATTACTATTCAATCCCATCATTCTACCTCCAAGGAGTTAATATTTTATATAACATACTAATAATCCATCGATACAATGTGTATAATATGTAATATATTATATGTCCTTATTGCTATGTAATATATGACATATTATATGTCCTTATTACAATGTAATTAAATCTTTAGTATATGTGTTGAAGTATTGAAATTTCAATTTATGTGTTATTTTTCCATTTTTCTTAATTGGAGTTTAATATGTATAATATGTGATCTATTATATGTCCATATTACTATGTAATTAAAGCGTTAGTATATGTGTTGAAGTATTGAAACTTCAATTTTTGTGTTATTTTTTTATTTTTCTTAATGGGAGTTTTAATGTATTGTGTTATTTTACTAGTTTCATTGCAAGCATATTTTTATAAATATTTTTTTATATGTTATATATTTTTTTCCTATATAATAATGCTATACATATATTTTTAGTTGTAGCAATAATATATTTTCTAATTAATATCAAATCACCTGAGTTAAAATATATTAATTTTTTTACGAGGTATGTAAGAAGATTACATTCTTGAAATTATGTTTCTGCAATAACATATTCAATAAAAATCTTTAAATTAGACAACCATACCAATATATCGATCTCACAAAAAACCATATCTTTGGCTAAATTAGGTACTAGCTTGATCTATTGCAGTGCACCATCACCCCTCCTCCCTTGCCTATGCACAATATTGTTGATACCACTATGTTTTGAAATTACCCATACACATCACGATTGAAACCCCAATTGACCAAATCAAAAAACACATTGATTACATTCCATTATGCCTTGTCATTGGAGACCAAATCAACACAAACTAAATCAATGGTTACACATGAATTCAATATGTATGTTTTTCGCAATAGATCATATCCATATTGAACTCACATGTGATCAAATTAATACCAAATGCACAATATTATATCATTATCAATGCTCCTAGTTAATTGGAAAACATTTATAAATCACCAATTACATAAGAACATTGACTAGATCTTGATATATGTGACGCACGACCCCAATTACATCACTGGAACATACAACCATTCAGTCAATAGTCTTCATATTTATCTTGTACACACAACACAACACATTATCATCATGCTAGATCATAGAATTTCAACAAATGCACCAATATGATCCCAATACTCCTAGAGAATCACCCTCCACTATTGTGTATTAGATTACCCAACGATCTAGTCATTTACCCAATTTAATACTTCAAGCAAGTGAAATGCCTTATGAACTAGATAAAACCATTAATTACATTGAACAGATCACAAACTGGATCAATTCCCTCCATAATGAATAGACTAGATCAAGTTGTATAATGGAGACCTGATCAATCATGATGACTAAATCAAATAGCCTCCATCACTCCAAACACTCCTAGGAAAGTTCCCTAGGAAATCCCATGGTTTTTTCTTTTGCGTGCACAATATTGTCTACATGATATTCTTATAGACAAACTATGTACATAAATGTTTTTCTCATGCAAAAGACACATGTAGATTGAAAACTTAATATTTTTTTAATCTACTCCACCGAGATCAAATTTTCCATTGTCAAAGACCATAAATGAACAACTATTATTTCAGATAAACATATCACAAATCATATGGAACATAACTAAACATTGCATGACAAAATTTTTTGGGTAGAAACACTACCCTACGTATTAGTTATCATATTAGGGGCCAAACAAACAAGATACATGCATTTCATTCCTGCATTAGAATTTTGTTGACATTAATGCCAACATAACGCTACTGCCAACAATCTCCCCCTTTAGCATTGATGGAAACACTACAACGACCAGTTGTTTTCACTCTCCCCCTTTGACATCAATGGAAAAGGGAACAAAAGCCTCTGAATATTATGTTGATCATAACTGCCCAATGAAACATTTCGCACATCTGTAGACTAGACATTAGAAACTAGGCCAAAAATATTGTTGTTGGCTCTTGCACAATAAGGTGACATCAAAGTCAACAATGCCAACAAATATATTGGAATTGCAAATTTAAGTGACATAGTATGCATAATCTAAGTGCCCAAGTGGAATTTCAAGGCATTGTACCCATTTATGCATTCAAAAATGTAGTTTAAACAATGAAAATTATACATGCTATATGTATATATATAAGTAGTATAGATCTATTTTAACAACAAATATATTAAGGCTCGAGAGAGATTAAATCTCTTGAGGTTTAAACCTTTTTTCAAAATATTCACTCTAAAAGAGGTTTTTTATATCAATAAATTTGATCCCTCTCGGCGCTTAATAAATTCATGGTTAAGATGGATCTATACTAGTTTTAAATTATTGTTATTATTAATTATAAAAAGAATTAATATATACATACATATTCTATATATATATCAACATTTTGATATCATTAATCTTATTCTTCATCCAATTCAACATCTGTATCATCCGATTCAGAATTGATGTTGATCAAATGATTGGCCAATGTATCAGCATCATCATCAATGTAATCATTTACAATCATATCATCATCATTAGATCATCATCAATTACATTGTCTCCTATGTTTTAGTTGAATTCTTCAAGTTCTTCATATGACATTATATTGTTGATATCATCTTCAGGTAGAATGCCACTGCCTTGATTAACATTTTCTTGAAATTCTTTAACATATTCATCTAATACATGAAATAAATGCTCCCCTACATCATATTCTTCTGCCATATCATGTTCTTCCACTACATTATACGATACCAATGTTCCTCTTTGATCATATCTAAGAACATATGACCAAACTCTCCACTTGGAACATTCGAGTAAAATACTTGTTTGAAATGGATTGGAAGAAAACATCGATCTGATCCTGACTCAAATAACCTTGTGTTAACCATCGTAAATATGTTATGAGGTTGAATAATAGTTTTATTAGGATCACATTCACTCATTTGTAAGACGTACCATTTGATTTCGAACATAACCGATTTGAAGGAATTAAAGTCATACTCAAGCATTTCATCCAAATACCCATAATACTGATTTTCAAAGACTCTTGGACATGTGTCACTTCTAGAGGAAGCATTAGTGACCTAGAATACTGTAGTTATCCCAAAATCAAAATTTTTCTTCTTTTCATTCAACTTTTTTATGTGAAATTTACAACCATTGTACCACATAGCCTTGTGGTGTTTCAACTGCAATATTCCAAACACATAATAAAATACATTTTCAATTAATAAAAACATTTATATATGTTGGAAAGTATTTGAAGAAAAAATCACACCTGCATTCACATTATTAATTTATAAAATAATTTAATAAAATATTGCAAGGTTAAAATGCATGTTTTCTTGTTTATCTTTAAAACCATTTACTAAATCAATTTCCCTCTACGCAAGATTGTTATATGCTTTATGATGAGATTCTATAACCAATGTAGACACCCATTCCAATGATAACCTACCATCACGTTGTATACATGTCTTTCCATCCATACCTTCATTTATTCGAGATTTCTTGCAATGTACATATGTAGTGCATCCAACTCTCGACAACCTTTATCAAAAAATAAAAATTCACCAATAAATATTAGTTACCATGGTTAATATTAATAATTGATGAAAGAATAAAAGTTAAATAAGAATGATATAAATAAAAATTAAAATTTCTATGGATTGTAAATAATCTCCACATTAAATATTTAATTACATCTCAATTTTCTTTTTCGACCTTTCCACAATAGGTTCTCCCCTTCAATTTTTTTCATGTAGTTCACATCCCAAATGCGATCAACATGCATATTTGCTGCTAATTTAGGAATATATTGACTAATATACACAATGGACTGATATACCATATATCCCTCTATTAGGGTCCTATAGTCTAGGAATAAAAGTGTGTTTTCCTCTTACTATTTATTTTGGGGGTTTGTTTGTCATGTTTAGCCTATGAGTCACTATGTGTCATAGTCTAAAGTGCCTCTTGTGTAAAAAGCTCAAAATAGTCAAAATTTTGTAAATATATGGGTCATAAAAGGGTCTATGAGTCCAAATTAGAATTTGTAAGGACCTTAGTGTTCGTTGGGGATCATTATTGCAGGGGTCATTTCATGGGTTTTCATTCATAATGAATCAAGTATGAGGTCATGTCAGTTAGTTTCAGCTAGTTAAAGACAATTATGAGTCTGTTAGTGGTGTGTACCTCTGATCACTGAAATATTTTCCCCATGTCACCTCACCCCCTCAACTCACCTCTCACCATCAATGCCATTACATCCCCATAAATCCACAACTCATTATCATCATTCATAATTAATCATTATTACAACCCCTTACCCAAATTTTATACCCATGAACAAAATAAGACATATGAGGTGCACATTTTCAAATTTTTGTTTATGTTTCCCTCATTTTCTCTCGAATCCATAATTTGAGCTCTAATGAGGTCTGAAGCTCCAAAGAAAGTTGTAGAAGCCAAAACAAAGGGATTAAAACTAAGAAGAAGGTTGATGCTGCGCAACTGCTTTGTAAAATACCATGTTTCACTGTGTATGTAGTTTTAGTCTTCATTACACATATTTTGTCTTGTGGGGGGGGGGGGGTTTCTAAGTCCTGCATAGTCAATATGGAGACTCCAAAAGGGAAGAAAAAGTGCAAAGGAGGTCAGTAGTTTGTTAAAGCATGGAGGTGGAAGGGTGGTGCTCTTTTGTTTTGCATGTTCCATTAGGGGAATTTTGAGGTCTAAAATGGGCCTCCTAAGGAAATTATAGAATAATAGTTGAAATAATAAAATAAGATTATATTACATCATCAAAATTTAGAGGGAAAAAAGAAAAAACTATTTCAACTCATATTTTCAACTTATCTCCCTATGGGTTTACTCAAATTTCGAGCAGGAACACTCCTTCGATGAAAAATTTAAGGAAATTATAGAATAATAGTTGAAATAATAAAATAAGATTATATTACATCATCAAATTTTAGAGGGAAAAAAGAAAAAACTATTTCAACTCGTATTTTCAACTTATCTCCCTATGGGTTTCCTCAAATTTTTAGCAAGAACACTCCTTGGATAAAAAATTTGATTCCTCATCCAAGGAGTACCCATAATGCATACTTTAAATGGAACATTCTACACGAAAAATGAGAAATATATGAAAAATGTGATTGCAATCATGTTTTTTCATGCATTTCTCATTTTTCGTGTAGCAAGGTCCATCGAAAGTATGCAACATGGGTACTGCTTGGATGATGAATTAAATCTTGCATCAAACGAGTACTCTTGCTCAAAATTTGAGTAAAAACTTAGGGAGATAAGTTGAAAATACAAGTTGAAAAAGTAGTTTTATTATTTTATTATTTTTTAATATTTTTACCTTTTGACTCCAAAAATGGTGAATCACCCCCCATGGTTGATATCATCATGTTGAATCCTATTGGTTATTATAAAGTTTATTTTGGTTGTATATTTTTCTTAGGAGTCATATTTTAGACCTCAAAAGTTCTCTAATGACACAACAATTGTACTTTCACTATATCTCCTAAAAATTGTACCCATTTTCCCTAAATTTTTTACATTAGATGTATGGGGGTGAGATGAATAACCTCAGTTAATTTCATCTAAAAAATTTTCATGGTTTTTGAGAAACAAGCTACTGTCACCTACATCCATTTTTGGATTTTATTGAGATCCATGAGTCGAATTTGGCTGAAACATTTTTTGGAGGAGCTTCATGATGATATTAATGTGCTGTAAAAAATTCAGCTTAACTGGACTCCCCGTTTAGGAGATATGTCGAAAATAGAGACTGTTGCTTAAGCTGCTATGCTCCGCTGTGCAAGTGATGACTAGGAATTTCTAAGGTCTGCACACATCAAAGGAGGAATTCAGTGGGTCCTACACCAACACATCACTATATTCAATGTACCCATAATCTCGGTTTCATCCAGTACAACCTGTAACCATGCTGAGCTGGAAGTCTACTGCACACAGCTGTGTAACTTATCATCAGTTTTTTTTTTTTTTGGTTATTTTTGGACCTTTCTATTGTTATGATAGTGATCAGGATAGGGATGGACAGGTGGATAAGGTTGATTTTATGAATTTGATGTTGCTGATATTTTATCATAGCCTTAAGACATGATGTTTCCAATTTAATGTTTTTTTGATCTCCTTAGCCAATAGGAGATACATTGTATATGTTCTCGTATTGTTCATGCAAGAAAATATTCCTAGTTGTATTTAAATAGAACAATATATGAAAAAGGGTTCGAGTTGGGAGAAAAAGGCCTGTATATGTTTTTTATTTTCTGAAATAAAATTATCAGTGTAAAGTATTTGACACTTTACCAGAGTTTCCTGTGGTGTGATTTTCAAGTTATGTGTTTCCCTTCTTATGTGTATGTTTTTTCTATGTATTTTCCATTTAAATGTTAAAGCTTCATTTATAAATTGGATATATATAGTTTCATAATTCATCTTTGCTAGTGCTCTGAAGGATTTTATTTCCTTTCTCTAACTACGCTGGAATTCACCCTCGGTTAGGTGCTTCTTTATGGTAAACTATTCTTATTCTTGATATTTGATCAAAGATAATATGTTTCCTAATTCATTTGTTAGTCATGAGTTGTTTCATGTGATTGACTATATTTTTTGGTACTCCCAAGTTACGTTCAAAACTCACTCACAATTTGGTGCTTTGAATGTAATGAAAGGCTCTTTCTACCACTATACTATGTCAAATGTAATAACTTGAAGGCATGAATTCCTTGCCTCTATTTCCGTGAGTGCTTCATTAAGCTCTCATAATTTTTTGTAAAGATACGAATCATGATTCCATGTCTAATCGCCCTCCCTCTTAAGTTTCTCAACCACCATCATTGAGTCCTATTTTTACTTTACATATATGGCCTCTGTGTTGTGTCCTTAAGCCTTATTTTTTTTACATTTTGACATTATTTTGAGTGAGGGAGCCCCCTCTAGTTGGAAAGGGCTAGTTTTTAGCCAAAAGAGGTTTGTGGTTACCCCTGTAAACATTTTCTCAGCCTAGAGGTTCAATTATAGGGTGCTAACACCCTCCACCATAGAATCCTTAGGACATGCTCTTTGTCTAACCAAATCATTCCATGATTTCAAGTGCCTCTCCACCATCCACATTGACCTTGTGTGTACAGGTCCACACAATTTAATCTCCTCAACTTGGTATATGAGATAGCGTTCTTGTGGATTGAAAAATGTAAGAGGTAGATAGTTTTGAATTTCACACATTAGGCAAGGAATTTTTCTCTTCCAATACATTATATCTTCTTTATGGATTTCTTTCAATGACAACCATCTACATATGGTACAATAAAATAACATGTTTCAACAAAACATAATATATTGCATTACAAGTGAAACACATGTCATTGAGTTTAAAAACAAATTGCATATTATAAATCACTACTTACCTCATGTATTTCCCAAGATCTTATATAATTTGTTTTACATTGTTATCAAAGTAGTCTAGGAAAGATAGAGGTAGAACAAATTGTAAAAATAAAATGAATCATTGTTTGTTTAATCCAAAGTAGACAATTAAAAAATATGAATATGTATACCAAAATAGAAATATAGATAACAAAATAATTACCTTATTGAAGGTATGCAATCATGTGTTTTTACCCCACCAAACTCACCTTTCTTTGTTAAGATATTTTTATGTTTGAAGAAAAATAGATGGGAAATTTAATTCTTTGAATGAACTCATTTACATCATTTCTTTACTTCTATGTTAATAACCATGGAAGGCTATTTTGGTCTCCATCGATCTTTGATCAGATCACACTTTTCATTGCACTATTGACTTCTTGAATGTCACTACAAATTTTGATGATTTTTTCTTTATCCCTCCTACAATCTATGATTCACCATAACATTTCCATCGCATTCTTCGTGATATGCAGTATATCAAACAAATGGACTATTATTAGGTCCCCATAGTAGGGAAACCTCATGAAATGAGTGGGTTAACTTTTCATTCCTTGTGGAATCCCATTATTAATACCTTCAAAACCTTCATCATGAAGCATATAATAAATCACAACAATAATTATCAAATACGATAAAATAAATCATATCAAAATAAAATTCAAACCATTGCATATATGATACATAAAAAAATTGCATACCTTGATAATTTCTGTTATATTCCAACTTCCATAGGCTGATACCTTGATATTTTTTATTATTTATTATTTTATTTTTTTTCAGTAGTGTGATACCTATGGTTCTTAGAGAGGAAGTGCTTATACTCAACAAACACTTCCTTCCTACAAATTTTGAATGATGTGATTTCATCTTAGGACCACAAACCGGACATGCAAATTTACCCTTTGTTTGGAGACTTACATTAAGTGATGGATTAATTTCAATTATACGAAGGGATTATTTAAAAGACATATCTTTAAATATTTATATACTATTAAAGCACAATATTGGAACGTTACATACCAAAAAAATGTGTTAGCCCTGGGGCATCATGAATTGTCCATACAAGTATTTCATTAAATTTAGATTGCATTTTCCTTATTAGTTTATAGATGTCATACATAGTGATTTTGACCCATAAATTTAGTAACTCATCGATAATAGGCGCGATATATACATTCATATCTTTTACTTGATGCTTACCTAGTTTTGTTTGAAATTACACATAATTAATACCATGATATATTTTTATATAAGTAAATAAACACATATAAAATATTATGCAACAAATAATACAATTGAAAATGTTACATTTGAAAAATTAATGTAAACAAATACTTGGAACAATCATTGTCAACATTATGTGCTCCCTGTTTATTGATATCTAAGAGGAAGGTTATTGTTGATAAAAAAATTGGCCACACTAAGTAAATATACCTAAGCTCTCCAAATGGATTAACACCATCAACTTCCAATGAAAGCCTAACATTATGAGGTTCATTCTTAAAATGCGAGCATTTTTTCTCAATTTCCCCAAATTCATAACCATCTGCAGGCATTCAAAGAACATCATCTCCATTTCTATTCCATGCATGGTAATCCATAAACTGTGATATGCTTTCAATAAACAATCGTTGCAAACATGGAATTATGGGAATATGATGAAGAAACTTTTGAGGCACCTTTATTGTTATTTGATCGGTTCAATATCTACTACTCTGTCGTTAAGGGAGTTTTTTTTTTTGATGCATGTTGTCCATAATATATAATATAATCATTAGGACATGCATCTATACCTTGAGACTCCATTCCAATTTATTTCATAATGGCATATAAGTCCCGGTATGTGTGACGATGGTAACATAATTTCACGTAACAATCAACAACATAAAACATCACTAGTTAGTGTAAATAATATTAATCTTAAATATTCCATTCTTATTTTACACATTAATTAACACAAGGAGGGAAAAAACCAACCTTTATTTATAACATGCGATGAAATATATTGCATACCATAGGAATTGATTTTGAGCCTTCATTAAGTGGTGTCATTTCCTTTTCTAGCAAATGTTCATAAAAAATATTATAATCATTGTCCTCATCCTCATTATTAACTAGTTAAGCGAACAAGTCTTGGATCAATTCATTTGTTCCATCATCTTGAACTATGTTATTATTTTCATATTCTTCCATATGATTATTAAATTGATCTTCATTAATTTCTCCATGTCCCTCATCTTGTACAATGTTTCTACTACTAATTGGGGAATTCAAACACCGACTAGGGGGCCAACTTGACTTTATAATTAGAAACAATTATACAAATTAAAATTATTCTACATAACAAATATTATAAAAATATATATTATATTTTAAATACAATTAATATAAGCACAAAATATAATGGATATAATACTTACAAAAGGACACTATTCCTTTGGCCCCCCTTCAATGTGCCCATGTTTCCTACAATGTGTTTTAGTTTTTTCTCTTAAAAATTTTATAGTACATAAGCCCTCACATTTAGTGCAAGGGAAATAAAATATCCCGTCATCCCCTTGATTTACCCCCCAACTAATGTTTGTTAACATTCTTCCCCACAAAATATTATGTGATGATTATGTTATAAAATTGAGTAGCGTACTAGATCTATTGTATTTTGTGTGTGTGTGTGTGTGTGTGTGTGTGTGTGTGTGTATATATATCTGTGTGTGTGTGTGTGTGTTTTTCGCTTGACAAGAAGACCTTATAACCTTTTAGAACGATTTTAGTTATAGTGAAAATATTGCAATGTCTCTTAAAAGAAACATATTTATAAATTTACTCACCATCAAAATTCTGATGGTAGCTGTTACACCATTTTTTAGTCATCTAACCTATTATCATTAGATGAACCCAAGTACACCATGTAAGACCAATTTTACCCTAAGTAAAATTGCTTTCACCACATGAAATAACTTATTCTTTTATATTTTCCAGTCATATTTAACTCAAAACAAGGAAATTAATTAAATAAATCCTTATTTATTTAATTATTTCCTAAGAATGAGAGACTTCTGAGATGGCGACTAGGGTTTCTTTTTCCTCCCCATCAGCGGCCGCTCTCTCCTCTGGAGTTTCAGTGCCGACTAAGCATGAGAACCCGACTGCTCTCTCCTCTGCAGCGACCAATCCCGCCCCAACTCCTCTGGATCGGCATGGAACCCGCTTTTTAGCATTAGCGTTCATGCCCCTGATCGATGGCTGACATATTCTTTGGCCCGCTGGCGACCTCTACCAACACTCTCATGCCCTGCATAACCGCAGTCCACACTCTCTGCTCGAGATTGAAAACCTGGACGCGCCCCAAGCAACGCATAAAGGCAACGCGGCAAGGGTTTATCTACAGCATACGAACACTTGGCCCCTTCTTAGCTCTGCAGGCCCTTCCTATGCAGCGGATCTATGCCGGAGAGGCAGTTTCCATCTGCAGATGCATTTCCTTCCCCTACCGCTTCTAGATACTCAGGAAATCGGAGATCTAAAAGATTCTGACACGGTGTCGGTTCGGAAGGCAGTTAATATTTTCTCTGCCCCCTTTCAGATTCAAATCACTCAGCTTTCTAGCAAGACCATTCTGCATTGGGTCCGCCCTTCAGATCTGGTGCAGAACCTCAAGGCTAACTTGGAACGCCTGTTCGGGATTCCCTCAGCCCTACAAAGACTTCTTTTTCAAGGTAAACAACTCGATGAACTTCTTCCACTCTCTTCTTACAACATAAAAAGTAATAGCTCTTTAGTGTTTACCCTTCGTCTAAGAGGTGGCGCTGCAGGACAATCTTCTTCTGCTACTCCCCTCTCCTACAAAGATGCAGTACACTCTGAGAATCCCAAACCCCCTGAGGCCCCTAAACCCAAGCCTTTTTTGGTTGACAAACTTGAGGAGGTTCCCTTTGTTGAGATCACCCACCATGGCCTCGCAGATGACCTTCAAAGATTTGCAGAAAGGGCCATCATTTGCAGATTCAATGGGCTCTGGCCGTGCTCTAAGGACCTCTATGACTGGATTCATGCCAACTAGATTCACCATTGCAAGGTCAGCTTCTGTTCAAAATGATATTTTATAGTTCTGTTCGACAATCCTAAGCACTATGAACAGGCCTTAGAAGAAGGTCCTTGGTTTATGGGAACTGCTGGACTCTTCTTAACTCTATGGTTCCCAGATTTTGATCCAGCAACTGTAGTTATCACCAAAACACCTGTCTGGATCAGGCTTCCAAACTTACCGGCGCACCTGTGGCATATTGCAGTCTACAGAGGCATAGGCAACACCTTGGGGCACTTTCTAATGGGAGATTACTGGCGAGAAAATCAAGGTCTTTACACATATGCCAGAATATGTGTGGAATTAGATCTAAGCAAGGGACTGCCAGACCAAATCAATCTCAAGATCAATGACTTTTTTTGGACTCAGAAACTGGATTACGAGAACACTGCCTTCCGATGCCACCACTGTCACTTAACAGGGCACTTGCAGAATTCTTGCCCATATCTCCCTGCAAAAATGAAAAAGGATAACATTGCAAAAACCAAGCCCAAGCATTGGATCCCTTGTTCTCCGCCACCAGCAGTGAGCTTGGATTCCTCAAGCTCCGAAGATGAGGGGAGTGACGCAGAACCAGACCAGGCGCCTCAGACGATGGATCCGCCCACAGCTACTCCTGCGCATACCTCTGTCACTGCGATCACCCAGAAACGCGTTCATGAGACCTCCTCTTCTGAATCAGATAAGGAGATCCCCCTGTTGGAGAAATCCAGTCTCCAAGTTGTTCTAGCTCATTCACCTCAGGATGGCTGGGTAAAAGTCAATAAAAAGAAAGGGAAAAAACTTCGTGTTGAGACCTCTGCCCATGTGGGGTAGAAGTCGGTCTTTTTACTTTCAAGTCATTTTCTATAGCTCCATGCATGGTTCATTCCTTCTCCGGGACCGAGGTTGATAGTTACATCATTTCCGGTCGGCCGGTTTCTTGTCTCTCTTGATTGTACTATATTTTGCTCAATAGAAATAGTTCAATTTTACTTAGAAAAAAAAAAAAATATTTCCTAAGAATAAGTTATTTAAATCATTATTTAAATAATATTCTTAGTTAAATTTGACTAAATCACATATAAATAATTAAATAAACCATTATTTATTTAATTATATCCCCATCATTTCCCTAAAATAATAAATAAATCATTTATTTATTTGTTATTTATAAATAAAGGAATTGACCCAAGTCAAAAATCCTTTTCCCTTCAACAAATATAATAAAATATTCCTAAAGGGTGATTCTAGAATTTGATTAATAATATTTTATTCATGCACCGAGTTCTAGAACACCCCAATATTTTGTTATAAATAGAAGGGTTTTCCCCATTCATTAGTCGCCTCCATTGCATTAGATCACTCTAGATCTACTCTTGGTCACCTTTTTCATTTTTTGTCTTGTGAGCTCCCATTGAGTTCTATGTTTGTCTGGGTTTTCCACATCAACAAAAGAGAGGAATTTTAGATCTGAAACATTGAGGACTTTCAAGAACCTATCCCATTGAAGAGAACCAGAAAACACCTTTCTTGTTTTCCTCTCAGGTGCCCCTTTTAATATAATATAATATTATTTCAAATACATTATTCTTGTCTTGTCTATTGGATGCATGGAGCCACATTTTACTTTATCTGCTTAATGTCCTTTTAGATCTATATTTGTGCAACATTATTTAGATCACCTAATTGCAGATTTGAAGATATTTGGTAGCCATAATCGATGTTAGGGCTATTTTTTATTCGTAGCTAAAGTGATCTTTTACGAAGAAAGATTCATACTAACAGTAGTTGACCAAGTCAAAGGTATACTAGTCAAAAAGTGATCCAATGTTCCATTAATAGTAAAATGGATAGATAAAATTGATTTTTGTTGGTATTGCGACGATTATCAAATATCATTGCTCTTACGAGAGTAAATTTTTTTTGTCAGAATTATGACATATTCAAGACATGTCATCAAAATACCGATGTGTTTGGGATGATTAAAAAAATATTCAAAAAAAATAAAATTAATTCTTATAATTTTCAGCAGTAAGACCAATTTTAACTATACCATTACAGTTTTCCATCGAAATTTATTATTATATATAGCAGTTATTTTCTATTTTCTCACTATGCTCCTCTCATTCCTAACACTTAACATTGGCCAACAGTCCTAAGGTGAGACATAAAATGTTTTTGCAACTATCAGGAAAGTCATGTATCGATCTTTGGACTTCGATAATTCAAACGAATTCAATGATGGGAAAAGGTCGATTTCTGGTGATGTGGCCTTTGGTGGGATCGTAGGGTTGCCGTACTCCTTCAAAATTAAAAAGGCTTAGGTCCAATTGGTTAACAAAGAATTTGTTGATAAACATAAGGTTTTTGAGGAATCTTGAGGTCTGAAACCCTACTAACTCACTGTCAATTTTTAAATGAGAATATCTCTTGATATCAAAGGTTTTTTTCAAGCTTCCATATACCTTTGGAAAGGTATTTCTGAGACCTATCCATATGGGCTCCTTGTAAGGGCATATGAGCTGAAATTATGTACCAAAAAATACTCCAAATATAGGCTCCATTATGGACCTAAAACACTTCAAACATGTAATGCTTCACACTTTAATTTCAATGAAAACACTATTCTAACATCATTCACCTAAGGAGAAACATAGAATCAATAGGATCAACACCTCCCATTCCTATATTAGAGGAGATATGTTTTGCATAAGACTTTATATTATCTTTAGAAAGTGTGTACGTGAGGATGATATGTTTAACATTTTAAAAGAATGCTATAATGAACCGCGTGGAGGACACTTCATTGACAAGAGAAAATTTTACAAAGTCCTTTTTCTAGTATTTTATCAGCCTATCATTTTTATGGCTTCGAAAGAGTATGTTCGGAGATATCATAGTTTTCAGTAGATGGGATATGCCATAAAATATGATGAGATGCCTCTATAGCCACATATACTCATTGAGCCTTTTGAAAAGTGGGCTCTAGACTTCATGGGACCTATTAATCTAACATCAAAGAAAAATAAGTATAGTTTAGTTTGTATTTATAAGCTAAAAAAATAGGTAGAAGCTAAATCTCTTTTCAGTGCTACTAAACAAATGGCTTTATAGTTGTTATTCAAGGATATTTTTACGCATTTTCATGTGCAAAAATAAATTGTGATAGATAAAGGGAAGTAGTTAATATCAAAATTGATAGAAGGCATCAGTCAATAATACAATATTAAGCACCAAAAATATTCTCCATATCATCCACAAGCCAATAGAGAGGCGAAGTTAATTAACAAGGTCCTTGATGTAATTTTTATTGAGACAATATAATTACATTATAAGGATTGGGTAGATTATCTTCCCAAAGCACTTTGGGCCTACAAAACCACTTGGAGGGACACAACTAGGTTTAGACCATATGAGTTGGTGTATGGAAAACACATTCTTATTTTTATAGAGTTCCAGGTGAAGACTTATAGGATTTTACTTCTGTTTTGTATTGATATTTCATAGGAAAACAACAATGAATAACTCAATTGAAAGAGTTGGATGAGATGCGCTAAGAAGCCATTCACCATACTAGTATTATCCAACACTAGAGGAGTAAGTAGCATGGTAATTATTTTTTCCAGAAAAAGTAATTTAAACTAGGTGACTAAGCTCTCATTTTTTATTCAAAATTCAAAGATTTTAAAGGGAATTTCACTAAATGTTGCTTAGCCACTATGAAATTGAGCAAGTTTTTGATAATGGTTTAGTTAAAATAAAATCTATTTATGGGGAGGGAATCTATTTTATGGTTAATGGGCATAGATTAAAAATGTATCAAAATCTCATTAACTACGAAGAATTTATTCAATATGTTTTACAACCATCTCAAATAAAGATAATGTGAAAGTGAGACTCTCAGCGTGTTGCAAATTTTTCTTGACTCGTTCCATTCCTTGAGAAATAATATAAAATGAAAATGAAAAATGAGAGGAAACAAGAAAAAAGATTAATAGAAAAACTAGAGATAAAAATAAGGGTTCAATTGTGAAAATGAATCTTTTGGTGCAATTGAATTGGAATTTTGCATGAAAACTAGCAACTAGCGGTAAAACATTACCCAAGTGTTTTTCTAATAAAAGGTGTTATAGGATAATACACCCTAGAGTCTAGGTTGGAAACCACAATAGAACGAAGGGCATTCAGCAACAAGAAGCATGCAAACAAGAAGAACTAATGCTTAAACTACTAACATGGGATGAAGGAATAGTACCTGTAGGTCCTACATTTGAAGGTGATCCGCAGGGTTCAAACCCTCTATTTATTCCAATGCTTCAAATCTTTTAACTCATTCAAGAAAATCATATATAATAGAAGTAGTTCAAAGCATGTTCAAGATATTAACGTTAGATGATATAAGCATATAGGTATAAAACATGAAATAATTCATAATAGGATCATAACATGAGTTAAAGCATAAAGATCATAACTATCAAGAACAAGGCATAACTTCTTCATTGATGTTTGCAAAGAGATGTGGAAGAATACCACCTGATTCAGCCACGACTCCAAGCGAAACCATACTCCATATCTATCTAGCCCAAGCCTTGACAATCTTCTTATAACTGCATACACATAGATGTCATATAAAGGGGATGATCATCTTTGTGAGGAAATGATGTAGGATCATCCAAGCTTCCTCATTAAAATCATAATCCAAAGCTGTGAAAGGAGAAAAGATGAATAGTCATTGTAAACCGAGGAAATTTTTTCTAAAATAGAACTAAATTGATGGAACTGATAAGGTTTAATTAATTATAATTATTTGCCATGTATGCACGATGAGAGATTTAGTGGGTTTGTTTGAGCGATTAGGGGAGAAAAATCGTGGATCTTAGATGATCCACACTTTTTCAAATTTCTGTATAAAGAGTTTGTGTTGTGTGACAAAAGAGAGAGCGAGAGGATATAATGAACCGCAGGAGAATTTGTGACTAAGGCTAAGATGCCTTAGACTATAATTGAGTTTGGTATATAATTGAAATACGTGTTATGTAGATTTCTGTGTGTCTAAGTATTGTTTACTTAAAATTTAGATTTATGAGTTCAATTCCGTGTTATGAGTTGACTGATCGACCATCGATCACTATAAGGATTGATGTTGATCCAATGATAATATCAGATTATAGAAGGAGCTGTTGTATGGAGTGATGCGAGTGCCTTAAACAAGGATGGCATGTATAGACTGTGTTATAATGCGAGTTCCATCAAGAAGTGGACGATAGCCATTTGATCGTCCAAATCGACGGTTAATATCATCAGAAAACCAAACTTCAGAGAACATGATAAAATCGTGATAATCCGGATAGATCACATCTGTAAGCATGGTGATTAATCGGACGCATATCACATTCGAATATGAATGGACTTTAATTTCTAAAATGGACACGATAAAATTTATAAATCAGAGTTTAATGTGGAAATAATTATGACCGTCGATCTCTCGTAGATTTGATGACAATCGCATTTCGATGTGCATAGAGGTTAACACGCGGGATGGACCCGACATGTTATCAACGTGAGTTAAGATTTATTTGGGTTCCGGCCTTAAGCGTTCAAAGTGGGACCAGTGTTTTTTGGTCAAGGTTTGTGGAAATCCACTGTTTTGTTTGCTTCCGATATATACATGGGCCCATAACCCACAGGTCCACGCTTTATGAAGAAAGTTGCATCTTTGCTATGCATTGGAGAAAGGTTGCAGGTTTCATATTGATAAGATGACAGTTAAACTACCCTATAACAGTTTAACTTTTCATAAAGTGGTATCAGAGCGGGCAAATATTTCCTGCGAGAAGGAGTTTGCGTGCGAAGGAAGAAGAGGTACAGTTTTGTTGAATATTGGTAAGCTTGTGGTCTTTATATTGTTGTGCAAGTGAGAATATTGCAACAGCCTAGAGCCAGGAGTGCTCAAATGGTTCCAGAGAAGAGAGAATCAGAGAGATGCCGAAGGACTGGGCTCAGAGGAGAGAAGCTCGGTGAGGTATTATGTAGCAGGGAGGACTTGTTACTACAGAGGTTTTGGTTGCAGATCGCGGAAAGATCACAAAAGGCAATTCCACAGAGGATGTGGGTAGAGTTTCTAAGAGATGAAGAAGACATATGACTAGGAGGTCATAAAATTTTTGTACGTCGGAAGTTTGATGCAGGAGCATCCGAGCTTCCTCATTAAAATTAGAATCCAAAGCTGTGAAAGGAGAAAAAATGAACAGTCATTGTAAACCAGGGCAAAGTTTGTGAAAATAGAACTAAATTGATGGAACTAATAAGGTTTAATTAATTATAACTATTTTCCATGTATGCATAATGAGAGATTTAGTGGGTTTGTTTGAGCAATTGAGGGAGAAAAATCGTGGATCTTAGATGATCCACACTTCTTAAAATTTCTATATAAAGAGTCTGTGTTGTGTGACAAAAGAGAGAGCGAGAGGATATAATGTAACCGTAGGAGAATTTGTGAGTAAGGCTGAGATGACTTAGACTATAATTGAGTTTGGTATATAATTGAAATACATGTTATGTAGATTTCTATGTGTCTGAGTATTGTTTACTTAAAGTTTAGATTTATGAGTTCAATTCTGTGTTATGAGTTTACTGGTTGACCATCGAACACTATAAGGATCGATGGTGATCGAATGATAATATCATATTATAGAAGGAGTTGTTGTATGGAGTGATGCGAGTGCCTTAAACGAGGATGGTAGGTATAGTCTATGTTATAATGCGAGTTCCATCAAGAAGTGGACGATAGCCATTTGATCGTCTAGATCGACAGTTAATATCATCAGAAAACCAAGTTGCGGAGAACATGATAAAATCATGAGAATACAGATAGATCGCAGCTGTCAACATGGTGATTAATCAGATGCATATTGCATTCGAATATGCATGGACTTTAATTTCTAAAATGGACGCGATAAAATTTATAAATTAGAGTTTAATGTGGAAAGAATTGTGACCGTCGATCTCTCGTAGATCTGACGGCAATCACATTTCGATGTGCGTAGAGGTTAACACGCTAGATGGACCCGACAGGTCATCAACGTGAGTTAAGATTTATTTGGGTTCTGGTTTTAAGCGTTCAAAATGGAACCAACGTTTGTTGCTCGAGGTTTGTGGAAATCTGCTGTTTTGTGTGCTTCCGATATATACGTGGGCCCATAACCCACAGGTCCACACATTATGAAGAAAGTTGTAGCTTTGATACGCATTGGAGAAAGGTTGCAGGTTTCATATTGATAAGATGACAGTTAAACTACCCTATAGCAGTTTAAATTTTCATCAGGAAACAAGGGTTTCCATAATGTGAGAGTGCATGATGCAGAAGGATAAATCAGAATTGATCAGGGACTAATAGGCTATAATATCAATATCCTATATTTCTCCCCCGTTTAGGCCTTCCCATGAGGTGTATTTATACCACCCCAAAACATTTGTTTCAGTTGGGATACATTTAGGTCATGGGCTCTTGTAGGTGGGTTTCTGGTGTAACCTGTAAACCCCGCCCAAAAAATAGGGTTTTTATATTTTTTCATATTTCAAATTATATATGCGGGTTGGGTATAGATGGATCCGCGTGTGTGTTGGGTGCCATTTTTGTACATATCCTACATCTATTTCCCTCATTTTTACCTTGTGACCTCAAACCTTGGGACTATGTTTTCCTTTTCCACTTCTTTTCTATCTTAAATAGTGTTGTTTTACCTTATTTCATTATCTCGTCATTTCTTCAATTATGATGATGCATTGTTTCCTTTCTGTGGCTAATGGGGATGAATGTTGGAGGAAGTTCTTTGGTCTATTTTTGTCCTCCTAGATGTTATTCTTAGCACAAGAGACCTAGAACATGAGGCATATAGAAGTAGTTGAAAGAATGTTGTTTTAGTGAGATGTTACACTACGATGTTTTTACATCACGGTGTTGTTACAAACCCGTTATTAAAAACTGTTGTTACAGTCGTATTGCTGATTGGATATCGTCAACTTCCGGAAGCTGACCTGTCCTCAATTGATGTTACGCTATAGCTGTCGCTTTCCATGAAAATTGTAGAAGTCATTATAATATTGTATTTTAGAATGTTAGATTTTAGGCAGTTTTGATTGTAATCAATATATTCCGAGTGAGACTTTTTATTAAGGAATTGGTTGTAACTATATGTATCTTATTTTGATCAGCATGAGAATCGTAAGATTCTCATGACTGATCCGTTCCTTGTTTTTTTTGAACATGTAACCATTATATAACTCTCGACCCTTGAGGTTAGGGGGTTAGAGAAGAACGATATTACCTTTGGCTCTGTAATTTTTGTCATAATAATACAAAGATATCACATTGCTGCTGTTGGGCCAGAATTGTAATCTACGGATAAACTACGCTTCCCTAGACCGGTGTCTAGTCTAGAACAACAGGTGAAAGACTGCACTACCCTTTTTCCTAACTCAGAACAGATACACAGAGAGGATTGTATGCTTACTTGTTTCAGTCACTTTCAAATGGCTCCTTTCTGTCACTTCCACTACAGCCTCAACTTTAAGCGGTTTCAAATAGCTGAATGCTTCCTACAAGAAAGAGCACTGAAACAGCAGAAGATGCAATAATATAGATATCTATTCAACTTAATTATCCAAATCAGTTAAGCATAAACTACATTAATCAACCAAGATCTTACAACATGGAAAATCAAAGTAAACATGGATGCATGTAGGGAAAAACAAGAAGTACTCTTTATTGATGATAGAAGGAGAGGTTACAACCTAGTGACTGATTCATCGTGACCTTCCAGAAAAGTTCCCAAGTCTCATCACAGCATAAGTCTCTCCAGCAGTAGCTCCACAAATCAAACTCTCTATTGAAAATTCTCCAGCATTTATCTACTCAAATTATTCCTCCTTGAACACTTAGATTTGTATGCAATTTATAGATGAACTATAGGTTGTTTTGCAATAAATTTCATTCCAAATATAGGCAAGAAATGTTTTCCAGTCATGTAGTTGTCAAATGGACACTTGGATCCGAAGCATGACACATGTGAACCCTTCTAGAAGACACTGGCCAAGTGGAGATTCTAGAACAGTGAGAATTTCGCTCCCAATGTGACCAACACACCTTTGAATGTCGAGAAGTGGTTTGCAGAGCAGCCCTGAATGGGGTTACCTGCATATGCAATGCACTTAGGCCCCTTAGAGCCTGCGTTGGTGAGCTCCCACATGTTTAATAATAAGCTTCAAACCATGGAAAAGCCTTGCTTGATGAAAGTCTTTGTTTGATTCATGTTGTTTCCTGTCTTAGGGCATATAGCAACGGAGATGATAGGGAATGGTACTGGAATCTGATGTTTCTAAGTAAACTTCTTGGATATTGATTCGTAGTCGATAGGAAGTCACCTTATTGCAAAACTGGAGTTAGTGATTTCGGAGACAAGGGTATGACTTGATATAGCAATTGTCAGGGATGACGGTCATGAAAATGAAGGTTTATGAGTATTGCAGATAGATGAGTTCTAAATCACTGGATGACTTCTTTTGAACATATCGGCGACACTGTGATGAGTTGGCAGCATTGACCTAAAACCGAAGTGAAGGTATGATGAACCATATGTGTGAATGAACCATCAAGATGAATACCCAACCCAAACATTCATGGACATGGAGTGAAAGAAGTGTCATGTTCAAGAGCGACTTGCTACCAAAAAGAAACTTTGCTTGCTTTTCCCAAATTTTCCCTGGTCATTTGTCGACCAATACCTCTTTATTTTTTAACAAGCTTGAGGAGGATAACATTTTCTCGATCTATAATTCAACTCTTCGGGAAAATAAAGAATGAGGTATCACTATTTAATAATTTAATGAGTCTAGCGATGAATGAAAATCGATTCTTGCCATGATTGACAAGCCCGTCGCTATTTTATGTTTTAACGAGCTTAATGACAGTGACAACCTGGTCCATTTTCATGTTTATAGAGTCTAAAAAAGAGGACGAAAGAGGACTCCAAAAGTAATTTTTCGTAAATTTGTCTCTCAGATCCGAAAAAGTGTAAAATAATACCTGAAAGAACCTCTTTGGTCATGTTTAACCAAGGTATTCCTTTTTCGTAAATAATCTATCTTAGTCCGGAAAAGGGTTCAAATTATACTGAGTAGATATCAATTCATTTACTTTAATGAGCTTGAAATGACAAGTGCTCGGCAATATTTTCACATTATCGGAGTCTGAAAAGAGCTAAAAGAAGACTCCAGGGGTTCCTTTTTCACTATTATCGAAGCTCGAAAAAGAAATAAAAGTTCACTTCAAATCCTTTTTCATTTTTAACAAAGCTCGAAAAATACGGAGGAAAAGTATGCTTTGTGGTCAAGTCCTTCTTTGAAATAAATCAGCGAGTAATCTGTTCATCAGTGGTATTTCCTGTTCAGAACAACAACAATTAAAAATACATGTTTCATGATAAAAAAACATAATAAAACCATAGTGATAGCAATAAATTTAACTTGCAAGTAATTAAATGACTATATAAAGCAGTTTCACTATTTATTTTTACCATTCCATAGTTACCATTTTCATTTTGGAGCTCTGAACCTGATTTTTCCCCCGAACTTCAGTTGTTGATTGCGGTCATTTTTGTGGATGGATTTCATTGCCGTCTGATCCAAGTCAGTAGTAAAAACCTCCTCTTTCTTTCAATAGTCATTTCATTTCCATTCTTTGCAAATTTTTAGGGTTTTGAGGCCCCTAGTGTAAATTTTGCCCAAAATGAGGGTAATGCACCCTTGTACATTGAAACATGTGTTGCATAGTAGGTACAGTGAAGGGTACCTGCATATGCAACACACTGTCTCAACCTAGGGAGTGTGTTTGGCGCAGTTAAAGTTTTTTTATTTTCAAGATGTCCTCAAAATTTGCATAGTTTTTTGCAATGAATGGTATCTAATGGATCTTTTGGTTGATTTTCAGGTTTCCATTGGATAATAATGATGATTACATGGAGAGAAAGAGAACATGAAGAACAAAATATGATTGTCTTGAATGATTCAGATACTGTAAGAGCTTTAAGGGATTGCAGGCTGCTTAAGTACTTCAAATTGTTGGGAATGAGGCAAAAGATAGAATTCTTGGAGTTCCTTGTTCGAGCATGGGATCCAGTGATAGAGGCATTTCACATAAAAAATCAAGTGTTGTCCATAACGGTTGAGGATGTGTATTTTCTCACAGGTTTGTTGAGGAGAGGTTTGCCCATTTCACTCACAGGATCTACCGTTGGAGGAGAAATAGTGAGGGATTATGTTATGCAGTATTGCTATATGGGGTCAGAACCTAGAAAAGATGTAAAAATAAACATTTGTGATGTCAGGGATTTGCCTTTGATAACCATCCTATTCACGATTGCTAAACTAGCTGGCACCATTACACTCCATGTGGAAAACAAATCGCACATGCAGTATGCATTGGAATGCTTAGAGCCAACAGTTTTCAACTAGTATGAAGTTGTTCTATCTCAGATAAAGGAAAAAATGAATAAAGAAAAGGGAGGAAGGAAGAAAATTTTCAGTTATGGTTCTATCCTTATCTCCTTCGCTTTGGAACGGATTCCACTGATGCAGCCACAACATGTAACATTGGATATATCTAGTCCTAGAGATTCTTGAATGCAGAGATGGGTAGAACTCATGGGTCAACATTCAGGCCAATCGACCATTGTGTTCTAGACTGCATTCTTCGCCTGCTTTAGGCGACAGATCATCTCCATCGATGAATATACATATGTAGGCGTCGACTTCCAAGGAGATCCAGATCTAGTTTTACCAGAAGGCGCTCAGTGGGGTGCAATAGGTAAGATTGATTTGACCATGTTTTTTGATTTTTATAAGGTTTATACAAATTTTTTTGTGTTTTGATTTCTTTCCAAGACAAAAGAAATTGTCTTAATGTAATGCAAATATCGGTCTCATTCAACCAATAGAGGAACCAGAGCGTGAAGCAGATGCGCCAGCAGAGAGGGCTGTCGAGAGAGCAGTCCTTCAGGATCTTGATATGGTTGAGACTCTTGCTGAGCTCCAGCAACACATAGAGGGGTTGACCTTTGGGATTCCGGATTTACGGATCAAAGAGCTTCCCATGCGACTGCAGCGACACACAATTGGGGTCCCTAACTGTTGGATGCAGTTGCTCCGTAGGATTGCTATATCTGTGGTGTGCTATCATGAGCACCAATAGTTTGCTTATGAATTTTTTGCATACATGTTGAGGTCAGATGACCAACGTGTCTTGGGCACAAATTTTGTAAAAAACCTATAACTATCTATCTATATGTTTTCAAAGTTTTTCCTATGTTTAATGCGCAATCTTATTCAATGATGTGAATGTTTTCTTTATCTATGTCGCAAATGTCTATCTAAAACTTGATTAGATAATGAATTAGCTAAAGTGTTCAGATTTATGGAAATGTGATGATATTGAATGAAATCAAAATGTCTTTCCAAAAGTCGAACTCTTAAGAAAAATCTAAGAAGTGTTGGATTTCTAACAGTATAAACACTAGTAAGTTGTAATACCACGAGTTGTGAATCTAACCTTATGATTATGTGGTTAATACCAAATGAAATGGCATCAGAGATAAATTTGATCAACGCGCTATACTCAGTGATATTGTTCGTCGATCTACCAATACAAATCCCTTGAAAACTCACTAACTCGCTTTTCGGAGCAAAAATGGCCCACGCTGCAGAGGACAGATTCTGCGTACTATGACTAGCACCATCAAAATGTCCAAAAAATGGTTCTGAAGATTCATACATCTGCCATAAAATGTAAAGCGGATTACTAACGTCAAGAAAACTATAAAAGACAAATTAATATAGTGAATGCAAATCAACATCATATAAACAATATAATACAAAAAATTACTACGCTCATGATTAAGCATAGTAACGTTTCAAATACAACCCATTTCTAGGTTGTGCCAATGGAATCCCATCGTACTCAACTAACTTGTAGGCACCCTTAGCAAGAACTCTTTTGACAATGTAGGGGCCATGCCATAATGGCTCGAATTTCCCTATACCAATTACATCAGCTTCCTGGTCGTAAAGAAGGACCAAGTCACCCTCTGAATAGATGCGAGGCTGGACATTTTTGTCGTATTGCGCCTTTATACGTCTCTTATGCACTTCGTTGGCCAATTGGGCTTCACGATGCGTTTCATCTAGATGGATGAGGTTAAGGAGACGTGCTTCTTCTTCTGAGGTGTCTGGTAACAAGTCTATCGCGAGTTTTAACGATGATATTTTGCATTGGATTGGGAAGATAACTTCTAGACCATACACCAATTGAAAAGGAGTAAATCCGGTAGCGTTTTTCACTAAGGTTCGATATGCCCACAAGGCAGAGTACAAGATCAAGTGCCAGTTCCTTTTACGGATTCATATCATTCATTGAAGCATTCGTTTAAGAATTTTGTTAATAGCCTCAACTTGTCCATCCGATTGTGGATAATAAGGAGTAGAATTATCATGCGACAATCCTAACTTGGCTGTCAATTCAGACATCATATGGTTGCAAAAATGCTTCCCATGATCCGTAACTATAGCTTGTGGGACCCCAAACCATGCAATAACATGGTTGAAGAAAAACAATGTAGTTGTTTGTCCTGTGTTGTTGAAAGTAGGCATCGCTACGGCCCATTTGGTAAAATAGTCGACTGCGACAATAATATAACCATGCCCCCCGGACGAAGGAGGGTTACAGGTCATGAAATCGATACCCCATTTCGTAAATAGTCTAGTAGAGAGAACAATATGCATTGGCTCTGGTAGTTTGTGGATTTTACGGTCATAAATCTGGCACGCATGACAACTTCTGACCGCGAGGATGCAATCTTGAAAAATAGTAGGCCAAAAGTAACCAGCGCAGAGTATCTTCTGCGTGGTAGCATAACCAGATAAGTGTCCACGACAAGCCCCAACATGACAATCATTTAACACTTTTTCGGCCTCCTCATGAGTGAGGCACCTCCTTAAAATGGTATCGACACCACGAAGATAAAGTGTATCGCTGATGATCAGATAATATTTTGCTTGGTATCGAATACGTCACTGAACAGAGCGAGAGATATTAGGTCGAAAAGTTTGGGTTTGGAGATAAATGATGAAATCCCATTACCAAGGATCAGATGATCTGATCAGAAACAGAGACTCATCTACAATAGATGGTTCTGATGTAGTTGCAGTACTATCACAGGGAAGGTCACAGAGAAGCTCAGCCAAAACTAAAGACTTCTTTGACTTGGATTTGATGACTTCCAAATCAAATTCCTGCTAGCAATTGACGTGATAAAATCTAAGTCATGGGGTTGCAATCCGAAACTATTGTTGTTTTTCGGAGCAGGATATAATGGAGAAATATTTGGACAGCTTGAACAGCTGCCAAGGAAAGCTTTTCCACGTATGAGTACTTAAATTCTGTATCATTGAGATTACGAGTCAAATAATAGATCAGATGTTCAATTCCATCTTCTGCTTGGACAAAAACCATAGCGATGGTCGTTTCAGCTGCGACGATATATAGGAAATAATGATTTTGATAATTTGGAGGATACATTAATGACACTTGGACAAGATGGTCCAATGGAAGGGAACCTCCTTTTTCAATAATCGATTAAATCCTTTAGCCATTTCGGCGTAGTTTGGAATGAACCTTCTCAGGAAGTTAGCCTTTTCTTGAAGTTTCTGTATCTGAAGTAAGTTTGAGGGCGCAAGAAAATCAAGAATGGCCTGAACCTTCAGTGGCTCTATTATAATTCCTTCTTTTGAGACTACGAATCCGAGCAATCAACCAGAACCAAAAAAAACACACATTTGTGTGGATTGAGGCGTATCTTGTAGTGTCGGCATCGTAATAAAATGTCTCTCAAATGCATCGGGCGATCAGTCCATTTTCTGGAATGCGCTGGTAAATCATCTAAATATGGTTGAACAATGTGCTTGATGTCGTTGAAAGCATAATCCATTGCTCTTTGAAAAGTTTCCCCAGCGTTCTTTAAACCAAATAGAAGTTTCTGATATGCGAATGTGCCCTAGGGACAGATGCATGTTATCTTATGTTGGTCATCTAGGCAGATATTGATTTGATTGTTGCCGAAAAATCCATCCATGAAAGAGAATATTTTGCATCCAGCACAATCGTCAATAATCTGGTCGATAAAGGGTGTAGGATAGTTGTATTTTGGACAAGCATGATTAACATCCCGATAATTGACACACACTCTAATGGTTCCTTGTTTTTTCATAACAGGAACGATATTGGAAACCCAATCAGTTAGTAGAACAGGGTAAATGAAACCAGCACGCAATATTTTTTCAACTTCTATTTTGATGGTAGCAGCTTTCTTCGAATGAACATGACGAAGAAGTTGATGCACCGGTTTGACATCAGGACACATATTAATAGTGTGCTCAACTATACTAGTATCTATGCATGGAATTTCCTCATTAGACCAAGCGAATACATCATGAAATTCACGAAAAATAGAGCGATATGAATCAAGTTCTGATGGAGAACAAGATACACCGACATGAATATTTTCTACAATGCCAAGTTTAGTTGAAATATCAATAGAAATAATTTCTTCAATATTTGATAAATTTCTCTCAGATTCAATTGCATTAATCGGAAAAGAATTAGAAAATAAATTTTGAATGGATGGGTGATATAGTTCACTAATATAATTTTCTTCATAATCTGGAAGATGGGAATGATGAGGATAATCTTCCCATTGTTCTCCTTCTTCCATCATAGCTTCCAAAATATTTTCATCTGTCAAAAATTTTGAGGAAAATGTATCAGATGGAGTACCAAAATCTAATGAACGATCAACCCAAACACTCGGCGACGCTGATTTCACTTTTTCTGCCCAAGCCAAATATATTGATTACTATTGTAGCTCAATAGGGCTGAGCGGTAAAACATCATCCAATGTAGAAATATCAGAATTACCCATACTCTTCCTTAAGCCAGATGGAGTGGAAGAGATCATGTAGTAGGTCTCTATGTTTGCAATTTCTGCCGACGTCACGGGCGGCAGTAATGCAAAGGTTCCCATAAGATTGGAATCCTTTAAGAGTCCTACACCAATGTTCTATATTTCTAGTTGGGGTAAGTGAATATACGGAATGCTTCCAGTTACCTGCGAAGCGGAGGAAAAAAAGGATAATTGATTAATGACTGTAATAGTACCTTTATGAGGAAAGGAAACCATTCTAAAATATGTAGAAACAATTGCAGTCATCGCATATACCCATGGTCTTCTGAGTAAAATATTATAGTCAAGGGGTCCGTCAACTACCTCAACATCAATACTTACTGTTTTTCCTCCTAATTCAACTTGCAGGTTATTAATAATACCACAAGGTTTATATGTTCTTCCATCAAAAGCCTTCAACATCGTTGATGATTACGATAATCGTGGTGAGCCAAGTGACTTCCAACAGTTTAGAGACATAATGCAGGTAGATGCTCCCTCATAAATAATAGTACGATGAGCAAGGTGATTGACAAAATTTACTTGGATGGAGAGTGCTAATTTTTCTGGTAGCTGTGGCACATAGCCCGTATGATTAAAAACGACAAAATTAGAATCAGTTGGATCAATTCCACCAATGGCCAACAATAAATCCTGCTTCTGGGAGGGACAATTTGCAATACCTCAAGAGCAGACATAGCTGAAGGGGATTGAGCCAAATCTTCAACTATATTATAATTTTTTGCAGCTCTTTCTCGAGGATTATATGTTGATTTATGAATTAATCCCTTTGGTGGCTTAATCATCAATTCAGGAATAACTGGAGGTGGCACTAATTCATTAGATGGATTTGTTATCGAGGTAGTAGGTTGATCAACCGGACTACCATAGTCTTTATTCCGTGTCGACACCAAAATATCTTGTGAAGGTTTTGTAATGGATAACATTAACACTTGGGAACTAGGAGCTGGATCCGTAGCAACCAAATTTGTGTCTGGATTTGGAAATGGGTCTGTCAACACAGCTGATGCATTAGAAGTCTTGATGATTTTGGAGACTTTAGCACGGTGAAGAAAATCCCTAAAAAAGTGTTCCTCGTTATAGATTATGCATGGATAACGAGGTTTCCATGGTCCTAAAGGTTGATTAGATGATCGTTCCTGTGGATTAGAAGTTTGCTTTTTCTTTGATTTCCCCTTTTTCTTACTTCTTGGTTGGTTGTCACTTTTTCCTTTGTCGAACGAGACGGTGTTTATTTCGGAAGTAGGAGCAATATTAGATGCAGTAGTGTTGTGTGTGTTTACAGTGCCTATCAAACCATCTTCGTCATGAGAGTCCTTTATTTGAGGAGGAACATTGAAATTAGATCGCGGCGCATTTGTATTTTCTCATAGAGCGTGCCAGACTGAGTGTAAATCAAGTCTAAATACTGGGCACGAGTGATGACTTGCTCTTCTGTGATGACGCCACCTTTAGCTACATCCTCTATTATAGATGGTAACAAGGATTTGATGAACCATTCAGCAAGGAGCTGATCAGGAACAAATGTCTTAAGCATTCGTCGACAACGACACCACTCATGAATATGATCTGAAATGTGAGTAGCATCACTTTGTTTGAAGTTGGTCAAGAGTTCTGTTCCAGTTTCGTATCGGATCAGTAATTGGAAATGGGTCAAAAAGACAGTAGCAGTGAAATTTTCAAATGAAGCTCTAGGTAGTTCAATGTACCATTTAGCTGTTGGACCTATAAGCGTTCTCTGGAAAAGATGTAATCGAAAAGAATCATCATTTAGGGAATTTGATGAACACCACAAATGATAAGTCATCACATGAGTTGATGGGTATTCTCCAGGGTTTACATTGAATTTAGGAATGTCGGAGGGTAATTTATGTGGTATCACCAGGCACCAAGGAGCATAATTGATAGGATCATTAGTTAACCGGTTTAAATCTGGTAATTCCAAGGTTGCAAAAAAAGGCAACTGTCTATTAAGGTCAGGTTGAGCATAGCCAGAATAAGATGGAATTTCTTGGGCAATAGGTCTTTGAGCATTGGCATATGGGATTTGTTACTGGTAACCTAGATAGGGGTTGTTTTGCGTGGCAAACGCTTGAGAGTTTTGTTGACCAAAACCTGGATATGTTACTTGTTGAAATGAAGTTTGCGGAATTTGCAGCTGTGGCTGCCAAGGGGTCTGTCCACCAAGATTATAACCCAAATTTTTATAAGTTTGATTTGGTTGATATGTATAACCAGATTGTTTTTGTGACATCCCATAAAATGGTGGACCAGCTTGTGAATAAATGATTCCTGATGCAGGTTGTTGTAAATTAACCAAAAGATTTTGAGTTGAAGAACTTGCCTGATAAGGGTGATGTACAATATTTTGATGCTGTAATAGGGGTATAGATGTATTAACAAGTGGTATTGAAGTGGGTGTAATAGGTTGAATTGGTTGATACGATTGGACAACCGTTCGTGGTTGGATAGGAAAAGTGGGCTACCATTGACAAACATTTAAATCAAAATTAGTGTGACCAAAAATTGACTGAGTACTATCGTATTGGGTAACCAAAGGTTGCCCCCCAGCATAAGGAGGATAATAAGACGGAAAATATTGTTCACCAAACACTGGGAGTCCAGTTGATAAAGGAATTGACCCATAATGACCGACTTGATATTGCCCTGATGATGGATTTAATGAATCAATTCGTTCAGTACTGACTATAGAAATACTAGTTAAAACACCAGATGATGACATTGGCAAAGACCATGAACGTGGAGGTGCACCAAAGAAAGTGCCAGATAATGATTTGTAACCTGTTGGGACCGAAGGGCCACCGTGCAAATATGACTCTGGTGATTTTGTGAACATCAACGGGGTAGTGAGGGTAGGAGCTAAAGTAATTCGAATAGCAGACCCAACCGAAGATGCTGCTTCAAACATGGTTGTTTGACCAAGTGTATACCCTCGAAAATCGACGGGTGATTGAATGGAAATAGGATCAACAAAAGCAGATGGAAACGATCGAGGAAATTACTGGTACAGGTAAAGGTCTCCCCCAAAGTGGGTTTGACTTAAAGGTGTATCAGGTTGAGGGATTTCTTCAATCGCGATTAAACCAGGAGGAAGAACTTCAACGCCAGGCCCAAAATATATTTCAGATGGTTGACTGTGTGAAATAGGAGTTTCAGTGGCTACAGAACTTTGTGGGATGACCAAGGTAGGAACAACTTCCGGCTATTCATATTTAGGATTCAGATATTCTGGCAAAGAAGAGACAGGATCTGGATCAATGTGTGCTTGAACTACTTCAGGTCTAGGAGGTATGGTCTCATCGATTGAATGGATTGTGACCACGGGTAGCTGCGAAGACTCCATTTTGAAAACAGTAAACAAACCGAGATGTGTGGAAACAATTTGAGCTAACTCTGGATTAAAAAATGATGTTTCGCCAGAGGTACGAATTGTACTTGATTCGGAAGATCGTGATCGCCTTCGCCTACTAGGAATAACTTCTGGTGGTAAAGGTGATTTTAAAGCTAATCTACGTGAACGACGAGGGGTAGGATTGTGTTCTTCCATGATTACTGATTTATTTTATCCAAAAACAAATAAACAAAAAGAGGGTAATGCTAGGCAAAAGGGTTTACCAGGAAGCTGTGAACTGCAGAATACCTCTTAGCGAACCAAGAAGTACAGGAAGGTAATCTCCCTGAATGCTGTGTTCAGTGTTTCACAATTTCAAGGCGGCCGACTTGGTTCACTATGGATGGATAGCACCTAAACGTTTTCCTCCCAAATATACCCGAAGGTACGTGGAGGCCCAAGTCAATATTAGTGTTGTCTGATGCGAAATAGCACAGTGAGAGCACCCCTTTATACTTATCGTACTGTAACACTGCCCGATATACTCGAGAGTACGTGGAGGAGCTACGATATACTTACATACGTGGAGTGAGGTATCACACTTGGAATGTATCACAGACAAGTTAACGATAGCTGCTATGTTTTATGACGCCGGAACACGTCTCTAGCCTAGACCTCTAAATGTTATCATTAATGTTCCAAAGCGTTGTTAAGTAAATTGAGATTTATTTTATGTTGATCCTGCTTAACAGTTTTCCTTTTAGGTTCACCATGATGATGTATATGAAATTACTAAAATGCAAGCTAAGAATGATAAACAAAATTTCACTTTCATCTTTTTCAATGAAAGACCTAGCTACTAAGGGAAGAGAGCAAGTAATTTGAGAGAAAACAAATCAATGAACAAAAAAATCAATGAATCTCAAACTAAATGCAGATTTCCTAATGTTCCTTTTGCAAAAAACACACAATCCTACATGCAAATGCAAGTTTTTCTTTTCAGTTTCCTTAATGTTATGAATGCAGAAAGAAAACTAGGTGCACTAGATCAATTATCGAAATGCTTTTTACTTTCGAGAAACGAATAATACAAACAAAAATTTCTCTTTTGAAGGAAAAACGAGGATTTCAACAACAATCTCTCCTATCAAGGAAATGAAGACTTTACGAAAATTTCCTATTTCGAAAGAAAACGATTCTTAATGCGACCATAAAAATTACTTTGAAATCAACTTGTCAATGATAATGAAAAACTTTTTAAAACAACATTAAACAAATTTTCAGTCAAAGGAGAAGAAATATATAGAGCTGCTGGTCAATAGAGAATTAAAATTTTCAGAACAAATCAGCAAACAAAACTAAAGTAAAGTACAAAGTCAGATTCAAGGGGATTTGTTCCTTTCAGGAGCCAATGCAGTCTCCAAAGGGAGACATTGCTCTGCAATGAAGGCTGACAAGGGAGACAGTGCTCTGCAAAGCACTGTGCCTTGACTGAGGGTTGTTGGGCACAGTAAACAAAGAAAAAGCTACTGTTTGGCTTGCTAACTTTGCAAATTAAGCTATGAAAATGTCTAATCTTTATGTGAAACAGCTACTGTGTGGATTTAGAAAGCAAATCAGAGACTGAAACACCAAGAATCAAGAGAAAATCTCCCCAGAGGAGTCGCCAGTTTGTTGGGCCAAAATTGTAATCTATGGATAAAATACGCCTCCCTAGACCGGTGTCTAGTCTAGAACAACAGGTGAAAGACTGCACTACCCTTTTTCCTAACTCAGAATAGATACACAGAGAGGATTGGATGCTTACTTGTTTCAGTCGCTTCCAAATGGATCCTTTCTGTCGCTTCCACTACAGCCTCAACTTCAAGCGGTTTCAAATAGATGAATTCTTCCTGTAAGAAAGAGCACTGAAACAGTAGAAGATGCAATAATATAGATATCTATTCAAGTTAATTAGCCAAATCAGTTAAGCATAAACTACATTCATCAACCAAGATCTTACAACATGGAAAATCAAAGTAAACATGGATGCATGTAGGGAAAAACAAGAAGTAATCTTTATTGATGATAGAAGGAGAGGTTACAACCTAGTGACTGATTCATCGTGTCCTTCTAGAAAAGTTCCCAAGTCTCATCACATTATAAGTCTCTCCAGCAGCAACTCCACAAATCAAACTGTCTATTGAAAATTCTCCAGCATTTCTCTACTCAAATTCTTCCTCCCTGAAAACTTAGATCTGTATTCAATTTATAGATGAACTGTAGGTTGTTTTGCAATAAATTGCATTCCAAAAATAGGCAAGACATGTTTTCTAGTCATGTAGTTGTCAAATGGACACTTGGATCCGAAGCATGACACATGTGAACCCTTCTAGAAGACACTAGCCAAGTGGAGATTCCGGAACAATGAGAATTTCGCTCCCAATGTGACCAACGCACCTTTGAATGTCAGGAAGTTTTTTGCAGCACAACCCTGAATGGGGCTACCTGCATATGCAACACACTCAGGCCCCTTAAAGCTTCCGTTGGTGAGCTCCCATTTGTTTAATAATAAGATTCAAACCATGGAAAAGCCTTGCTTGATGAAAGTCTTTGTTTGATTCATGTTGTTTCCTATGTTAGGGAATATAGAAACTAAGATGATAGGGAATGATAGACCCTTTGATCATTGGTCCTGGAGATGATGCCCAGTTAACCAGGTCATTGGGAATGATGCCCAAATTGACCTATAACGACTACTGTTACATGCGTTGTCTGGTTTAATTTCTATTTAGTTTCCATCTATTCCTGTGCCTTGCTAGGGAGGAAGGGCCCTCCTCTTTAGTAGGGATTGCAATGGTAAAGTAGTTGTACTATATTTCTTATTTTATTTGCATATTGGTGGAGTGTTTTTGTTGTTGTTCTGGATGTAAGTAGATCTGCTTCAGTTTCGATACTATTATGCTGTTACACGGATGTGAGTAGAAATACCAACTGGTGTAATTATTGTGTGGAGCACTAGGTACTATTTAATTTAGGCGTGATTACATTCCTATGATTTTTTTTTTATTCTTGCATGAGTGTTAAGTTTCAGCAATTGATTCAACAACGATTCCTCTTTATTTTGAATTTTCCTCTGGTTTGATGTATCGACACAGACAATGAAAATGTCATTGAAATAAAAGATGTCCCTAGATTGATAATTTATGTGTACCGTATTAGTCATTTAATAGTGATTAATACAGTCCAACAATGTTCATGTGCTTTTGAGAGGGCAGAGTCGCGTATGGAATTTAAAATAATATTTTTTTGGTAAAGGACCAAGTCCGAAGGGAAAGGGCTGCCCAAGGCCAAAACTCAGAGCATTAGGTATACAAAGGTGGAAAATTATGTATAACAGATGCCCCCTAATATATGAGGTCATAAGGGGTACATGATGGCCGAAATGTATTAAGTGTATAAGAAGAATCATATGAGGAATTGGGAGGAGATCACCATATTTCAGCCTGCCAAAAACCAATAGAAGAGATCAGAAAGCAAGCTTATGTATAAGGCAGAAATACCCATGCTCAGAGATAGTAAAGCATGTCCGCATATCAAGTATAGAGCGGATCCAATATGTATACAAGTACAACAAAAACTAAGAAATACATAGTGGATCATTCGATCATAGCCTCACAAAAGATACATATATAGGCCATGTCATAATATCACATATAGAAGAACTAATCAATGATGTCGATGGAGATATCTCATCACTGATGTCACATAACTAATCCTCAAAGTACCAAATCATAAAAATAGAATAATGGTAATGCACACAACTTAGGTGTCGACATAGAAGATCTGGTATGATGAACTACGACATATAAGGTGGATGGTGTCACTGGAAGAAAACTAAAGGAGCTGACAAGTAAGCCAAAACATGCTGATGTGAACCTGAGGTCTTCACCAACCATCATGGAAAATTTCTACACTGTGGAAATAAATGAGTTGAAGTCAACCATGTGAGAAATCATTTGATTACCGATCATTGATGTATATCGTTAAGAAACAAGAGACAACTCACCCATAATGATGATGAGAGTCAAGGTGACCCAGTGCAATCTAACAAGTGTAGATAAATGAGTTGAAGTCAAACACTTAAGAGAATCTACCAATTAGGAGAGATTGATGTATTATCACTGTTTATAATGGAGGATTCTTCCACTGATGTCTGCAAACCCTAAGGTATTGAAAAATGACTCTAGATCTTATTCCCAGAGCAATGATTTGGAGTCGTTGGGAAAAGGTCTACTGGAAGGAAATCATTAAGGCATCCCACATCAATCCAGTACGAGTGTAATCCGCAAGGAAATAATTTGGAAGGAATCAGGCGAAGAAAGATGAAGTTACCAAACCGAAGCACATTCTTGACATACACAAGATGTGGCTAGTGCATGACCAAAACCCTTTGAAACAACCAATAATGAAAGCTGACACAGAGGGAAGGAATCCACCAATAGGGTCAAATGGATACCAAGGTACTACATTAATCCCAATGTGTGATAATGTAAGTTGACGTCGAACACAAGGGAAACCACTCAGTTAAAGGCCCATGATATTGATCGATGTTGAGCACAAGGTCACCTATCAATGATAGAAATAGGGCCAGGTTGCGGTTCTAGGCCTACTCTCAGAGATATTTGTCGAAGTTGATAAGAGAAATCTCATTAGAAAGAAGTCAATAAATACCTTCTTAACCAACACGAGAAAAGGACCAAATAACTGATGTGATAGAACATAACTCTGATAAACCGGGTATGACTGACTAAAAATAAGTTAAGGGACACCAAAGAAAGGCCGACTAAGGTTTAATTCCCTTGAGCAAAAGAACGACTCAAATGTGTCTATATGGCAGCATATGATAACTTTGGATAAGTTTGTCATGCAGGAGGCATAAAAAAACTTTCCACATGATTGGAAGAGTGAACCAACTAGGGGAGTACTGAATCAATAACAAGGTTAAGGCTCTCCTAAGTCAAACTAAAGCCCATCCCAATGGAGAAAATAATAATTTATTTTGAGTGATTTTTTCAAGGGGAAAACAACTCAATCTTGTTGCCATCAATTATGGAGTAATGTCCCGTTCCCACTCTTTTTGAAATATATAATTTTTTTGTCTTTTTCATATTAAAAACCCGAAAAAGAATAAAAGAATTCCTATAGTATAGTGCAAATAACGATTTTTTGAATACAATTGTGTTAGTTCCTAGGATTGGAACATTCCTATGCTCAATGCAAGGTGACAAAACTAGTAAATGACACTCAAAGGAATGCTCTCTACACGGGCATAAGGTGTCAAATTGAAGAGGCTAAGTGATTTCCGGATTGATTTTACAAAAAGAAATGGTCAAAAAGTGGCTTATACATGAGTCCTAGTGAAGTCGGCTTAAGGCCAAAAAGTACAAATAGTCAACATGCAATTAAATAGTACAACTCAACATGTGGGAGCTTCTAGGGTATAAAGCTAGAAAAAATAACGAAGGAGAAAGAGAATGAAGCTTCATCGCAAAGTAATGGTGGGACTAAAGAGGTCTCCTGAGCCTAACAACAAAATTTCAACATGGCTGCCAAGTGACAACAAGGTACTATCTATGGCACGCACGATAAGGTAGGCTCTTACGATACAAGTTATGACACTTCTAAGCAGCAAGAAGGTTCCATGTCACATCTTGGTGGGGTTGATGCTAAGGCAAAAATGGAAAAGGAAACTCATACTGCACAATGCAGGTGGAGAACCTAACCTATATGCTAGTTTCGAGAACCAATACCTGTTAGAGTCGATCAACCATAAACATACCTAAAGGAAACAATCTTCAAAGTTCTATAGAGATAATCATAAACACTAGGAAAGAAGTTAATACATCCCATATGTAAACTTTAGAAAAAGTTTGTGTTATAGAATACAAAACTTGAAAATGCGTACCTTATATATACAATATGGTGCAAGGAACCATGTAGCCTTACGATTTGCGCATAACAACTCTTCAGGACAAGCCCCTTGTGGGACTCTGACCAAGGACTTCTTTGGTAGTTAAAACTCATGGATTCAAAAATTTCCTCCTGCGAAGGAAACTCAAAATATAGGAAATCATGAGAACTAAAAGGATCAAAAGAGGGAATCAAGGGGTCCCATACACCCATAGGAGAAATCATTCGATCAACTACTGGGATCAAATCTCGAGAAGGAAAATAATAATTCAAAGGATCCTTCTCAGAAGAAACTGAGGATTGAGGACATAATGCCACATAGTTCACCTGTGGTAGGGCAGATTCAACTTGAACACTTGGAACATACCAAGGGGATTTTTGAACTAAGTTCAAATTAGGATGGTAATTATTAGATGCAAGTTGATCAAAAGTTAAAATACTTCCATTATGAGGAAAATACATCACTCTAAAGAGAGAAGCCACCACAAAATTCATAGCATAGACATAATCACACTCAAGTAGCATATTAAAGTCTAAAGAGCGATCAAACACCATCAAATCAATTAATACCATCTTCCCACCTAAAGTGATAGGAAATTGAGGAATAATACCCATAGATTCACCAAGTGCTCTATCATAAGCTAGCAATTAACTATTAGTTGCCAGCAACTCTGGAGAGCCCAAAACTTTCCAAGTTGAGGAGGATATAGTACTTGTAGAGGATCCTTCATCCACTTCACATCGATAGAAATTTGTTGAATTAAATCTAACCCTTATTTGGAAAGGTGCAGCAGAAGGAAGATGAGGCTCAACAAGACTATCCCCATTAATTGAAACACTCCTAGAACTTGGAGGGGGTACACTCGAAGAGACCAACATTCCCCCTAGATAAAAATACTGTGAACTAGAAATCAAGAAGACTATGTTGTTAGACACTTCACCTCCCAAAAAAGGAGTGGGATCCTCCAGAGATTGCACTGGTTCGACCACTTCATCAACCAATGGTTGATATGACTGTTGATAAATCATAAGAGGTTCAGAAGTAGAAGAACCTACAAACTCAGACGAAAACCTTTGTACCAATGAAATCTCAGCGCACAAATGAGTAAGATGATCTCCCTTTAAAATATTACAAGGTAATTTAGGTTTAAATATTTTATGCCTAGGTTTCTAGTCAACATTAATACCCCTAACATGACTAGCAGTGGCTGGAGCAGAATTTCCAACATGAATTGTAGAAGTTGGTGGATGATCTCCAACATGATTTGTAGAGGTTGGTGGAGGGTCCCCAACATGACTTGCAGAGGTTGGCGTCTCTTTTCCACAAGAGATAGGACTTGTACCCCCAACTTGATCCAAAGAAGTATGTGAGCCATCATCAGGACAACTGATAGAGGTAGATAAATCATTGCTAGTATGACTTGCAGTGACCAGGATTATGCCCCCAGCATGACTTGCAGCAGTTGAAGGCTCTTCTCCAACATAACTAGCAGAGGTTGATGATGATGCATGGATAGAATTATTCTTCTCCTTATTCTTCCTCTTTCTCTTATTTTTAGATCTCTTATTTCAAGATGGAGGAGAAAAAGGAAGCTCATATTTCTCTGGCGAAGAGGATGAAGAATTAACACCCATTCGATGCTCTTGAAATAAAGCATTCATATGAGAAGCTTCAAGAACATTTAGAACATTGAGAGTGGACCACCAAAAAATGGGTAGTCCAAATTTTAATCCATGTATATTCAAAGTGACCATCAAGGGGGTGCCAAAATTTCCAAAGAAAGGAAAAACACAAGGATCCCCTTTTAGAGGGGTTCCTTGGTTGGCATCCATAGGAATATTGGCCATACCCAAATTATACCCACATCCTTCCCTTGTGGGATAGCTCAAATGAATTTTCAAGGAAGTGAGATGCACAGTCAAAACTTCGCCCTTAAGGAGACAACTCCACAATTTCAAAAGAAAGATCAAGAGCCTTTCAAGACTAGTGGAGTGGTTTGTCAGTCATTCAGAATCCAAGGTCCAAAGTGAAAAGACAAAAATCCACCTAAAGCCAAATAAATACAAAGAGAAAAGAGCACTCCACTATAAAGTCCCTAAAGATACAACCAAACAAGAAAATTCCATGTATTTACGGTCCGTGTTATTAGGATCAGACACCAAAATACAAGAAAGTGAAGATAGGGGCCTTCCGAAGATAGTCTGGGGTAATTACTCCCAAGGCCTATCAGTTGTTATCCTCCACGGTGTTCCAAGGCTGAGAATGAAAACTGACGGAGGTGACCTTAAACCACTTAGGATTTGGTAGCTAGCCGTACCAAATCAGAGAGGGCTCTGTATGTGATCTTGTAGCCAAAGATGACTAAAGAAGGGTAAAGATGTTAGGCTAGTTCTGAGATCCATGGTTTTGAAAATTTAGGGGTTTTGCTGGATCAACAGGAAAGGTCAAATAAACTAGCTCAGATCTAAAAGATTGTAGTTGCAAGGATACAAAGGGGAATTGCAGATTTTTTTCAGTGGCACTTTAAGGTTTTCAATTGTAGTTTAGGGTGGAAAAGCAAAGGATAAAAATGAGCATGACAAGCATGAGTTCATTTATCAGAAGATGAACAACAAAAACATGAAATTCCTACCAAAACAGAGCATAAGCTTAAATAATTATGTTTAACATCTTAAAGGAAGATCAATGAAAAGAATAGATATGGAAAGAAGATGAATTAATAATTCATAAAAGTGAATTATAGTAGAAAAAATACCACAAAATCATACCACATGAATCCCTATATGATAATTGCAACTGAACTTGTATTTCTGTAAATATCAACTGTACACAAATCTCCAATCCTTCTACTCTCTGATGTCCAACCTTGAATTTGACTAAAAACTAGATCCATATAGACCAAAACCATCTTCCCCTCTCTCAAGGGTCGAATCCCTCAATATATGATCAGTTTACACAAATTTTACCAACTAAACCTAAGACTAGGGAGGTTAAAACAAACTCTCCTTTTAGCCTTTGACTGACCTACCCGTCATTAATGATCTTCATAATTACATCAAAATGACATTAAAAAACCTAATTACATTCATCTACATCAGATAAAATCAAAAAAAGAGGAATTTACTCACTAAAAACCAATTTTTACTGAAGAAACTCCAAAAATTGACCTCAAGGGAAAAGCGCAGCGCCAACAGGGAAAAGAGAAACACCATCTTGCAGGGCACTTTTTACTGCCTTCTTGAGCTCTAAATTCTGATCTGAAGATACCATTGGAAATATCAAGATGTCTAGTTATCCATATAGTCCTTAATAAAGCAAAATGGCATTTCCAAGGCTGAGAAAAATTCATTCTCCCAAGGTTACTCCAAAAGTGCAACACCTAGGTGAAAAAGGTGGCAGAAAGTGAGTTTTTAGCATGTTTTTTTCAATTTTCTCTCAATCTGAATGCTAAAATGGCACAAAAAGTAGATATATGAGATATGTAGGTCCTGATATATCCATATATTCCGAGTTTAGGTGATTTTGGACTTTGAGGAAAATGCACAGCGCTAAGGCGCTGCACTTTTGGCTGTTTGCATTTTCCTGTTTAAGCCAAAAACCATCAAAATTTCAAAATTTTCCAAAATTTGCTCAAAATTTGTTCATACATGCCCCATGAAGTTATAATATGATGCGTTACGATGTAAAAGAGGCCTCAACCAACAAATCAAGTTTTTCCTTCTCCTTTTGGCTCATCAGGGTTTGCCTTAATTTTTTCTTCAAATGCTTGATTATGATTTGAGAGATCATGTTCCTTGTGAAATAGTGCATGGTCATGTGCCTATGAAGTTTTTTGTTCCTGTTAGCCTTCTCAAGAAGCTTATCTAAGTGGAAGTTGACCTTGTGAAGCCAAAATTCCTTATCTTTCTCAATTTCTGCTACAATTAGGTCATGAAATGCTTCTTGACCTAGTGTTGGAGATGGTTCAGTTTGTTTCTCTTGCTGCCTCTTGAGACCTATTGTTCCTGGCATCCTTGGTTTGGTTTGATCTTCTTGATCCTTAAGCTCATCAAAATCAACCACCGACTTACCTTTTCCACTATTGTTGTCGAAATATGCCTTGGGCTTGCTAAGAAAAATTTGTTTGACTTGGAGATGCTTGTTCTCATGCTGAATAAAAGTGATCATGAAGTTTTCCTTAGATAATTTTTTCTTTAGCTCTCTAATTTTACCTTCTTTCTACTTGATAGCCTACAATGGTGATTTTTCCTCGTCATGAATATCTCAGGTTTTGCCATGTGAGTGTCAAAATGTACTTGTTCATCCTCTTGCAATGGTGCCTCATGTTGGTGTCTCTTTTTCCACTGTTATAGGCTGAGCCCTTTCCGCACTGCTAGGAGAAAAAATCAGCCTCTTTCCTCTAGTATAGGTTTTAGTCACCTCATTCCTACATGTTCTTGTTTCAGTTTTTCTTGTGGAACCCACTTCTTGTTGCCTTGTCAATGGTGTAGAATGACTGCTTGATTTAATTGGAGTAGGAAAAAGAGAGGATGCATGCATGAATCTCTCCCAAGACAAGTTGATATGTGTGAGATGATGAAAAACAATTATTTTCACCAAGCCATGAGGGAAAAATCTTGCATGATGATGTTTCCCTTTGTTATGTACCTTTTCTTCCATTTTGACAAATCTTCATTAAAGGCAATGAGGTAGGTTAAGAGTCTTAACACCGGTGAAATGCATCACTAATCTCACATGGTACTAATATATCCTTGAAAGCCTAACCTCACATGTGAAATAATTCATGATCATATTCATGAGAGGGGCATACTTGTCAAGCAAGTGTCTAAATGGAAAAATGTGTTTTGGAACAACTTTGTAAGCAGGCTTCAAAAACATCTTGTAATTTTCAACATCTAGGTCTCTTATTTTGAACTAGAGATCGCCATGATTTTGGATCCCTATAGCTATAATAATGGCCTCTGCTGAAAGAGTAAACACAACCCTAGCAATGGTTACCTTATCCCTCCTTAGGCTAGTGGCAAAGGTGCTTGTAAGTTTATCACTAAAACCAAATTCTTCAATCTTTTGACAAAAAGCAAGGCAACCTGCATCCTAGAATGATTTCTTGAGAAATGGTGAAGCCATGATATCCTGTACTCTAGTAGGTTCATATCTGATGATTTTAAATCCCTTATGCCTCCTTTCCTCAGTGGTCTCTGGATCCATGGGGAACCCTAACTCACTAGGAATGGAAATTAGGGTTTTAATGTAGGAAAACATGGGATTTTAGGTGGTTTTAGGAATGGAAGGGGATGAAGGGGTTTGAGGGTGACTAAATTCTTGGGAAAGCTTAGGGGAGTAGGGATAGATGTTAGGGAGTGGAGGGAAGTGGAATTTTATGAAATTAGTGAGGGGAAGTGGTTCAAAAGGGAAAAACACAGTCCTAGTCTTGGAAAGTATAGTGTAGGCTAGGGGTTTGTAGTGAAATGATGAAAATGAGGGTAAGGGATGAGGGAAAATGTCAAGGAAGGTATGTTAAATGTGAGGGAGGGTGAGGGAGCATGAATTTGGAGGTTTTTCACAAAAAAATGGACCAAAGAGACTTGTTGTAGAAAAAACACAACAAACCCTAGGAGATGGGACTTCTGATATTTTAAGTATGAAATGGAATGAAAGAGAGGTGTATGGTGACCCACTTACTTAATTTTATGTGCTGTAACCTACCCTTGATGAAGAAACCACTGGAGGAGAGATCTTTTCCTTTGTGAAGAAAAATGTAGCAAACTTGAGAAAAACACATTGTAGCAAGTGAAAAGCGCAACACAACAAGAAAATTGAGCTTTCCAAGGCAATAAATTGATTTTTCAGAGGGTGAAAAGATAATTTTTGATAGAACGATGTCTCATGAAGGTGAAATGAGAAAATGACATGCTTGGTTGGTCTTTTAAATGGCTGGAAATTGAATTTTTTCCTTGGTGGTGATGTGGCCCCACCTTGTCTTTTCACTATTTGACTTGATTGTTTGTGTACTACATATTTCGACCCTTATTACATATATTTACATATTAATAGAGATCAAAATGAAATTTATAATCATTATTGATCACTTTCCCTATTACTACTCCTAATGGTGATTTTGATGATGACATGACATTTTTTCATAATTTTGACAATATGACCTAATGATGACACACTACATGGAAAGATAAGTTGAATGATGACCATAATGACCAAGGCATTCTACCAAAAAGCAATGACCTGACCATTATGATGTTTATTGACCATGAATATGAAATGAGTAGTAATGACCAAGGTAGACTAACCAATGATCAAACTTTTGCTTGAAAACCTATTGAAACTATAAAAATTTTCCCTAGGACCCTGTCAACCATATGAAGGAGAATAATTTGATAAATGGTGAGTGAAAATTCTTAGATAAAGTAACATTGGCTCGAGCTGGGGATGGAAGCTCCTTAGGAGGTGTCGGAACACCGTAGACGAAGTAGCCTTATCCATTGGGCATGGAGTCAAAATAAAAAGATATACTCGAAACTGAAATGACTTAACAAACTGAAATAACTCGACAAACTGAAATGAATTACAAACTCTTTGAAACAACACCTGATCAATGAAAACTTGTGGCCTTCACCTCGGGCTTCAATATTCCATGACAACTCCTTCACAGTTGACAACAAAATAAACTGGTATGTACAATGGAAATGAGAATATTCTAAAAAATCAAGTGAGGTAGTGTTTGAGCAACCTACCATTGATTGATCCTCCCAAAAAATCTTGTCCATCAAGTTCCTCCAACACAAAGGAATTCTTCCCTCTGAAAGCAAAAATTATGTATGGTCCTTTCCATAAATTTTCAAACTTTCCATTATTTCCTCTTTCCTCGTTTCGGGCATCCCATCGGAGAACTATATCTCCCACACTGAAATCATCTGCGTTTATTTTTCTGTCATAGATATTTTTGATCTTCCCTTGAAGCTTTGTAGGGTTTTGAAATAGTTCCTCTCGATGTTTCTTCAAATGAACCATCTAATTGATTCTCTGCTGAATGTCATTGGGCTCACTGTCTACTTCCTGCAATATTTTCATGACCGGGACAATAATAGAAGTTGGAAAAATAGTATCCACTCCATATACCAATAGAAACAGTGACACACCTATGGAATTCTTAGTGCTTACTCTTTCCACCCATAAATAATTTATCAACTTCTTGTGCTAATTCTTCTTATTTTCTTCTTGCAACTTTTTAATGTATTATCACTCCACCAGATTCCTAAGACTGAAGAAGGAATCCAATAGAGGTAACCACAAAACAACCTTTTAACTTGGTATCTAGCCCTACAAAGTTGGTGAGGGATATCTCGACAAAACAAAACCTAGGAGGCTGAATGGATTAAGATTTTAGTCTAGGTATAAGTTCAGGGGTTTTGATAATTGATTTTGGTTGAGCTGTTGGATGAAAGTATGGTCAAGGGAGCTAGGTCAGGGAAAATGAGATAGGGTTGCAGAGATTAAATGGGGAAAGGTAGGCATAAGTCTTAACACTTTAAACATGATTGTGATGAGATGGTTTTAAGACTGATGAGAAGCTAGGAAGAGCATGGGAGATGTATTCTTCCTAAACAGAGGAAAATGGACCAATTATGATAACTTTCCCTAAACAAAGCATGAGAAAGCATGTATTCTACCTATCAACTTGAAAGAGATCATACAATAGAGATGTTAATAAAGAAGTTTTGAAAAATTTTGACTGGCTCTATCAAGCCATGGGTCCCTATTTTCACTGATCACCATTGCAGGTTGCTCATTTAGGGTTAGCTGATCAGAAATCTTAGCCTCCTTTTGTCTTTCTAGAGCTAGAGCTCTTTTCAGCCCTCTAGTTCTATGTCTTCCTCTTGGTGCTTTTCCATCTTCTTCATCAAGCAACCCATACTTTTCAAGTGTCTCATCTAGCATAACTTTGGATTTTTCTACCTCCCTTTGAGCAGTGATATACTTGAATTCATCAATGACATGTTTAGTGTTAAGTTGCTCATTCTCCTGCTCAAGGAAGTTTGTGACAAACTTGGCCCTTTCAAGATTAGTCTGGAGCTCTCTAATCTTGGTATCCTTTCCTTTGACGGATGCACTAGTGATTTTATCATCTTCTTCCTCATCTAGGTCAACAAGCTCAAATTCCTGTTCTATTTCATGGAGGTCCTCATCATGGATGCTGCCTCAATCACCTTTTCTTTGCCTTTGTCCACTTTCTTTGTTGATGTAGAAGGCATGGCCCCTTCCACTATGTGTGGAGAAAACACCTGCTTGTGACCTCTCCGGTAGGTTTTTGGCAATGGCTCAACCTCAACCACATTAGCCCATTTAGGCTCACTGAACTCAATCCTATTAGGTGATCCAATTTCATGATGAGATGGAGATGAAGGAGGTGAAGGGACTAATCTGATGATGATGAATGTGCTATGGGCTGAGATGGAGGGATGGAAGTAGATGGCTGAGATGATGAAGACACATTTTGTGCATGATGAGTAGATGGCTCTCTGAATATATCATTGGCTATGAAGGCACTCCATGCAATGTTTAGTTAATTGAGATGATAGAGGAATATGATTTTAATGAGGGAATGATGGAAAAGACTTCTCATTTGATGTTCATACTCCCTTTTCTGGATAATAAATCCCATCTTATCTATGCTCCAGATAAGGTAGTAGGGTCTGTTAAGCATCCTTACCCTAGTGAAATGCATTAAGAGCCAGATGTGATAGGTATAAAGTCTTGAAAATATACCTTCTCATGAAAAGTATTTCATGATTATCTTCATTATTGGTGCATATCTATCCTGAAGGTGAGAAAAAGGAAAGAACCTGTTTTTCTCATTCTTGTATCTTTGTTTTAGGAAACGCTCAAAGTACTATTTCTTGAAATCACTCTTTTTGAACCACTTTTCCCCAACATTTAGGATCTCGATGGGAGCTGAAATGATAGCATTTGATATAGTAAAGGTGACACCAGCTAAAGTAACTTGGTTTTGATCGAGTCTAGATATTAAATGTCTGGTCAAACACCAAATTCTAACATAAATTTCACAACAACCAACACATAAACTTGATGAAGATGATAATTTATGGCATTAGCTCTTACTCATTTACTGGAGGTCGATGAAAAGGTTGATAAAGCTTTGGAAGTGATTTTTTTTTCAACTTGAATGTGTTTCTGGGATTTTTTGGTCATATGTGCAACACCTTAAGGTTATGCACCCTCTCTTAAGACTGTGCGCCCTCACAGAAGGCTGTGCGCAACGCCTAAAAGATTTGTGCCCTCTCTGAAGGATATGTGCCCTCTGCTATGTTTTTTGCTAATTTTGCCCAGAAATTTGAAATTTCGCTCTCTTTGAGTGTTTTCTTGGTGTTTGTAGGAGATAAATGAGTTTGAAATGATGTCAAGAAGTCTTTAATACTTGAGTGAATTTGAATTTAAATTAAAAACCCACTTTTCTAATGTTTCATTTCACCTTTTTGAAAACATTGTTGATTACCCTTTTTCTTTGATTTTTGTTCTTTGCGGGATGATGTTGCTGGAGTTTGGCACTTTTCACTTTGACGTTGCTTATCTTTAGTTTGGCATGTGAAGTTTGTGTTGGAAGCTTGGGACAAAACTTAGTACATATAATGAGCATAAAAATACATAAAAATTAAAAATAAATTACATCTTTTTTTTTAAAACAAAATTACACTTTGGTATGAAAATCGTACTCTGGATCCATAATTACAACCTTTAAAAAATATATATATTTACATGTTGATAAATCCTTTGCAGATGATTGAGAAAATATTATTTGAGTCACTCACACACCTTTGCTAACCTTATTAGATGAAATGGTTTGTTATGAACCTTGCAAAATGAAACCTAGTTGACCTAATGGGACCTTGAATGACCTGAATTCATGGTTGAATTTGACTGACATAATGACATAGTGAAGTGAGCTTTTAAGATTGTTTTATGCTCAACAAGACATGGAGGTGGGTCAACATATGTGAAATTTTGAAGGAGATTGAGGTTTTATGACTAGGGCTACCATCAGTGAGTCAATTTTTTGCATGACCTAATGGAATGATAAAAAATTACTGAGTGGGACCCCTAAAATGAATATAAAAAGAGAATTTTTTATCCCCGATGGAAGAATGCAAATTATGACACTAAAATTGGCCTTATTGGGGATGGATGCTCCTTGGAGGTGTCAAGAACATCGTAGACCAAGTGCCTAACCATTGGGCCAATACGGCAAAAAAAACTCAAACTGAAATGCATGACTATATACTGACAAATCAATGACACAAAATGACTTTGAAACTAACTGAAATTTATTGAAACAATGACTCAAAACTTAACTTAATTTTCTAAAAACTAAACTTGAAAATGGCAGAAACTCAATGAAGCTCCATGGTCTTCACTTCGGGCATCGAACTCCAGTGCTTTTCTACTTTACACTTGCAAGAATATCAGACTGATATATATAATGAATATGAGAAAATTTTCACAATTTCAGATAAAAAAAGATAGTGCTTCAGGAGCCTACCATTAAATGGCCCTCCTAAGAAATCTTTCCCATCCATTTCTTCCAAGAGATATGAATTTTTTCCATGAGAAGTTGCAATATTAAAAGGCCCTTTCCATAAACTATCGAACTTCCCATGCTTACCCTTGTCTTCATTCCTAGCATCCCAGCGGAGTACTACATTGCCGGTCTTGAAATCATTTTACTTGGTTTTTCTGTCGTATATTTTCTTGATCTTATCATGGATCTTGGAAGTGTTCTGAAACACTTCTTCTCTTGTCTGTTGCATGTGAATCATTTCGTTTATCTGGCACTGTATTTCATTCTCTTCGCTTCCCGATTCTTGTAAAACTTTCATGATCGAGACAACAAATTAAGAAGGAAAACCGTGTCCACACCGTAAATTACTTGAATTGGAGACATGCCAATGGATTTATTGTTGCTTACCTGATCTTCACACAGTGCATTAATTATCTTCTTGTGCCAATTCTTCTTATTCGCCTCCAACATCTTTTTGATTATGCGGATCAAAGACTTATTGCAGGATTCTACCAATCCGTTATGTTGTGGATAGTATGTTGTAGAAAGAGAACTCTGTCATCCTCTTCGATTTTAAGGCTACGACGTTATCCATGATGATATTTCTAGGACAACCAAACCGGGACAAGATATTAGTTTCTAAAAAATGAATTATAACAGAGTTTGTAGCTTGCTTGGTTGGGATTGGTTCGATCCACTTTGTAAAGTAGTCTGTGGTGGTAAGTATCCATCTGTGTTGAGCGGATAAGGGTTGATGTATCTCACCAATGAAATCTAAACCCCACTGCTGGAAAGGATCTTCAACTAAAATGGGTTGTAATGGTAAAGGAAGAAGCTTACGTTTACCTTGGAAAAGTTGGCATTCATGGAAGCTCATGACTGTCTTGTACAAATCTGCAAACAATGTCAGCCAATAGTAGCCCACTCTCAGTACTTTGTTGGCCGTGGTTTTCCAGTATAAGTGACCTCCACAATATCCTTTGTGGAAATCCTTCATCACTTGTTTGGACTCATCTTCAACCAAGAAATTGAGTAACACACCTCCAGGATCCTTCCAGTTGAGTGCACTGTCTAGTATGCAATATTTTTAAGACTTAAGCTTCAAGGACCTGCCCTTACTCTTTGACATGCCTGGAGGAGGGTTCAAATTTTTCAAAACATAAATGATATCAACATATCATGGAGATGATGAAAATAGATCTGATACATGAATAAGACTTACACTTTCTTCCTCATCAGACAAGGCTGATATAAGGTTGATGTCAAGTGCATGTATATTTGAATCAGCCATGAGCTTGGCTAAGCCTTGCCCTTTGATAAGCTTGGTCGGCTTGATATCAACGTCATATTCTAAAAGTGTTGCTATCCATCTACCTGTCCTTCCTTCTGGATCTGTCTGCATGAGTACTTCTTTCAGAGCTACATTAGGTACATATGCCAAAATATGTGAGTGTAAAATATAAACACGGAAACCCTTGAGTGCTTTATCCAAAGCCAAGGCTTGATTCTTGATGATGATGTATCAGAGGGCTGCATCCCTTATTGTGCGACTGAAGAATTCTATTGGCAGCTCTATCCCATATTTTTTCTGCATTAGTACCACTACCAAAGTATGCTCAAAGGCGAAAGAAAATATAATGAAATCTAGTGAATAATCGAGGCTTGTCGAAACTGGAGTAGTGGTCGAAGCAAATTTTACCAAGCTGAATGAATTATGAGCATATTTAGACCATTTTACATCATTTTCCTTCTTTATCATGTTAGTTAATTCTCTAAGATGCTTTTCTAAGTTGGGAATGAACCTATGTAGGAAATTCATCGTACTATTTAACGCTTGGATTTCCTTCTTGTTACGAGGGAAATCAATTTGCTGTATCGCTTCAAATCTAGAAGGATCGATTCGGATCCCATCCTTTGATATGATGTGACCAAGAAGCTGTCCTTCTTCCATAGAAAATAAACACTTTTTTGAGTTACGAGATATTCCAAATTTTCTACATCGCTGCAACACAACTCTTAAATGGCGTAAATGCTCATCATATGTATTTGAATAAATATTCAAATCACCTAAATAAAAATTAAGGAAGAAATCCTTCTCGTTATCGAATTCTATGTCCATAGCATGTTGGAAAGTGGCCTTGGCATTCTTCAAACCGAACAAGATCTTAGCATATTTAAACATACCCGATTGTGTAGTGAACGTTGTCTTGTCCTAATCATCCTCATGCACAGGGATATGATTGTACCTTGAGTAACCATCCAACAATGACATCCTGGTGGCTCCTACAACTCGCTGAAGTATGTGGTCCATTTTAGGTAGTGGGTAATTGTTCTTCAGTGACACTTTGTTTACTTTTCTGAAATCTATACATATTTGGATTTCACTGGCCTTCTTACGCACTGGAAAAAAATTGGACATCCAATCAGAAAATATGATTGGAACAATAATACTTGCCTTATAGATCTTGTTTACTTCCTTCTCAATGGACGATAACAACTTTGGGTTTATTCTCCCGAGCTTCTACCTAAAAGGATTTTGATCTGGCTTTATCGAGATGGTGTGTTGAATGATCTGTACACCTTTAGATATGAGTAATCCCAAGAAAACACGTCAGAAAACTCAGTAAGAAAATAAATATATTTAGTCTTTACTTTGGGACACAAATATTTTGAACTTGATGAACTTTGGCTGATCCGCTATTCCGATATTAACATCTTCTATGCCTTTTTCTGTGGGAACCAAAGTAGGTTTTATTGCCACGTCATCTTGATCAAATAATTACTCCTAAGGTATGAGACATTTTGGAATATTATTGTCCTTGAGATGAAGTATGTCAATATGATCTGCTGTTGATCAGCGGTTGTCATTGATGTCAACCCAAGCAGCACCAGGGGCTAACCCAATATTGCATGGGAATTTTGACCTACCAAATAAATATATTCTGGGTCAATAATTCTTTTGATGGTTTCTACTTGTCAATATGTTTCCATTGATATATGGCATGCCATGTAATTCTTCATGGTTTGAGAGATATTGATATTTGAAGTTTGTACCCCAAGTTAGTGGGCTAAAACCCCATGGGGTTGGGGAATGGGTCATTGAAAAGTCATAATTAATATTTTTTAAGCTCCTAAAATCCCACCCACGTTCACTTGTTGAAGCCCCTCTCAACTTAAGCATTTATATAAATTGTGATCTTCATTTCCTCCTTAGGCAAGGGATTTCGCCAACTAAAATAGGTCATCGTGGAATTTGCACTCTAAATTTTTTTCTAAAAAGGTTCAGAAGCTGAAATGTTTATGAGGTGAAGCTGAAATCCTGAGGAAGCTTTTGTAAAAATTTTAGATCAAGGTGCGCAACATTTTTGGAGATATGATCTGTGGAAGTCAAGGTTTTTGCAGGCTCCTGAAATTCATGTCAAATAAGTGACCTTTGTAAATTTGTCATAACTCTCTCTCTGAGTATCGGATTGGAATTATGTAAAAATTAGCAGATAGTGCATAGTATATACTTTTTCTCTATCAATTTTAGAGCCAAATGAATAAACATTGACATGTGGCATGCTGTAAAATTGCGCTCTACTGAAACATTCCATATTTAGGGCATTGTGAGAGATTGGGTATAACTATCTCTTGAAGAATAAAAATTGGTTTAGACCTATGGCATTAGAAAGATGACTCAGAGGAATACTACAGGACCAAAAATTAGATATTGAGGATCTGAAATAACAGATATACACCAGATTTAATATCGAGCTCCTAGAAGGCAAGAAAAAGCTAGATCATGTGTTGTCAAGGGTTGCAAAGGACCAGAATTTCTACGGTAGCAAAGAAAAGCAAGGTGAAACATAGGGTAGCATGAAAAGAGCAGCAAACAAGGTGCATAATAGCAGCAATAATTTCATCATATGAAGTCTTCAAGTGAGCAGCATTGCATACAATCATTGTAAATGTATCATTGTACTTAGTCATTGTAAATACATTATTGTAAAAATTGTACTAGTGTCTATCTGCCAAAGGTTGAAGAGGTAGTGTTGGGAGGTCTAGGATCATCATTAGGTGGTTGTGTCAAAGTTTGGGTTATGGTCTAGTATATCTTCTTCTTCTGCATCATTCTATATCATTGTAAAGTGGACCATTTTCCTTGTACAGGAGTTCATTCTTCTTTTATTCTTCTATAGGGTGGTAGGGTGGTGCTAGGGTGAGTTGTAGCTCATTGGGTGTTGGGGCATCCATTCAGTTAACTACTGAAGAATCTTGGGAATTGGAGTGTCCATCCAGTGGGAGTTGGAGAAGAATGCTTTTCTAAATTCTAGGAAGTTGGAGCTTTATTTTCAATTGGAGTTGAATATTAAAGAATTATTAGAAAAGCATTAGGTGGTATTTGTCCTGGAGTGGGTTTCCACCTTAAAAATTGTGTGCAATTGTGTTCCTCTTGTTTTCTGCTATCATTGTACAAACACTAATAGTAATTGAAGATTAAATAATGCTCTAATTGAAAGGAATACTAATTCACCACCCCCCCCTCTCTCAGTATTTCCAACAATTGGTTTTATACCTTGGTTCCTTCAATAACAGTTTAACAGTTGGAACGAGGTCATGGAGCATACCGAGAATGGTGTACCTCTATTCAATGACAATAATTATGCACTCTGGAAAGGAAGAATGGAGGTCTATCTCTTGGCGCAAGGTTACGAAGTATGGGACACTGTTCAAAATGGATTTACATCAACTACAGATGAACAAGGTAAGAAGAATTTGGTAAATAATGCAAAAGCAATGAATGTTATTATCAGTGGACTTATTGAATCTGCTTATCATAAGGTGTTGGGTTGTAAAACTGCCAAAAATGTATGGGACAAGCTTGAGAATATATATGCAGGTGACTCAAATGTCAAAGAAGCAAAGCTTCAAATCAATAGAGAAAAATTTGAGCTACTCAGAATGAAAGAAGATTGCAACATTGCTGCATACTTCCAATACGTTGATGAAATAACCAATACTCAAGAAGGATTGGGAGAGCTAGTTGACGAGAAGACTATTATACAAAAGATTCTTAGAACGTTACCAGGGAGATTCAACCCAAAGGTATCGGTCTTAGAATACAGTGCAAATCTGGACAAACTCAGCAAAGAGGAACTACATGGAGTTCTCATAGCATATGAAATGAGACTTGATGAAGAAGAGGGTACTTCGCATCTAGAAACTGCATTCGTTGCATCTAAGAAAACCAATAAGGATAAAAAACCTTCAATTGAAAAGACATGCACCTGCAAGTGTGAAGAAAAGGGAGATGATGAGGAAGATATTTCAGATGAAGAATATGCTTACTTCACAAGAAAACTAAAAATTGGTAAGGGACAATTCAAAGGTAAACTTCCATTGATATGTTTCAGCTGTAATGAGGTTGGGCATTTTGCTGCATAATGTCCAAACAAAAGTAATGGCAACTCAAAAGGAAAGAAATGCTTTAAGAAATTCAACAAGCAAGGATCCAAAAGGAACTTTCTCTCTAAAGAAGATAGCTCATCATCCGATGAAGACAATGACAGTGAAGAAGAAGCCAATAAGAGAGTATTGTTTATGGCCAAGCACAATAAACCCAAGCACAATAAACAAGAGGTATCAAACAACGAAGAAGAAGGATAGACCATAGAAGAATTTTATGAGGAAGCAATCAAGCTTATAAAAGATCTCAAGGCAGAGAAGATCCGTTCCAATACTCTTGAAGAACAAGTTCAAGGTCTCAAAATTGAAGTTGAAGAACACAAATTCATTGAAGAGTCACTTCAAAAGAAGTTGGAAGAAAGCAACCAAGAAAGTGAAGAATTAGAAGTCGAAGTAGTCTCGCTACGTGAGGAAGTGAAGAAAGGAAAAACTATCCAAAACTATGCCAACAGCTCAAGGGAATTGGAAGAACTCATCAACAATCAACGATCTTACAACGAAAAAACTGGCATCGGTTACAAAGAAGAAGAAGCAGGACCTTCTACAACAAAATACAATGAACCTATGAGATCTGACATGCATGTAGACTTCATTGGACAAGATTTGCAAGAACAACCTTGGAAGACAATTCCTCGACGAAAATTTACATCAAGGTACCAACATATTTTTTATGGCTACTGTTATTCATGTGGAAAATTTGGTCATAAAGCTATAGAATGTTGCACGTACCCTAGGATCAAATACAATTCTAGGAGATCTGTCAAATATGAACGTCCCAAGGCTCAGCGAAACATCAATAGATTTGAACATTTAAGAAATAATATTGAATGTTACAATTGTCGAAACTTTGGACACATAGACAAGGATTGCAGACTTGAAAATCCTCCAGAAGAATCTTCGAAGCCACAGAACAAATGAACATGGAAGAAGAAGAAGAATGATAATTGTGCTCTCGCTTTCAAGGCTCAAAAGAATAAAGATGTGTGGTATGTTGATAGCAGTTGCTCAACGCATATGACTGGAGATAGAAATAAATTTGTATCTTTGAAAGAGAAGAAGGACAGAATCGTGTCCTTTGGAAATGATGGATCTTCAAATGTTATAGGATCAGGTACTGTCACTCTCAGAAGCAAAGATGCTCTAGCCAAAAATGTTCTATTGGTTGAAAACATGAATCACAATCTACTCAGTGTTGGAAAAATGTGTGATCAAGGACACACAATACTATTCAACTCCACGAAATGTGAAATCAGGAAAGGCGTGTATGGTGAAATTGTGGCTACAGCAAGTCGAGCTCCAAATGACATATATGTTCTAGATGAAGCAACTAAAGCATGTCTAATAGATAAAGAATATGATACAATAATTGGTAGCAATGATGATCGAATAAGTAAGAAGTTTTCTGCAAAGGTGCAAAGTGATTTCGAGATGTCTTTACCTGGTGAGCTGACATACTTCTTAGGGCTTCAAATATCTCAGCAAGAGAAAGGAATATTTATATGTCAAGCCAAGTACATCAAGGGAATTCTCAAGAAATTTAAAATGGAAGGTTGCAAACCCATCCTTACTCCAATGGTAACAGGTTGCAAATTGAGCATAGATGACTCATCTAAGGATGTGGATCAAAGGTTGTACATATCTATGATTAGTAGTCTTCTATATGTAACAACCTCCCGACCAGATGTTATGCAAGTAGTTGGACAAGTGGCAAGATTCCAAGCAGCACCAAAAGAATCACATAATAAATATTTTCCAGCATTGGAATATCTTCTCCGAAGCTTGGGATTCTCCCAAGTTCTCATTAGATTTCCTTTTCGGTATATAAGGGGAGGTAAGAGTAGATTACGGGTCTGAGACGGTTGTGTGTTGGGGGAGTGGAAGTGTGTACATGTCCGCAGGATGGTTGTGTGTCAGGGGGGGTTACCCTTTGCCATTGATGTCAAAGGGGGAGAGAATGTTGTAGGAAGAGGTGTCATGATCGCAGGGGGAGTACTTGTGTTGCCATCAATGCCAAAGGGGGAGATTGTTGATCAGCGGTTGTCATTGATGTCAACCCAAGCAGCACCAGGGGTTAACCAAATATTTCATGGGAATTTTGACCTACCAAATAAATATATTCTAGGTGAATAATGCTTTTTATGGTTTCTACTTGTTGAGATGTTTCCGTTGATATATGGTATGCCATGTAATTCTTCACGGTTTGAGAGATATTCATGTTTGAAGTTTGTACCCCCAGTTAGTGGGCTAAAACCCCATGGGGTTGGGGCATGGGTCATTGAAAATTCATAATTAATATTTTTTAAGCTCCTAAAATCCCTCCCATGTTCACTTGTTGAAGCCCCTCTCAGCTTAAGCATTTATATAAATTGTGATCTTCATTTCCTCCTTAGGCAAGGGATTTCGCCATCTGAAACAAGTCATCATGGAATTTGCGCTCTAAATTTTTTTATACGAAGGTTCAAAAGCTGAAATTTTTATGAGGAAAATCTGAAATCCTGAGGAAGCTACTGTAAAAATTTCAGATCAAGGTGCACAAATTTTTTGGAGATATGATCTGTGTAAGTCAGGGTTTTGTAGGCTCCTGAAATTCATCTCAAACAAGTGACCTTGGTAAAATCGTCATAACTCTCTATCTGAGTATCAAATTGGAATTCCGTAAAAATTGGTGGATATTGCATAGTATTTTATTTTCACTCTATCAATTTCAAGGTCAAATGAAGAAACAGTGACACGTAGCACGCCATAAAAGTGCGCTCTAATGAAACAGTCCATAATTAGGGCATTGTGAGAGATTGGGTATAACTCTCTCTTGCAGAATCCAAATTGGGTCAGACCTATGGCATTGGAAAGAAAACTTAGAGGAATACTGCAGGACCAAAAATTAGATATTGAGGATCTGAAATAACAGAGATACACCAGATTCAATATCGATCTCCTAGAAGGCAAGAAAAATCTAGATCATGTGTTGTCAAGGGTTGCAAAGGACCATAATTTGTATAGTAGCAAAGCAAAGCAAGGTGCAGTAAAGGGTAGCATGACAAGAACAACAACCAAGGTCCATAACAGCAGCAAGAAGTTCATCATATGAAGTCTTCAAGTGGGCAGCACTGCATACAATAATTGTAAAGGTATCATTGTACTTAGTCATTGTAAATACATTATTGTACAAATTGTACTAGTGTCTATCTGCTAAGGGTTGAAGAGGCAGTGTTGGGAGGTCTAGGATCATCATTAGGTGGTTGTGTCAAAGTTGGGGTTATGGTCTAGTATATCTTCTTCTTCTGCATCATTCTATATCATTGTAAAGTGGACCATTTTCCCTGGTCTGGGAGCCCATTCTTGTTTTATTCTTCTATAGGGCGGTAGGGTGGTGCTAGGGTGAGTTGTAGCTCATTGGGTGTTGGGGCATCTGTTCAGTTAACTACTAAATAATCTCGGGCGTTGGAGTGTCCATCCAGTGGGAGCTGGAGAAGAATGCTTTTCTAAATTCTAGGAAGTTGGAGTTTTATTTTCGATTGGAGTTGAATATTAAAGAATTATTAGAAAAGCAATAGGTGGTTTTTGTCTCGAAGTGGGTTTCCACCTTAAAAACTGTGTGCATTTGTGTTCCTCTTGTTTGCTACTATCATTGTACAAACACTGATAATCATTGAATATTAACTAACGCTATAATTGAAAGGAATACTGATTCACCCCCCCTCTCAGTATTTCCAACATCTGCCTCAATGACTTCGTCATCCTTGTCGTATACTTCAACCATAGAATAATTCTCAAACTCACCTTCACTTTGAAGGAAATTTTTCACCTGCCTATCGTCCCAGAATACTTGCCAAAATCGCAAGTTTTCAGGAATGGTGGGCCTCTGCTTCACATGAATCTCAATTTTTTTATTTGAAAACATTGTAGATCTAAAATTATTTGCAGCAGTGGCTAATGAATCAACCATAAGATTTTACAACCTTCGCACAACTTTAAGTGTATATTCTGAAAACATTCTCAAAATGTCAAGTGTTGCATTCCTATATTGCCTCATCCTTGGGTGATTAGCTTGATACTCACCTTTGACTTGTTTAATTACAAGCTCTGAATCACCATAGCCTTGCAATTATTCTAGATCTCAATTTTTTCAAAAATTTTAGACCAGTAATGAGTGCCTCATATTTCGCCTCATTGTTTGTGCAATCGAATGCTAATTTGTGGGAACAAAATCTAACATTATTAGAGACTTTACTTTGCTATTGAAATGGGCTACGGATCCTTAAACCAATGTTGATCCCGTCTTTGCCAACGGCACCATCAAATTCCACGCTCCAAATACCATTTTCTTCCTCAAGGTGTTGAGACTCTTGACTCTGATTTGACACAATTTTCTGATCTGATTCTTTATGCTGTTCTGAACTTTCATCTGCCTTCTTTGATGGATGTTCGGATATAGTAGGCAGATTCTCTTTCTCTTTTTTCTAACACTATTCTAATGCATTCTGAAACTTCAGGAACATCCTCTATTTCTACTAATCAACAATCTACACCATTTAATACAGAATCATTATACAAAATTAAGGACTCTAAGTCTGTATGTATAGCGTTTATAGGATGATTATTAGGCCTTTATTTGTTTGTGATCATGTATTTCATTTTAGTCTCACGGTATAATTTTCTCATTTGACCAAAGACAGGAATGGTGGCATAGGAAAAGTCCACCTACAGTGTACCTCTCAATTTATCCCCCCAGGATCTTGATAACAACATACCAAAACGTGGCGGAATTTCAGCAAACACCACGTCCATTAGGACATTTTTTGTCGGGCTCTTCTCTAGGGAGATAACTAGATCTTTGATTAGACCTAAACAATGGACATGACCGTAATCGAAAGAATATAAATCATGATATGGGTAGGTTATGTCAAGACCAAGCTTCTCCATGATAGCTTTAGGCATGAGGTTGTGAGAGGCCCCGGAGTCTAACATAGTGTTATGAAGGATGAATTGATGGATTTTGAGACTCAAGTAAAATGGAGGGAACTCACTATCTTCAGACTGACCATAAATTTCGAGACGAAATATAAGCTCAGGCTAATCATATTCTATATTGACCATGTCAGATAAAGGGTCAACTGTCAAGGTTTTAAATACATGGTATTTATACTTGTCAACTTTGACCTATTTAGTAAGAGGAATAGACACCATTAAATTTGAATTTTCTGACTCTAAATTGAAAGGTATAGTTCTATCTACCTCTTTTATAATGATATCCAATTTCTCAACATGATCGCTCGATGCGACTTCTTTCATCTGAATATCTCTTTCTTTGGCAGGGGCACTTGTAGAAGGCTGATTTCTTCTGTTCTGATTTGGAGCCACAATTTCTTTACCCTTATTTTGATTGGCTTGAGAATCCTACTTTTGTGGTACTTCTTTCTGCTGAAATATCTTCTTCAGAGGTGGATTGATTGGAACATCATGACTCCTCAAGGAGTACTGCATTTCTGGGAACTTAATGCATTCAGGTATCCTCTCTGGTAATCTTTAAATTCTACTTCTAACTCATGATCATTTGCCAATATGAAGTCTTTATCACTAGGTAAGCTTGTTTTTTCCTCATATTCTTCATCTTTGGTCACGAAGATGGGTTAGCCATCAGATGTAAAAAGAAGATTTTCCTCTACTGTTGGTTCTTCCTCTTCATCACTCTAAGCATAGTTATGTTGTAGTGGTGTCTGAATTTGCTGCTATTGCTATGTTTTGGAAGCTCTTTTCTCTCTTTGATTTATCCGGAACTGAGGATGCTGCTCGCCTTGAAAGTTCGGATTTTAGATTTGTGGCTTCGTTTGTTTATCTGAAATAGAAATTTTATCGACTATCCTCCATGGTTCTAAGCAAAGAATCAAATTTAGTGTCGGATGAAGTGGAAGGTTCCTCTTTAATGGTCACTTTACGTTCATTTTTGAGTTTTGACTTTTTAATCAGGAGGTTGGCCTCAACACTCACTGAATTTCAGATCATTTCTTCAAGAGTAGTGGGATTTCTCTCTCTCAATGAGTAGGCCATATCTGGGTCAAAAGCATCAGGATAACATAGGATTTCCAAACCAGGAGGTGGTTTCATTTCATTTGGTACGGAGTTATAGATTCTGAGGTATTAGGAATTATACTCAGGAACATAATCATTAGGATTGCGCCTCAGGGAGTCATACTCACCAAGGATTTGTAATGTTTTTTTCTTCTCATCCTACCTATATAAGAAAGCATGAAACCAAGTTTTCTCTTCGATAGGATTCCTAATAGAATTAGCTGCTAGGGCATGAAACCAAGTTTTAACTTCACCAGAATTTTTTTTTGCTATAATTCACATCTTGGCATCATTTGCATCTAACTCCTCAAGATCTATGAAGGTTGTGATTTTGGCCATGTGCTGATAGGAAATTATTTCAGAGTTTTCATTGAAGAGGGGAAGTCTTTGGCCATATCCTTGTGGTAGATAAGTAAGCTAACCAAGGAGAACTAAAGGTCCAAATCTAGCCATAATTCCAGCTGAATGTGGTGGAGGGGGAGGAACGAAGGGTGGATTGGTCCGAGGAGGCCCTTGAGGAGGAAGTTGAGATGATGATGGGATAGATGATGAAATAGTAGCTGTTTGGGAAACTTCAGGGATGTGAAGGGTTTCTTGCTGGTATTGAATGAGGGTTTTTTTAGCAGTGTAACTTAGGGTGTTGGCTAATTTTTCGATCTTGTGATATTGTCTCCAAATTTTTACATCAATCTCATTTGCAACCTCAAAAATGATGGGTTTGACTCTAATCTCCAAGGTTCAGGGACTACTATATTCAAGATAGTCTTGGATTTGGTTCTAAATAGTGAAAATTCAAATTTGGTATCAAAAACTAAATCTTGAATGCCTACCAAATTGGAAGTTAATGGGAAGGATCTTACCAAATATTGGGGAGGAGAATCCAAAGAACTTGAAGTTAGTTGAGATCTTTGTTTCCTTAGGATTCTTTTAGGATCTTCGAAGGGAGAAATTAGATCTAGATTAGGGTTAGACCTGGTATACTTTCTTCGAGAAGCCAAATTTGCTATGAGGCACTGCAATTATGAAATCAACCTTATAAAACTCGATCCTATCATCCAAAGGACTAGTTTCTGATAAATCTTTGTCGTACACCTAAAGAAAATTTTATTTTCGTTCCTTGGAAAGGACGCCAAAGTGTTATCACTCTGCCAGATTCCTAAGGCTAAAGAAGGAATCTCAACAGAGGTAACCACAGACAAACATTTTAACTTGGTATCTAGCCCTACCAAGTCAGAGAGGGCTCTCTCCACAAAACACATCCTAGGAGGCTAAATGGATTAAGATTTTAGGTTAGGTATAAGTTCAGGGGTTTTGATAATTGATTTTGGTTAGGTTGTTGGATGAAAGTATGGTCAAGGGAGCTAGTTCAGGGAAAATGAGACAGGGTTGCAGATATTCAATGAGGAAAGGTAGGCATAAGGATTAACACTTTAAAGATGATTGTGATGAGATGGTTTTAAGACTGATGAGAAGCTAAGAAGATCATGGGAGAAGTATTCTTCCTAAACCGAGGAAAATGGACAAATTATGATAACTGTCCCTAAATAGAGCATGAGCAAGCATGTATTCTGCATATCAACTTGAAAGAGATCATACAATAAAGATGTAATGAACATGAAAACAAAAAATTCTAACATATGAAACTAAGGGAAAAACAATGATAAACATCATACCACATGTATCCCAAAAAATAGCTGCAACTCTTCTTTATTAATTGGCCAAAACTGAGTACAATAGTTCCTCGATCAATACATTAACATCCAAACTGATTCCAACCCTTGCTAAGAGTGAAGAAAGAGACTAAATATACATCAAAAAACATTCACTCATCCTTAAGGGTCGAATCCATGAGGTGGGGAAGAGATCCACAAAATACTGAACTGAAAGCTGAAGTGTAGGATAGTCCAAGTGACTCATTCCTAATTACATTCAAACTGATTCATTTGAATTAATGATCACTTTTACCTAATGAATATACCCCTAGGTAAATTACCCATAGCATAATTACATTTACCATCATAAATTACATATGTAGAAACATGAATTTATGAAGTAAAGTCAAAATTTTAGTGAAAAAACAAAAATATCAATAAATGGTCATATGCACCCTCGCTATGTCATAAGTACCCTCCCTGTTCATGGAAAATTTTGATTGAATTTTAGGTGTAAAAATTAGGCCTAAGATGGCTTTTTGGAAAGCCATTTAAGTCTTCTTTCTGAATATGCCTCCAGTGTTCAAAACCAAGTTGCTTTGACAGCTCAAAATGTAATTCTCCCAAGACTTCTCTGTGTGCACTGCCTAGGCCAAAAGAGGGGCACAAATGTGATTTTTAGCTTCTTCTTTTTTCCCTTTTTCACCTATCAAATCTGCAAATAAAGGTTGGAAAAGTGGTTTTTTGGAATGAATTTGTCCTTAGGAATCCATTGGTGGTCTCCTTTTCCTCAAAAAGTTCCCCAAAAATTTGTACAACGCCTAAGGTGTTGCGCATATGACCTAATTTATAATATGTGCTTGTTCAAAAAAACTCAGAAAAACATATATTTTGCAAAAATGTTTCAAAATTATTGAAAATTGGTAGAATGGTTGATTATTGTGTGGCTAGGCTTGGAGTGAAGCCTCTGGAAATATGTCCAATTTCTTCTTCTCTTCCATGGTCAAATCCTCAATATTTGAATTGGCTCTTTTGAGCTTGGCCATTGAAATTTTATCCTTTTGGGCATGATGCTTGACCTTCCTCCTCAATTGGTCATTTTCTCTGTTAGCCTTTGAAAAAATCTTCTCCAAATGCTGATTGGCTCTATCAAGCCATGGCTCCCTATTTTCACTGATCATCGTTGGAAGTTGCTCATTTAGGGTTAGCTGATCAACAATTTCATCCTCCTTTTGTCTTTCTAGAGCTAGAGCTCTTTTCAGCCTTCTAGTTCTAGGTCTGCCTCTTGGTGCTTGTCCATCTTGTTCATCAAGCAACCGATACTTTTCAAGTGTCTCATCTAGCATAAATTTGGCTTTTTATGCCTCCCTTTGAGCAATGATATACTTGACTTCATCAATGACCTGTTTAGTCTTAAATTTCTCATTCTCCTACTCAAGGAATTTTATGACAAACTTGGCCCTTTCAAGATTATTCTGGAGCTCTATAATATTGGTATCCTTTACTTTGATGGTTTCACTAATGATTTTATCATCTTCATCCTCATCTAGGTCAACAAGCTCAAATTGTTGTTCTGTTTCATGGAGGCCCCCCTCATCATGAATGACTACCTCAATCGCCCTTTCTTTTCCTTTGTCCACCTGCTTTGTTGATGTAGAAGGCATGGCCCCTTCAACTATGTGTGGAGCAAACACATTCCTGTGACCTCTCTGGTATATTTTTGGCAATGGCTCAACCTCAACCACATTAGCCCATTTAGGCTCATTGACCTCAATCCTGCTAGGTGATCCAATGTCATGATGAGATGGAGATGAAAGAGGTGAAGGGGACTAATCTGATGATGATGAATGTGCTATGGGATGAGATGAAGGGCTAGAAGTATATGGCTGAGTTGATGAAGGCACATTTTGTGCATGCTGAGTAGATGGCTCTCTGAATATATCATTGGCTATGAAGGTACTCCATGCAATGTTAAGTTCATTGAGATGATAGAGGACTATGATTTTAATGAGGGAATGATGGATAAGACTTCTCAGTTGATGTTCATACTCCCTTTTTTGGACAATAAATGCCATCTTACCTATGCTCTGGAAAAGGTATTAGGGTATGTTAAGCATCCTTACCATAGTGAAATGCATTAAGAGCTGGATGTGAGAGGTATAAAGTCTTGAAAATCTACCTTCACATGAAGAGAATTTCATGATTATCTTCATTATTAGTGCATATATGTCCCGGAGGTGAGAAAAATGAAAGAACCATTTTTTCTCATTCTTGTATCTTGGTTTTAGGAAAGGCTCAAAGCACTATTTCTCCAAATCACACTTTCTGAACCACTTCTCCCAAACATTTGGGATCTTGGTGGTAGCTGAAATGATAGAAGTTGATATATTAAAGGCAAAACTAGCCAAAGTAACTTTGTTGTCATGCAGTCTAGATATGAAAAATCTCGTCAACATGGGATGGTGTTGGACCCTCTGAATTTTCTCACAGAACTCATAACAACCAAAATGTTTGAAGCATGTCACAGCCATTGGAGAATCCAAGGGTTCCCTAGTGCTAGTAGGTTCAAGACTAAGTATTCTCCCCCCTTTATGTGGCCTCCTCACTTATGTTTCCTATCGCTCACTGTATGATCTGTTTTCTTCCTCCTCTGCCATGGTGTTTTTTATCAAAACCCTAGGGAAGTGTGATGGTATGGAATATGGTTTTAGGAATGAGGAATAGAAAAGGGAAAATGAAGGAGATGGTGCTAGGGATGTATGAAATGGGGGAGGGGATAAGGAGTGGTAGTATGATATGATTTAGGATGGGGATTTGGGGATTGGGAGCCTAGGTAAATGTAGCACCTAGGGCTTAGGGTTTTGGGAAAAAGGGTTGGGGAAAGCAAATTTTGTATAACAAGGTTTTAGGAATGGGTATTTACAATTGGAGGAATGGTATGAAGTTGTATGGAGATGAAATTTGGGGAATTTCAAGAGTGCAATGGGAATATTAGGGTTTTAAAACGATTTCAAACACCAAATTATAACATAAATTTCACAACACCCAACACATAAACTTGATGAAGATGATAATTTATGGTATTAGCTCTTACTCATTTGCTAGAGGTCAATGAGAAGGTTGATGAAGCTTTGGAAGTGATTTTTTTTTTGCAAGTTGAATGAGTTTCTAGGCTTTTCTGGTCATATGCGTAGTGCCTTAAGGCTGTGCACCCTATTAAGACTGTGCGCCCTCGAAGAAGGCTTTGCGAAACCGCCTGAAGGATTTGCACCCTCTCTGAAGGATATGTGCCCTCTGCTATGTTTTTTCTCATTTCACCCAGAAACTCAAAATTTCGCTCTCTTGGAGTGTTTTCTTGGTGTTTGTAGGAGACAAATGAGTTTGAAATGATGTCAAGAAGTCTTTAATGCTTGAGTGAATTTGAATTTAAATTAAAAACCCACTTTTCTAATGTTTCATTTCACCTTTTTAAAAACATTGTTGACTACCCTTTTTCTTTGATTTTTGTTCTTTGCAGGATGATGTTGTTGGATTTTGGCACTTTTCACTTTGACTCTGCTTATCTTCAGTTTGGCATGTGAAGTTTGAGTTGGCAGCTTGGGATAGAACTTATTACATATAATGAAAATAAAATGACATAAAAATTAAAAATAAATTACATCTCATTTAAAAGAAATAAAATTACACTTTGGTATGAAAATTATACTCTGAAACCATAATTACAACCTTTAAAAAAATCATATTTACATGCTGATAAATCCTCTGCAGATGATTGAGAAAGTATTATTTGAGTCACTCTCACACCTTTGCTAACCTTATTGGGATGAAATGGTGTGTTATGAACCTTGAAAAATGAAACCTAGTTGACCTAATGGGACCTTGAATGAACTGATTTCATGCTTGACTTTGGCTGGCATAATGACACAGTGAAATGAGATTTTAAGATTGTTTTATGCTCAACAAGACATTAAGGTGGGTCATCAAATTTGAAATTTTGAGGGACAGTGAGGTTTTATGACTAGGGCTACCATAAGTGAGTCAATTTTTTTCATGACCTAATGGAATGCTTAAAAATTTCTGAGAGGTACCCCTAAAATGAATATGAAAAGAGTGATTTTGATCACTGATGGAAGAATGCAAATTCTGACACTAACATGATGATATTTACCAATGATTTATTGGAAGACTCAACCAGCCCATTACCTTGCAGGTAATATGTTGTTGAGTGCCCGAGCCTTATGTGATACTTTTCATAGAAATCGACCATCCTCTTGGATTTAAAAGCATGTGCATTATCTGTGATTATTTTCTGCAGACAACCAAACCGGGACAACATATTAGACTCAATAAATTAAACGATTACCAGATCAGTGGCCTGCCTGGTGGGAATAGCCTCAATCCATTTTGTGAAATAATTGGTTGCTGTCAATATCCACTTATGCTACGCTGAAGATGAATGGTGGATCTCACCGATAAAATCAAGACCCTGCTGCTGAAAAGGTGCTTGAACTGAAATGGGTTGCAATGGCAGTGGTAGCAACTTCATTTTTCCTTGAAAATTTTGACATTCATGGCAACTCATAATAGTTTTGTAAAACTTGGCCAATAAAATCCAACCTTCAAGATCTTATTGTTGTGGTCTTCCAAAAGAGATGACCGCCACAATATCCCTTGTGAAAATCATTCATTACCTCCTTTGCCTCGATTTCAACTAAACAATTCAACAAGACTCCTCTCGGATCTTTCCAAAGAAATGCATCATTAAGAATATAGTACTTCAAATATTTCAATTTTAATGAGCTACTCTTACTCTTAGACACTTCTGGCAGATGATTCAAACGATAAAGTATATAAGAAATGTCGGAATACCAAGGAGATGAAGTGAAAATCTGTGATACCTGAGGTGTGGAATCAACCACTTCTTCATCAAAAACTACATCGATGATAATGATGTTGAGAGAATGCAAATAATATTCTACCATAAGCTTCACCAAACCTTGACCCTTGATCAGCTTCGCTGGTTTAATTTCAAGACCATATTCCAACATTGCAGCAATCCACTTTCCTCACCTATCTTCAGGATTAGGCTGCATCAAAACTTC